>VDFB02271358.1:1195812981-1195848583 GCA_007258455.2 Sequoia sempervirens | reverse complement strand
TGAAGCTAGTGAAACTAAGAATGATGTGATGAATGTTGACACAGATGATGACAACATGGATACTAATGAACAAATTCCTATGGATAGTATGGTTGGATTGATCAAAATTCAACTTCGTAAGAGCCAAACTAAAATACCTCGACATTTCTTTCTCATCAAAAGATATAATTAGAAAGGCACATGATGGTCCTCTTTACATAGTCGGCCGAATCAATGACAAGCCCACTAATGGGATATTAATTGATCACGTTTGTGGAGAGAATGTGATCACTGAAGAATTCTTACTTGTGCATGAACTCTATCAAGATACATATGATAAACCAAAAGCATGGATAAAAATGTGTAATGGTTTTGCTTGCCCTACGATAGGTTCAATCATCCTTCCTTTAAAAGTTGGACCGAAATAATTAAAGATGTGTCATTCTCCATCATCCCAACGTCAGATCAATTCCATATGAAGCTTGGTTATCCATGGCTACGCTCCATGGAAGTCATCCCGTTGGTTGTGCATAAATGTTTAAAGTTTCCCTTTGACAATGAGATATTTACTATGCACCATAGTGGCTTCAATCTTGTGTCTTCCCGTGGGAACTTCTCAGTGGATTTATTTTGGCCCGACCCTATTGAACTTATTAAACCTCATGAAGACTTTTTTTTCAAATCCTATCAAAAGTTTAAGGCAAATAGCATATCAAAATTATCCCTTTGAAATATTCCTCAACCCATGATTGAGCCTCCTATCCTTGATGAAACCATGATTGAACCAAAAACCCTTCCAAATAACCAAGACCAACCTTTTCCTATCTCCTACAAATGACCTCTTAGATGACCAAAGCAATCTCGTCGTGCCTCCTAAGATAAAACAAGTTTACAGAGCTAAAGAGAAAGTGGTTGAATAGCATCACATGGTTCCTTTTGTTCCTCCTCTAAGGGAAGAAAAGAAACCTATGGTTGATAAACTCTCTCCTACAAAAACGCAACTTGAAAATTGTACCAAAAGAAATAGAATGTTAGAGAGCATAGGCGTAGACATCATGCTATTGCTTGAAGGTTAAATGAAGAAAACAAGAAAAATCAATATCCAAACTCTACTAAAGCAATACACGATGAGTCTCCCTCTTTGCCACAACAAAAAAATATCCTATATTGCAACCACAACAGAGACTAGCACCTTTTTTGGACATTATCATTCGACCTCCCATTGTGATTAACTTGGACAATGATGCTGAGATTGCTAAAAATGATGAAGAAGTGCATAATGAGTTGAATACATTGTTTTCCTTTTCCATGAGCTTAAATGAAAATTCTCCTAAGAAGTGCTTCCCCTAGTTCAACACTTATTGTTGTCCCTTTGGCTAGTATTTTTCCTTTCGCATACAATGAACAAGATTGGGATGCAAAAAACTTGCTATATAGGTTGACTCACATGTGCCTTACTATTTTTTTCTTTGTTTTCTTTTTTCATGTTATGTGTGTGATTGCATGTGCGTAATGTGATATCCCGTACCGTTCTGTTTGATGTACCTCTCTCTTTGTGACATTACCTCTCTCTTTGTGACATTCCTCTATTTGTATCCACATTCTTTTGTATGTCATAAACCTTTATCTTTTCTTTGTCTTGTGTTTTCCTTTTGGGGATGGTGCACGACATCAAGATATTTAGGTCTCTTCCATGTTGACCCAAAAAAATAAATTGTTCTCTCTTTGTGTCATTCTTCCTGTTCCATGAGTATTTGGGGAATGATGACAAATTCGAGCTCTCTAAATAATGTTCATTGTAGCAGAGACATACTGACCTCGAATTTGTGGATCCAAGTTATGTGTGATTTTGGGATTTTATTTTGGGGGCAACCCCTTTTCATGACATAGTTTCATTTGGAAACATATGACTTGGCATAGGGCTTTCCAAATAAGCTCTCATATCCTCTTTATTGTTAGCATTTATCATTTGCTAGTTTAAAGTAATTTCTCACAATATGGTGTTTGGTAATTTCTTTAAAGTGGGGGCATACATTGTCATTATTCTTTTGCATTTTACAACTCATGTTTCATTGCATGGTCTTCTTACTTCATGTGATGTGTCTTTCTCTTGGTGATGGCATTGGGTGTGATGTCCTTCAAGAGCGTGATCTCTCTTATCATATTATATTCCTCTTAGTGGTGATTCCAAGCAGAGTGCATTCCCTAAGTTTTGAATAATTTATTCTTCGATTGGTCCTCTCTTGGAGACATTAGGCACGATGTTCCCTAGGTTGGGACCTTACATGAACTGAGCAAAACCCCTTTGAATGTACCTTACACTATTTCACATTTACAATAAATGTTATATGGCCACCTTGCATAACACACTTTTCTTGCTTGTGGAGCCATCCAGTTTGTTCATAGGTGTTAGCATATGAAGTTTTGTTTGCCTCATGAATCCTGTCATTCGTGTTGTGTGGTGTCTTATCAAAGTTATCAGGAAGTATAGCTTTGGTATGGTTAGTACATATGGGAGCCTATCATAGGTATGACTTTCCCATGTAGCCACTTGCTTGTTTGTGTGGGTGCATACCAACCACATGTGTATGTGTCTCACTAGGGGCTCACCTAGTGGATACCAGATTCCACTAGCTCGTGTGAGCGTGCATTTTGTTTGCATAGTGGACATCGTGTTCCACTTGTAAACATTTTTTTTGGACAAAAAACTAAGGTTTGATCCACATCGTGTTGGACAAACAGTTGAGGCTTGATCCACCTCTTTTTTTTCCTTTTCCTTTCTTCTTTATGTCTTTGACAGTGTATGCTTGTACCTTGTTGTTTCATACATCATTAACATGTGTTTTCTTTTGTGCCTATGTTAGTTTACCATAGGATCTTAATCCTAGGGGCTTGATCATCCCTCTCGATTGTTGTCATCCTATCTCACTAGCATTGGTACTCTTGGACCCCTCTTGATGCAAATTTGTCTACTTTAGTGTGAGTTTGAAGCAAGTTCCTCCTCTTGCGCTAAAGTGGGGCTAAATGTAGTGTAAAAAAATGTATCCCTTTACATTTTCACACTTGTTTGGGCCCTCCCTATTAAAATTTGGTTTATTTATGCTTTAATTGGTCCTATTTTGCATCCACAAGCCTAATTGAATGCATTTTTATATGGATAATCCTGACATTCAACAAATGGAAAATCATAATTTAATATTTGAGGTTATGTGTTCCAGATCTAGTGATCTAGGACTCATACGCCACCTTGGGTGTATGGGTCTCGCCTAGGTCTCGAGACCTAATTTTAAATGTTGCATTGAACTTAACATTTCTTTGAGTTTGTGTCCTAGGTTTAGGCCACTGGGACTCATATGCCCAACCTGGCGTATGAGTCCCACTTTAATTTGGACCTATTTTAAATCAAATTCTTGGTGGGATTTTATTATCCTAGATTTGATGTCGGCTTGTAAGTTTAGCATAAACAAGTATAAATACAAGGTTATTTCACATAATTTCTCCTAACAAGATCTAAGCTTTCAAGTATTTAGGAATTATAGTAAATTTATGATCAAGAGAACATTCAAGAGCTGACTATCAAGCATTTGGAGTAGTATTCAAGATTCAAGCGTCATGTCAAGGTCTTCATGCATCATGTGTGTTTGTGAGCTAACATTTGTGATGTAGGTTTTCATGATTCAAGTAAGCATTCAAAGACATTATCTCATATCAAGATCAAGAGTCAAGATCCACATCCATTGGAGCCATTTCATACAAGTTTGTAGTCTTTATTTCAAGCTTTGGTGAGTTGCAACATTGCATCTGTTCATTCATCATTCATTCATTCTTTTCTATTTCATTTCAAAGTTTAATTACCAAAATGGGGTTTGACCAAGGCAAACCCCTATTCCCTAACAAAACAACATTTTTTTCCCTCTTGATGTGTGATTGCAGATTTAGGTGAATTGGAGCTTGAAGATCCTTTGAGGGAAAAGTTGCAAAAGTTGTCAAGAAGTTGTCATCTTCACGGTTTCTCACCTAGGGACCAGAATTCAGACTTTTGGACTTGGAGAATTAGACAAGACGAAAGTTACAGAAGATCTCTAGAGGCTATAGAAATACTAATCAAATCCTAATACTAGGACTAAATCGCCCCTCTAGGTGTATGAGTCCCAGTATACCCTTTTTGCTAGATTTCTGTAGATCCAAATCAGTCACCAAAGATTCCAGATTCTGCCCAGATTCCTGTAGCAAGACTAAATCGCCTAGTCTGGTGTATCAGTCTCAGTACACTTCGAAAGGAAAAATTTCAGAGTTGTGGACCTTGCTTGGATCAGACATCATTCTTCCAGGTACCTTTATGTTTGATTTCAGTTTGTTAATTTGTTTTCATGTTCTCAAGTTTCTAGGGTTTAGTACATTAGAGTTTGCTTTTCTCCTTTGAAGCTTCATTTAATGATGAACCCACATTTAATCACACCCAATGAAAGCACCTAATTCCTTCTCTCAATTGAGTCACTTGGTTGAGGAATTTTGGTTTCCTAATGAACTAAAGAGCGAAATAGGTCCTAAGTTCCATCTCCAAAAGGTGGACACCTTATTTCCTTTGGTTCAATAACAATTGTTGAAATGAAGGTAAAATCACATACTGTTATAATTTTTACATTTATAAATAACATTACAATTAAATTCTTAATCCAAGAATATAATAACACATGAACATCCATTTATTGAACAAGCTAGTGCAAAAGTTAACATAATAAGACATTTATGTAATGACATGTAAAAGGATGAACATTAAGAAGTACAACATCATCCATATCCATCATGTACAAAGTGTAGTATCATGATAAGATATAACCTTACTAAGTACATGCTTGTCACCATCACAAACCATAGGAGAGATATGATCAATATGAAGCTCATTGGTAAGTAAAATGAGTGGATTAAAAGTAAAAGATAAGCACTATCCAACTCCTTTATAATAGAACAACACCTCCATAGAAAATACATCCTCATCCATATCATAAAAGGTTATAAGTGTATTAACGATTGAAAGATTGAAAACTAAGAAAGATAACATATCAAAATAAAAATCATATGCATGTATATTTAACTAGGGTAATCAATGACGAAAGAATATCCAAGGGTTAGTGGGTAGAGGATCAAATGGGTATACAACTATATATGTTCAAACCCTAATCTTGATGTGATGGGTAGACACAAATGAAGATAGGTCTAAACCCATAGTAAATCTAATATTAAAAGGATATTATAAAAAAATTAGATTCCTTTATGAAAATTAAAGATAAACACTAAAATTAAACCCCCAATCAAAATACATCTCCATATAATTTTATGGATTAATGAAATAAATGCAAATAATTTATATGATGATGATGTAGAATTAATTCTTTTATTACCCATTAGAATTGAAACATGCTTTAATTATTCTTTATCTTTTATCAATTCACCTTAAATTTATAAATTACATGCACAATAAAGAATTAATTCTTTTATTACCTTTTATAATTGAAATGTGCTTTAATTATTCTTTTTCTTTTATCAAATATATCATAAAAAGAACATAAAATTTTATATTTGAATCTAGTCTCTTGAATTTTAAGATCATATATATCCAAGACCAATCAAACCCAAAATATATATATATATATATATATATATATATATATATATATATATATATATATATATATATATAAATTGTGTAATAGAAAATAAATACCTAAAAATTAATATAAATGAGGTGAAATAAAGATAGATTGTGATGGGATTGTGAGCATATTACCATTGCAGAAAAATATATATTGTAAAAAGGAATAATACGTGGTTCCACTCGAATACCAATCTATATTTGTAGGGATCAAACTATAGATATCATTGGACGATAATTATAATTAATTTTTCATTTGAACATGGTGGGAAATTGTACAAGATTATCTCAATTACAATCTCGCCGATCAAGGTAGCCACCTCTACGCGTTACGTCGAATAGTATAAAACTGCACGTCGATATTTTAGGCACATGCAATAGGGATTCAGCGGTTCTCAAAGATAAAATTGGATTTGCATGAAGCAATTGTGCTTGAAAATTTGTTCATTTTTTTGTTGTCGCCTACAGTTTCTGGTTATAGACAATGGCGAGCAAACTAAATGAGTTGACCATTCAAAACTGTAGCCACCCTTTCGATTGCCCTAGACACTCTCCATATCTGGCGTTGAACAGCTGACCAGTGCTCAGAGGTGTTAAAACTAACAGCCTTCTGTAGCGAATCGGACACTCCAGGAAATGAACTCGACCCATAATCATCATCACTCGTGGGACCATAGATCTGCAAACATTCATACGACATTAATACAGAGCATGAGCTTGAGTAGAGGAGGAACAATTCAATGAGAAAAAGGATTACTTACCAAATGCTTGTACCAAGGTCTTCCAGGAAGTCCATCTGAGTGGGTAAATGCACGCTCTGCCATTAACAAACGGTCATTGAATTCTCTCCTCCGAGACACCACATACTGATCATTCAGCTGCGATGTAAGATCTTCCAATTCCTGGATGAGTAAACATGTTTATGTATTAGCTGAATAAATGTTTCTTGGCATATGGGTAAAGAAAGTGTCTAGAAAGGTTTTGATTGCCACCTTCTGCTCCTTCTTACTTGCTGCAATTGCCATCCTTAGTTGTGCAATGGAGTAATACAGTGGAGATGCTGTCACATCTGGAGGGCTGCCTATGCCCTGCAGCTCTGATTCCAAACCGACAGTGTATGACTGTATTTATTGGCAACCAAATAATTAGAAACGTCATTATCTGAGTAAAAACAAACTTGAATCATGCCAAGATACAACTGTGCCCATTAATGCATGCGCATTACCTCTAGTTCATCGGCATACTTTTCGTAGTTGAAGGGAAGGATCTCCTCGTCTACAAGTTTGAGGGAAACTAATCCCCAGATTGCTGCCACTGAATAGAAGACACCCAATCACAATTTCAGGAATTTATTCCACAACATATTTGTCGAATGATGATCTCTCCACCGAAAGAAAAAGTAAAGAAATAAAACTGTATCTTATCAACTCCACACCAAAATAACTTGATATTATCACCTGCAACGTGTCTATGAAATAAAGGGTCTCCAAAAATTTGCATCCACATGTAGTTATCGTACAGAGAATGATAGACCGGGTAGTCTGCTCAGAATTTAATTCACGTCAATACTTGCTGTAAAGCCTACTCCAAGGCTGCTTTCAGTGATCAGGATTTTATCTTTTGAGATCTTATATTAAAGGAAATATTAAGCAAGTGGTCTTGCAAGTTTACTTGTTTAGGAAATACATGCTATAAATGTAGACAACCTTTTCCAAAGTAGATGTCTACTGCAGGCACGCCGACGTGATGAAGGAAAGATACGAAGTCTGAGCCACCCCCTCCTAATCTACCAATCTGGGATTCAACCATAAGATCACAACAATATAGAATTAGGAGAAATACCAAATTGAAGATTTTATTGAGAAGAAACCAAGTTAACGAAGTTCATACTCCATACCCTTGCCTCAGATTTCAAACTGGATAGACCCCATGCTTGATAGACAGTCCTTGATGCATCTTCAGGGTCTGGCACCTAGTTTGAAAGGATAATCAGTTATGGAAAACACAACATATTGAACTGTTGAAACAATCTTTACCTCCTTCAGAAGGTTTCAGAATGGAATATTTAGCTTTGTCAAGGCAAAAATACCTTTCGTGTAGCATCTTCCACAAGGTTATCTAGTTGGGGTGTAGCAAAGGCAAAAAACCCAGGCCCCGCTACTGCACAATCGACATTGATGTATGCAACGGCTCTCGAGTGCAATAAATCGAAATTTTGCTCCACCCACTCCGTTGATCCAATCTGTACAGTGTTACGCACATCAGACAAAACACTAATAGGGAGCTTCACGTTCTATGTTTTAGTGAAGGCTCAAATTTTATCTCAGACCATAGTGTGTTCCATTACAACTATAAAAAGAATGGCTTATCTACATAAAATCTATGTTAGCTCTGCCAACTGGTGCTTACAGATCCATACTCCTCGGCATCCCAGCTACATAAGATAATTGTCCTCCGCGGCCGCCAGCCTTGTTTGAGCAGCTTGCCAAATCTTTGAGCAATCTATATAGACAAAGGAAATGGATCAGATATGTCTCCAAGGCCATAAAAGAAAGAAAGAAACAACATTTTATAAATAGGCTGTCGATCATACATCCAAAAGAGCAGCTGTTCCGCTGTTTGGATCAACCGCCCCAAAAGTCCATGCATCACGATGATTTCCAAGCAAAACATACCTGAAAGAGAACACAACATAAAATTATAACCCACAATCAAATAGATGGGGATGTTTACCCATGGAAATAAAATAGGTAGACACTTTACCGGTCGGGTTCATCCTCTCCTTTAATCTCTGCAAATACGTTTCTAATCGGTGCCACGGTCTGGTTTGCCTGCAACCATAGTAACCAATGTCATCAAAAGTTGTAAACTAAAATGGAATTTTAGATAGAAATGAGAGAAAATAAAAAGTAGTTTCCGAACCAATGAATACAAAGCAA
This sequence comes from Sequoia sempervirens, assembly GCA_007258455.2. NCBI lineage: Eukaryota > Viridiplantae > Streptophyta > Pinopsida > Cupressales > Cupressaceae > Sequoia > Sequoia sempervirens. The sequence continues at coordinate 1,195,840,012 of VDFB02271358.1, read as the reverse complement.
AAGCTAGAGCTATCTCCAACTTAACATTACATTGCACCAACAAATTACATGAATCTCCAGCTTTAGATTCAGAAAGGAATGGGCATTTGATTACAATGATTATAACCATCCGTAAGTTTAAGAAAGGTCTGTACCGTTTGCGAAAAGTGTGTGTACGCTATGGAGCATTTGTGCAACTGTATGGTTGGCACATAAAGGAAGGAAGGAAGGAGTTGATAAGGGTGTGCTTACCACGTAAGTAAGGTTGAGAATGGCAGGACCTGGTCCAAGGCGATAAACAGGCAAATCCAAAGCACCGTGCCAATGATGAGGGGCGAGTGGGCCAGCCAGAGAGCCCATCACCAGGAACGCGTCTTCTGCAGAGATTGGCAGCGAGGGAATTGGTGGTAGCAGGGCCTTTATTTCATTGGCAGGCAGCCTCTCTGAATTAGCAGTGCTTGGCCAGCCAGGAGACAGAGGATCTCCAGAGCCCTCCAGTACCGTGCCCCTTTGGATTCCACTGCTTGGTAGCCACTTGGAGTTGGGATAGGTTACTCCTCCGCCGTTCCTGCCCCCCGCATACTCCTGTGGATCAGAATATGTTACCACTGCCACCGCTCCTGCACCCGCTGCATTCTTCACTATATCACCTCTGAAAATCATTCCTTGTCGAGCGATTGCAATGCACCCGCTAACATTGACGCCCAGCTCTTTCAGCTTTGCAAAATCCTCTACGCGTCCATAGTTAACATACACCACATGCGCAGCAGCCTGCCCGCTGGGAGAATAGGCGTGGAATCCTGGAACTGCTTTTGAGCTTCTGCTGAAAGGATCGCCCTTTTCTTCTCTTTCTCTGAGTTTCAGATGCCTACTCTGTCCGCCTGGTGAGATTAGAACCAGGGACCTGCTCACGGGATAACTAAGCAGTACATTGTAATCTTTATAATAGGAGGTTAAACCGTACTTCCTAAACTTAGAGAAAACGTATTCTGCAGTTGCAAAATTCTCTGGGGTGCCTGCGACATGAGGCTCCGCCGTAAGCTTCTGCAAGTGCAATGCAATGCTTGCATTGCTTCCCATCTTGAGAAAATGGTGATGGTACTCCTCTCTTCTTCCTCGGATGTTGTGTACTCGCCAACTGTAACTCATAGAGCTTATTAACAAGAGACCAATGAGAACAACGGCAACTCTGAGGAAGGCACTATTTAAGCATGCCTTGACAAGAGCTCCTGTCTTAAATCTCAGCTGCAGCAACGACGTTTGGAGCTCTGCCGCGTCATTGACATTCCAATGAAGCATGCGCATCCTTTCCAAGGAGTCATGTCCCGAAGTCATCAGAGGACCGCCTTTACATAAGTACTGAAGTTGCTCCATGGATGGCTACTACTTTAGTTTTTTTAGCATAACAGTAACCCTGACGAAACAAATAACTAATTAAAACAGCAGGGGAAGGGAAAAACAGAGCTTAAGTAAGAAAACCGGCACTTTCAGTATGAATTTGCCTTTTTCTGCAAACAGGACATTAAGCTAGCTCAAAATGCAGGCCGCCATTGCATGTACAGGCCTAACACCGGGTTCCCAAAAGCATTTGTACACTCAATAAACGACCCAGAAACACAACCCAACATGGCAAGAAGAGGAGGATGGGTGGAGCAGGGATTGAGGAGACGCATACGTATTTATACAGCATTAAAACGAAGCATGGTACGGAGTACACCCTGCAGAAGTGATAGACTGATTGCCTAGAGGAGGAACAAACAAAGAGCGGTGCAGAGAGAACAAATTCCGTGGGGGACGTTCTGTTAAATTCTTGAGGCCCAAGCGGTCGCAAAGAAAGGGAATCAGATCACCCCAAAACATTAAAAACCATCAAGTGGAAAGATTTGGAATATGGAAGCAGAGGCGCATTAAAAAAAGAAAAAAGATAAAAGAAATCTGTGAATGCGGTCTCGCTATCGGAAAGAGATAACTGTCCTGTAGGCGTGGCGGCGTGCAGAAGAGTGAGGGCGTTACCAATGCGACGTGTAGTACCCGTCAATTTAAACGCCCTGTGGTTAGTACGCCCCCATAACTGCAATGCGAGTGGCGAGTGGCGTGGGTAAAAGCTAACGGCCCGTCGTTGTCACCGCCGGCATGAGCATCGAGGTTGCCACCACGTCATTCTCGTCCGTTTCTTAACATGAACATTCATCATTCTACCCTTGTGTGGATGCACGGAAGGCGGGCACTCGCTGTGAGCTGTAATTCTGCCATTAATGCGGCGGCGGCATAAGCGACGTCTCGTCCTTTGTCCTATTTGCAAATCATATTAATGCGGGACTACTTGAATGTTTGTGGCAATTAAGTGGGTGAGAATCTTTAAAAAGAAAGGCAAAGTGCAGAGTATCGAAGATATTCTTTTTGTACGCCAAGGGGGATGGGAAAGATCTTTCTCAATCTCCTTTCATCTATTTTGATAATTACCAGTACCACAATTATTTCTCTTTTCTAATACACGTAAAGGGGTGCGGTTTCTTCTCCTCCTGCTTAACATTCACGCCCGTTTACACGTTTTAGGCTTTGTGTTTTTTTTAACTAGTAGCTAATACTTTTTAAAAAGCTATAAATCATAAAAATAAGATGCTTTTAAATAGCATTTAAGTTAGACAAGGGCACTCTAGTGTGATTGAATCACAATATTATCTTGGTGGCTATCAAGGTTTAAATTATTTATAGTGGTTAAGTTCGCACATTGTGTACCTTTGTTAGGTTGTTGAACTTGCCGGTTGTATGTCTTCACTATGTTGTTGTGTTTGTAGGTTTGAATGTGTTGATAATGTCTTGGGGACTAAGGCCTCCCAATAGTTATCTTAGTGATAAGCTCACACACCATGTGCCTTTGTTAGGTTGTTGAACTTGTTGGTTGTGTGTCTTCGCTAGTGCTTGTAGGTTTGAATATGGTGATAATGTCTTGGGAACTAAGGGCTCCCAATAGTGGTCTTAGTGATAAGCTCACACATCACGTGCCTTTGTTAGGTTGTTGAACTTGTAGGTTGTGTGTCTTCACTAGGTAGTTGTGCTTGCAAGTTTGAACGTGGTGATAATGTCTTGGGGACTAAGGGCTCCCAATAATGGTTTGAGCAACAAATTCATCGATAAGAGATCATATAAGTGGTCTCTTTGGGCTCAAACTTGGCTAAAAACTTGAGTTTACCAAATCAAAAAATTATAAAGAATGTTTTTTTAGCATCCATCCCAAAGGCCATGTTATCCAAATTTAAGTCACCACTATTGTATGAGTCATCAATGGTATGCACACTCGTCATTGATAGAATGAAATTGAATACTATAATTTGTGAGGCAATATTAGGTGCAATTATGGGGGATTGGGAAAGTTACTCTCCTCATAAGGAAGAAAAGTTCTATTGAGGATGAGGGTATCGGGTTACAAAATTGCTATAGCAATACAAATAGCTAGTGTTGTTTGAGGAATAATTATCTCTATTTGTATGGCAATAAGCTTTCGACAAGTGTTTTGAAGGAACATATCAAGATGAAGAGCTTATATATCAAATATTTCTTCTAGATGTACTAACTTTATGGCCAATTATCCATCATTGTGTTGTTGAGTTTGGTTTTCTTAATGATTTTAGTAGGAGTTGAATTTTCCCCTTAACTCTCATAAAGTAGTTTCAAACTAATCTTCTTTGATTCTTAGACACATAAGTATAATATTCTAAATATAGCCAAGATAACTTAGATGATGTGGATAAGAAAGACTTTAATGATTGTTAATTCAATGCCCTATTGACTTTGACTTAAATGAATGGATGTTAAATTGTTCACAACTAAGTATGGGATTCAATGGGCCCAATATTTGCAACAAGAAAAAAATACTATAGCCAAAATTGCAAAATAGATTCTTGACTTGTTCTTGGCTTAGATAGAAGTTCAATTTAGCTTTGGTAATGCCAAACCAAAATGGATATCCATTCTAAATGAACATCTATTTTTATAAAAAGATATTTGGATATTAGTTTTGCATGTGTTCTAAGCTCGTGCCTAGCTACCCATGAGCAACATCTTATATTTAGTTCAACAACAAAAATGAATATTAGAGATTACAAATATCCATTTTGTGTAATCCTCCTTACTCCCCAACCTTAGCTAGTCATCAACATTTCATATAAGCATTTTTCTTATTTTCTCTTATTTGAATTAAATCTAAAATTATAAAAATTAATTTAGAGTTTTTTATTTGATTGAATGCATTTCATGTTTTTATTGCAACATACATTTCATGTTTTTCAATTTGATTGAATGTATATAATGTTTGTATTACAACATAAATTTCATGTTTTTCAATTTGATTGAGTATGTTATGTGTATGTTGCATTTTTATATAGCTTAGGGTTTTCAATTCACTTGAATATAGTTTAGAGTTTGATTTTTATTGTGTGTTCTACATGTTTCATTTAAATAAATTGTATATTTCAATAACAATATTATTTTAAATTCTAAGTGTATAATTTTCAAATTTGAAATGGATGATATGGATGAACAACTTCCAAATCCAAAGTTCCCCCACCAAACCCTCCACAAATAATTCAAAATAATATTAATGAAATAAAGAAGATTATGAAAACTTATCATTGCCACCCTTTGTCCTTAATTGTCAACCATTTTCATATCCTCACAAGCCAATATGATTTATTTTAGCAATGGAGAAAATTTAAGAGGATTGAATATTCTATTGTCTTCAACAATTTAAGAGAAAATTTATGATCAAGTGAAATAATTAGATATTAGTAAAGTTATGTTGGTGGCTCATTTTTTCCATCCTAAAATTGGAATGCATATTAACATACTTAAACACAAATTTTCAATCAAGTGGTGCACACATTAGGGTATCATCAATAATTGTTGGGATCATTGGTAGATGCTAAAATTTGATAAACCACTCAACAACAATCTTGGTGTAGGTCTTTATATTTCCTTCATAAATTGTATACAAAGTTTATCTTTGGCTATCATGTGAACTATTTTGAATTATTTTTAAATTAAGAGTAGGTAGAGTAATGCCTAAGTTAGAAAAACCTAAGACAATATGACATATATGCAAGGTTCATTTGTCCCCCCTCATGTTATCCCTTCTTTGTCCCTTATTTAGAACCTAGACCTTATCATATATATGACATGTCAGAGCCTCTTTGGTATACACTCTTTGATAGAGCATTTGTTTATGCACACTTCTTAGTTGGCACAACCACATGAAATAGATGCTCATAGTAGATCATTTGATATTAGTGGACACTCCTTGTCAACACACATTTGTATGCCTCACCATTACAATAAGTACAACAATTTGTGCTTAGGTCCTCTTGGAGAGATAGTTGAACCAACCCTAAACACATCAACTAAAGTGTATATATGTTTAGGCTAGACCCATTATATATTAGAAAATTTTGCACTAACTAAAATGTATAGATGTTTAGGATAGACCCATTATATATGAGCAAATGCTTTATTTTATGTTTGGATATGATAGTTTCAATATGAAGGGGGTAGTTATGTGATGGATCAAGGAAAGGAAATTCATTTGGAGTGAAGCTTAAGCAATGGTTAATGGAAAGGTAGCCAAAAGGGGCTTGGAAGTGCGAATGGTATATTTTATTGGGCACTTGGGATTCATGGAAGATTCCACGAAGGATATCCCTATGAGAAAGGGATGTTCAAAGGAGTTCGAGGATGGAAATTTGGGTAGGTGTTCACTCAACATGGTCAATGAGATTGTAGTGTTTCTTAGGACTAGGATCGGATGGATTGGGGCCTTGGATAATTCTATTTCCACATTGAGTAGTGACAACATAATTCAAATTTTTTATTTTAATGGTTTGAACTTGTTTATTGAATTGGTATGTGTGTCCAATTACAATCATAGGTGTGATGGTCTTTATGGTAATGAATGGTGTTTGTGTTGGATTATTATCCTTGATTTTACTTAGAGGTTTTTTTTCTAATTTTCGTCAAGAATGTGGGTAGATCCCCAGGTCTTGATTGGGCAAGCAATTGGATGGTCCTTTAACTTCAATATCACCTATATCTATAAGGTCTTTCATATAATGTTTTAATTTCATGTATTTACTTATGGAATGACCCTTGATTCAATGGTAACCACAATATAAATCATCCTTATACTATGAGGGTTTAGGTTGATTATGATCAAAAGGTTTTTTGAGTGGAAAGGTGATCATGTTGTCTTTGACCAATTGATGAAAGAACACTTTGATAGGTTCTCCTAGGAGTGTGAATTAAATCCTCTTTCTCATAGGTTTGGGAGGTGCAAATGGAATGGTGATGGATGAAGGTTATTGGACTATTTAGATATGTTTGGAGTTGATGACCCCATCATTGGCTACATTCTTGTTCTTGCTAAAGAATTTGGGTTCATCATTAAAAAAAATGATTTATCATTTTGGTTTTGATATTTTGATAAAATTTTATTACCCCTATAAAAATGAGGTCCTTTTCAATTTGGATCTCCCTTTTGATGATCTCATCAAAAGAAGTGACACATTAAACTTGTAAATGAAATGATGATTCTAGGTTGGGATTAGTGACAAACATGTATACAAGTTGCTTTTCCAATATTGACTATAAGAACCTAGTAGCCAAAGGTCTCCACCATTGAAGGAATGATGAAAAAATCTCTCTTGATTCAAGTGTATGGTGTTACAAAGGTCCATCATGGTTAACACATGTTCCATATTATAGGATAAGTGTTTATTTTTTATTAGGTCTTTAAAGGATGCAATGAACCCCTTAGGTTGGTATAATAACCATTCAAGTGCTTTCTCACCTAGACTATGAGGGGATAAGTGAGTAGGTATATGTATTTGTGTGTTACTTCTTGGCTATCCATGAAGAACTCTTTTACATGTTCCCTAGGGTCTCCCTTCCTCTTATGTTTGTCATACTTGGTTCGTTTAATGACATATTATGACAATGTAAGAGTCAAGTATGGAAAATTAATGATAGTTGGGCCACATGTAATGGAGGTGCCTATGCATGCAAGGCACATTGCATGTTGAAATGGGATATGCATGTTGAGGAAGGCATTGGAATTGATGTAGACTATGATAAGTGGGTATGTGCAGGATCATCATGGAAAAAATAGGCCCTTAAGTGGCAAAAAATTCAAAAAAATCAGAGTTAGGCAACTTGACGTAAAAATCTGAATAAGTTATCTATATTATTTCAAAAATATGTAAGAATAGAATCTGTAGACATAAAAAAATTGTCATCTTGCGATACCTTGTCACAACATTGGATCATTTAGACACCTTGTATCATGTTTTGCCCTAGGTACCCATGTCATCATCTAATTAGTTAAATAAATCTTATTTATTTGACTAATTTCATTTATTCCCTTCCTCTAATGTTAATTAAATAATTTATATTATTTAATTATTTAAATCATTTCTATCAATTCTTTTAATTAATGAAATCATAAATTCAACGTTAATTAAATAAATCAAATATTTATTTAATTAATAAAATCTTAAAAGGATCTTCTTGCTTTCTTTCCAAATTTGAACTCATGTGCATCTAATTAATTTATTTAATTAGATAATTCATCAATTATCCTTCTCATCTTTTTCAGGATTTATTTCCTTTGAAAGATAATTAAAATCTTTTTTTTTTTCACATCTTATCTTATCTTGTTTTAATTCCTTTAAAACAATAAATCAAAATCTTTCTATCTTTCGAAAATCTTATCTCATCTCCATATTTCCTCTTTTGTCAAAAATCAAATCATTATCAATCTTATCAAATCTTATCTCTGTCCACATCGAAAATCTATAAATCAAACCTTTCACAAGCCATTTGGATCGGATCTTCTTCAGACATCTGCATTCTGCCAAAATCATTCCTCAATCTTTCAATCCATCTCCATCATTCTTCATCATTGCATTGTTATGCTGCAGAATTGAGCAACCAACATTCCTCCATTATCAACCTTCAAAATATTGCATTCTTAGTATAGTATGCATTTATTTTTAAATCTCATTCTTTAGTAGTCATTTTGTGGAGCTTAGCATACAAATCGGAGAGCTTTAGCAAAAATACTGGAGATAGAGGACAATGAGACGTCTTCAAAGGAGCTGCTGCATTGAGAGTTTACTTTAATTTGTTTAATCAGTTTTCCTTTGATTTAAAGTTTCATTGGTGTGCTTGAATAGTATTTATTTCATTTTAATACGCACATATTTTCAATCACACATTTTTGGCGCCCACCGTGGGGCATTTGCCCCATTTTTAATATCTACTTGCAGGTTTTATTGATTTTTTTGATGCAGATCTGACAATTTTTGGACAAAACTGCAAGTTTTACCAATTTCTTCATATCTTCTACACAGCAGCGAATTTTTCTACAATATTTTTACAGAGTCTTTTAAATCATCTCAAGAGACTACAGTAAAAAAATTGAGGGTGTATCATCGTTTTTGTAAAAGTTATCGTAATTTTATGTTTTTTCATAAAATTTGTTTTCTGAATGCAAATCAGCGATTTTTTTTAATTTTTTTACATTTTCGGAAATCTCTTTAAATTATAATGGGGGTCTGTTTTTTACAGATTTAATTTTGAGGTCAAATACAGTGCAAAAAAATCCGATCTTCATTTTCTGTGTGATTTCCATAAATCCGCGTTTCTGAGAGCAAAATAGAGAATTTTTCTGACTTCTTTACATTTCTGGAAATCTCTCAGAAAATTAACAGGGATCTCTTCTTTAAGTTTTCATTTTTCAGATCAATAAAATCATCAAATAATAAAATCTAATTCGGCTATGTTAAAAACATGTATCTGAAATCGCAATTTTCTGATGAGTTTGTTTTTTTTTTCTCCTTTTGCTGCATTATAATATTATTTTTTTTGATCTTTTAGGTGATCATAAAGAGTTCTAGTAGCAGCAATATCACTCACAACAACAATTTGGAAAGCGAAAATAACCAGGTGCACTCATTCCATCCTTAATCTCTTAGTCTTGTTTGTCAAACATTTCAATTTGGGGCATAAAATTAATCATTGTTTGCAAACACATTTGGATTTGGGCTCTTAAAACGAATATTGTCTTCAATCACATATTGAAAATCTGGTCTAAAATTCACCACTGTCTTCCATCACATTTTGATTTGGGATTTAAAAAGAACAAGTGTTTGAACTTTTTTACACACGTTTCATTTCTAATCTAAGGGAAATTAATCATTGTGAGCGTGAGTCAAGTGCGTGTGTGATCACAAACACCTCACTTGATTTGCTTTTGTCAAACCCTTCATAGGAGGCCTGCTAGGGGATTTCATCACCCCTAGGGACGACCTCAATCGAAGTGTGAATCGAAAGACACGCTTGTTTGGAAGTTAAAATCTTGTCACTCTTGGCTAAGCCCCAAAGAACTTTATACCTTTGGGAAGTGAAGGTGAAGGGTGGGTTACCCCTTTCTCCCGGCTGTGTGACAGGATTTTGCTTTCAAATCATCCTTAGTCAACCTTGTTCAAACTAGTTTGAAACCTAATTGGCCATACCCACTTGACTAGTTCTAGGACTTGTTGATGTGTCTTCTTCAAATGTGTGCTTAATAATCACATTCATAAATTTCAAAATTCAAACTTGTTTATGTGTCTTGCGTGTGTGATTCATGTGTGTACATGTGTGATCATTCATTTAAATATTGCCAAATCAAGCTAGACACCAAACACATAAAGACAAGTCACTCTACACATTCTTCTAACACATTCATATCCAATCATCATCAACCCTAATCAATCCAAGTCTTCCAATCTAATCATTCCACATCATCACCATCACCACTTGTCAAAATGGTCATAATCATAAACAAGCCCAATCCTAATCATAAGCCCAAAATCATAACCCAAGGGGGCTATCCCTCTAGGCCAAATCATGAGACAAAACCTAAGCCCGAGATCATCATTCAAGGAGTCCCTTTCTCTAGATCAAATCATGAAACAAAACCAAAACATAGAATCAGACTTCGAGGGGCTTCTCCTACCACCTCTAATGATGACATGAACTATGTTGCATACTTTGAGGAAGAAATCGATATGCAAGAGCTTACACACATGTGTGACACCATGCCCACATTCGAACACAAAGACCTAACATCTCAACTTCAAAACCTCCTTCAAACACTTCACCAAGTACCCAAACCCCTAGACCATCAAACCATACAAAGCCTTCAAACCCTCTTCCAAAACTTTCAACAAATTAAATCACCTCAAATCCAACACCTCCTAGCTCAAGCCAATCAATTCATTGCCACTTGTAAAATTCAACAACCACAACATCATCCCCTATTCATTCGTTATCACCCTTCCACCTCATACCAATCTAATCCATCCACTTCTTCGCATGTCAATGCCACATCAACCTATCAAGCCACATCACAACAAACACATGTGAACTTAAGTTCTACCTTGCAACAAGGCCAAACTTCCTCAAGTCTTAATGCCACTTTCGACAAGGGGAACACCAATCTAGTTCTTGCACCCTCTAACTTTATCATACCATCATCCAATCAAAATAAAAATCCTAAGCCAACACCTCCCACCCATACACCTACAAAGGATGTGACCCAAGGGCTACAAGCAAGGAATCAATTGTCGCCATGTCATTCAACACATATACTTGAACATGCAAAAGAATCCACAAACATCATTCCAAGTCCTTCAAGCCAACCATGTCATCCACAACCCCTTGAGCCAATTCGAGAGTCTCCCGTCATAAGTCCAAGTCACCCTCTTTCATGCTCATATGTCGTTGACCATCAAGAACATGTCAAGTCTCTTCAAGAGTCATCCCCTTGCAATTTCATTCAAGCAACCCAAGAGTTATATCAAGATTCTACTCCCAAGCATGTGGAAACATCAAGCCCTAGTCCTAATCAAGATCAAATCATTTTCATCCAACCCATCCATAATCTATATCGTTTTTATGATCAAGATGATATCCATAATGATGAAGAGCCTATCCAAGAGCAACTTGATCCTATACCCATCCATGAGAAAGATATTCCAAATTCACCTCCACCTAGTCCTATCCATGATCCATCAACATTCACTTCCCTTGATGAGACAAGTGCCTCCCAAGCACACATAGAAGATCAAACAAATACCTTGGATCTAAGTGAACACAATGTTAATCAAGATCCCAATGATCCCATGTCACCCACTACCGATCCCATTGCAAGTCCTCCATCATATCCTATTGGTCTTTCTACCTTCATTCATGAATGTTCCTCCTTCAAACAACCACAACCATTATCTTCTCCATCCAATAAGGAAATCATGTCTAGTGTTTCACCTACACCTAGTCCTATTGTCCATTGCACACTCCAAAATATGAACCACCAAGGTAAAGGTCTAGGCCTTCATGAACAAGATATTTTGGAGCCTATACATGTCAAAGTCCCTCCATGCTCTTATGGCCTTGGACATACACCCCAAGGACAACAATCTAAAGATGTTGGTACTTCCTCCATGCATCCTAAGTCCACTTTCCATCATAAAGCCTATCATATCCCTAAAACATATGTTGCCATTCCACCCCCATCATCCTACAAATGTCAAAAGCATGTGACCATACACTTCCCTCCATCCACTCTACCACCATTGCTTGCAACTCCTAATATCCCTCCATCTAATCTACCTCCACTTCTCCCAACACCTAATATCCCTACCATTCAATCCTCTTATCCCTCCATCCATAAATACCCTAACATTCCTAATCATGACCAACAAATGCACACATTTTATAAACATGAAGCTTCCACCAATTCCACCATACCCATGGGATTCAAAAGCAAGAATTTCAATGCCTCTACCTATAAAGTAAAAAATTCTAAGGGTTCTCATGCCTTAGGACATCAATACAAAAATTTAAAGCCAAGTGCATCTAAAAAGTTATATAAGCCCATACCTCCAAAAGTAAAGGCCAAAACTAAAATGGTTTGGGTACCTAAGCAAAAAGAAAGCAAGTCAAATGAGGCATCCATGTCACAAAAATCCCAACCATCCACTTCCATCCCACATTCTCATTCCATTCAAAAATCTAAAATTCCTAAAACCCACAAGAAAAATAAAAATCATAAAAATACTAAGTCTATGTGGGTACCAAAAACACTTTATCCACCACCTCCTAAGCAAACATCTTCATTGCTTCCTACACCGCATCCACATCAAAAGCTTCAATGTTTATCACGGTGTGTGCAACCATTGGTCATGGTTCCCTTCCATTTCACAACGATCCCACATACCTCCACCTCCCCATCCTTCAACTACTATCCTACATATCTTCCCAATCACCTTCCTATGGTCCATGCTTTTGCATAAACCTTTCATCCATCCTTTTGCACAAGTCCTATTCAATCCACATCATCATCCACTATTCCCCATCCATTCTTGCATAAGCCTTTCATAATTTTCCATCTACCTAATCCATCCCTTTCATGTCATCCCTTACCAACATCTATGAGCATAATGAGATTTGACATGGTCCATGCAACGACATCCATCTAGTGGGACTATCACCTTTCATGCAACTAGACACTGGAGTCCCTCCCATCCATATTCACCTTCTCCTATCCAAAAAGTCAAAAATTCAAAACAAAAAAATGAAAAAAAGAAAAAAAGAAAAAGAAAAGTAAAGAGAAATCCCTTCGTCCAATGGTGAAAACCTGGTAAACAGGCGCCCTAGATAAGTACCATGATGAAAACCTAGCAAATAGGCGTCATGTGTAGGTTGATCTTCTATGTCACTTACACTTGGGGGCACAATGTCTTATCTATCCAACCTATCCTTTTCATGTCATACCATTTCCATCCTACCTACCATTTTTAGCCATCATCCATACCTATTATATCGAGTCCATTCATCCACCCTTCTTCTTTCGATCTTGATGAAGATATAGGGGAAAAATGTTGAAACATGCTTTGAGTATCTCTTGACATACCTCATCTTTCTAAACCAAGCCTATCATTATCCTATTGCCATAAGTTTTGTCATGAAAAATCCTAAGTATTGTACCTAGAATGGGGCATGTTATTCCTATGCGACATAGTCTTTGGAAATCACATCCTTTCTCTCCTATGATGCATATGTCCATTCCATTCACTATGACCTATCATTTCCATCCATCCATCTATCATGAGCCCTTTTCCCATCACCCACCCTTTCATCCATCAATCCCATCTATCTCCTTGCACCTAGACTTGGTCTTCCCCTTGTCATTGGTCTCTAGCACAAAGGCTACTCAAATTTTCATCCTTTGACACATCAAAGCATTTCAAAAGTCCAAAAAAATCAAAACATTTCAAAAATCCAAAAAAATCAAAACATTTCAAAAAATCCAAAAAAAAATCAAAACATTTCAAAAAATCCAAAAAATCAAAACATTTCAAAAATCCAAAAAATCAAAACATTTCAAAAATCCAAAAAAATCAAAACATTTCAAAAATCCAAAAAAATCATAAAATGTCAAAAATCCAAAAAAATCAAATATCCAACAAAAATCCAAGCAATAAAATCAATCCATCATCTCAATTCAAATCAATCCAATCATTCAACCATTCAACCAAATCAATCATCTTCATCAAATCCATTCATCCATACATCAAATCATCTTCAATCAATCCAAGCAATAATCCAAATGCACGTCAATCCTTAATCCATACCAATCAAGTCAATTAATCTTGTCAAATTATCCAATCACATCCTTTGGTCTTGATCCTTATCTTGTCGTAAACCAAATCAACCAATTAATCAATTATCAGTCATCCTTGTGTTGCTCTAGGGACATGCCGCTCCCCACAATGACAACACTATCATCATCAATCAAAATCAGTCAATCAATCAACGGTTTACAACTTGACAGGGGCAATACCTTGTTTGTTTTTGTATCATTTGTGCATGCTTGCTTGCTTGCTTGTGTGTGTTATCATTTTATCTTGCATTTGTATCAAATCCATATCATTCCAGCTAATATTCATATCTTGTGTGTGTTGGAATATCTTTTTGCATTATCCTTTGCATCTAAGGTCACATAATACCTTTTGTGCATTAGGATTTTAATGCTCTAAGCCTCTTTCCTCATACGTCTAGACAAGGTTGTATTACGCTAGGGTACGAGACACATCGTCACCTTGGTCCTTATATCTTGGTGCATAACGTCTAGTGCTATATCCAACATCATGGTTGCTCATCTTTTATTGCAGCATAACGTATCATTCATCTCCTTCATCCACTTTCTATCTTGCATCATCCTATCTATCCTTATCATTTCATTTCGAGAGCCTACCCGTGTTTGTCCAACCCGCCTATCCTCTCGAGGGGGCATCATCATTCCATTATCCTATCTTTCCTTCACCATCAATTTTCTTTTACTTGTATCTTAACTTCTTTGAAATGATGTTACTCGACACAAATCTAATCATCTCGAACATCATCTCAAAGAGGGGCAAAATGTAGACATAAAAAAATTGTCATCTTGCGATACCTTGTCACAACATTGGATCATTTAGACACCTTGTATCATGTTTTTCCCTAGGTACCCATGTCATCATCTAATTAGTTAAATAAATCTTATTTATTTGACTAATTTCATTTATTCCCTTCCTCTAATGTTAATTAAATAATTTATATTATTTAATTATTTAAATCATTTCTATCAATTCTTTTAATTAATGAAATCATAAATTCAACGTTAATTAAATAAATCAAATATTTATTTAATTAATAAAATCTTAAAAGGATCTTCTTGCTTTCTTTCCAAATTTGAACTCATGTGCATCTAATTAATTTATTTAATTAGATAATTCATCAATTATCCTTCTCATCTTTTTCAGGATTTATTTCCTTTGAAAGATAATTAAAATCTTTCTTTTTTTTTCACATCTTATCTTATCTTGTTTTAATTCCTTTAAAACAATAAATCAAAATCTTTCTATCTTTCGAAAATCTTATCTCATCTCGTCATATTTCCTCTTTTGTCAAAAATCAAATCATTATCAATCTTATCAAATCTTATCTCTGTCCACATCGAAAATCTATAAATCAAACCTTTCACAAGCCATTTGGATCGGATCTTCTTCAGACATCCGCATTCTGCCAAAATCATTCCTCAATCTTTCAATCCATCTCCATCATTCTTCATCATTGCATTGTTATGCTGCAGAATTGAGCAACCAACATTCCTCCATTATCAACCTTCAAAATATTGCATTCTTAGTATAGTATGCATTTATTTTTAAATCTCATTCTTTAGTAGTCATTTTGTGGAGCTTAGCATACAAATCGGAGAGCTTTAGCAAAAATACTGGAGATAGAGGACAATGAGACGTCTTCAAAGGAGCTGCTGCATTGAGAGTTTACTTTAATTTGTTTAATCAGTTTTCCTTTGATTTAAATTTTCATTGGTGTGCTTGAATAGTATTTATTTCATTTTAATACGCACATATTTTCAATCACACAGAATCTTTAGCAAATTGAATGTAGTTTCTAAACTACTAGGTTTATTTATTTATTTTAAATCTATTTGGTGAAAATTTGAAATTTCAATGCAGTAGTACTTAAATTTTAGGGAAAAAATAAGAAGTAGGTGTCTGTCTGACCACCCTAACCACAATAAAATGATAAAAAAAATTTATAATATTTTAGATATAAGTAGAGGACTTGTGTTCGGATGTGATGCATGTTTTTCTGTAATTTTTTTCCAAGTAAATAATTAATTATGAATTTTTATTACAACTTTTAAAAATATAAAAACTTGTATGTCCGCCACCTTAACTTGGTCAAAACTTCATGAAATTCATTTTTTTAATCCTATAGTATGAAGCATAGAATGTGACACATGTTTCAGATTCAAAAAATGTGATACCGCTTTGAAAGTTATAGATGTTTTTCAATTAGCCTATCAATCGACACTTTAGTCGAAGTTCAAATAGAAAATGAATAATAGTTATTTATTAAATTCAAAGTAAAGCATAATTTATATTGGTGGAAATATGAGAATATCCTTTAAAACCCTTTTCGTTTCATCAATTTTGGGTAAAAAAAAAAGTATTCAGCCACATACCCTACAAATACCCATCATATCGCCACTTTTTGGCCCATCATGATCCTACACATACCCAGGTGGGTCCCAACTATGACGATGTTTTACATGCAAGTGTGTTGCATGCATGCAGGAACTTTATATGTCAAGGAGGGTTATTTAAGATCATCCAAGAATTGGATTCTTTCCATGTGGAAATCCTAGGTGTCCATCTTTGATGTCTTCTCATCTTTCATTGTAAATTTTATATATCAAGGGTACTTGTGTATTTATGTGTAGAGATGGAAATTATTTAGAGCTTAAGGAGTGTTTAAAGGTTTTGTATGGGTCATGTCGACTCATCTAGGAGAAGCACATATAATGTTTTATATTTTTGTGTACCACCAATGGATGTGAAGGTTGACATGCTACAAGTTTCATAGTTTCTTGTTTATGGCCAACCTAACTTGTATTTGCAAAGCACGTGGATGATGTTTATAGAAGATCATAGGTGTGAAGACAGTTTGGGAGTAGGTTAAGCATGTGTTGGAATTTGCAAAGCGTTTTCCTCTTCCTGGTGTTGCATGTAATCTTTTGGGTCTTGCCCTCTCCACATTTCATGTTGATTGTTTTATCCTTGGTCGACTTGGAGATGTAATATTTTTTGTTATAGGTTGACATGAGATGTAATCAATATAATATCATGTATAAATTGTAAACCTAGTTTATCTAGGATGTGTGATTATGATGAATATATAAGTGGTTGAAGGAGACAAAATAGTACTTGTGGTAGATCATGTTTGGTTTCATCTTGATCATATCTTTGTGGTAGAAGGGAAGTGAAGAAGTGTGCTTGATTGTTTGTTGAAGGTAGTGAGCCGAAGTCGAAACTTCTTAATTGCTAAAAGCAGTGAGCTAGTAGGTAGCTAAGAAGACATTTGAAGAGGTTACAAAAAAAATTGTAATCATCAAAAGAATTGACCTTAATTATCATTTTTTGATAGTGGAAGGATTGATATTCTATAATAATTATTGAGTGTGTGATAAGATTAGGGAGTTGTAGCTTCCTTGGGAGTGACCTTAAAACTATAATCAGGGAGTTGTAGCTCCCTTAGGTTGTATCCCTAAAACAAAGTTGTAAATGTTATTCATCTTGTGAGGCTAGATTAGGATAGTAGCTCCTAACAAATTTTATCATCATGGTTTTCCCCCTGTAGGGTTTTCCACATATATTTGTTGTTGTGTTGTGTTGTGCATTGTCTTCTTATTTCATGTTCTTGCTTATGTGGTAGAGTTTAAAGTATCTAT
Source organism: Sequoia sempervirens (assembly GCA_007258455.2). Lineage (NCBI taxonomy): Eukaryota > Viridiplantae > Streptophyta > Pinopsida > Cupressales > Cupressaceae > Sequoia > Sequoia sempervirens. Next base: position 1,195,822,641 of record VDFB02271358.1, on the reverse strand, counting down.
TTGTTTTAGAGGGTTTGAGATTTAATAGAATACGGATTTACCCCCCTCTCATTATTTTGGTGTGTTCAATAGCTAAGGTAATGACATTCCCATCCTTAAAAAGTAGAAACCATTGTTTTTTGCTTCTAAAATTTTTATGTTTGATTTTAAACCTATTTTTGGTATAAAATCATTTATACCTAAAATATTCAAACACCCACCCTAAGAGAAGGTGACCCATCGATAGCTACAAATAGATATGGTGAAGTGTTTTTTAAATCTTTATGACTCTCGATCTTATGATTCATCTTCTTTTGATAGGGTTCTTTTGAAATATATCTTTTAGTATAATATCATAGGTGGTTGTTATCATACTCTATTTAAATAGAGTATTGGTGGAGGGAAACTTCTTTCCACCATGTAGCTTTACCATCTAGTTTATGTTTGAAACAATATGTAGTAAAGTGGCTAGTATTAAAACAAACATGAAAATAAAAAGAAAATAACTCAGTCTAGAACTTGAGTCCAACTATGATTTTTTTTTAGAGTAATTTCTACCAAAATGTGAGAAAATGTGGTCTAAAGGAAATGAGAGGAGTCTTTATCTATTGATAAAATATTTCTAATGTATTACCAATTGATTCAAAATATGAATCTAGCCAAAATTGAAGTAGAATATTAGGGATACAAACCCCACATAGGTGAAATAATGAATTATTTTTAGGTGGGGTTAAAAGATGGGTGTCATGGTTTAAGAATGAGTAGGTTTTGATCCTATCTCTAGAGACAATTATACATAAATATTTTATAATCTAAAATATTATCAAAAAACCTATAAACAAATAGTTATGAGCACAAGGGTAAATTTTAATATCACCATTCCAAATGAGCTACTAGGTATTAATGATATATTTTTGTATACTAGGAAATTTAGTCGTAAATGGCTAAATTTACGTATTAATATATTCTTAGTAAAAAAAGATTCATTTTTCCACTTTTATGTCAACAAATTCACCAAATTCCAAGATAACAGACTTATTGGTGCATTGGAGGTGCCATTTTTGAGATACCACATGGATCTTGAGGGATCCTTGAATTCTATTGGTACCTAAAGAACCAAATCCCTTCATGGTTTCCAAAGTTAGATTAAACCTCACCTCCTAGGTGCAACCAAAGATAACATTATCCATGTGCACCTTATCTTTATTTTGTGCTAGGCAATATTTATAGTCTATAAATATGTGGCCCCAAAAACCTTTCCCTTGTTCGTGCCCTTCCTATAATTTAAGTCACCATCCAATGTATCTTCATTATCCAACCATGCAAAAAAAATTTGTAGATCCCAATCTTGGCAGTTTTTGGTAGTGACAACATCTCCTTTTTATCTTTGTTTTTTATATTTATTATACATATTTCTATTTTTATTGAAGTTTTTTTTGGAATTTCATAGGTGAAAACATTTTTAAAAATTAATCATTGAGCTTGAGTGCTCCCTAACTTACACAAAAATAATAAAATTATTTATTTATTTTTAATGTTTATAGAATGAAGTGTAGAATAATTTTATATAATTATTTTTAAATTATTACAAGTAGATAAAAAAGAATGAAAAATATAATTAATATGATTTTTACAACATATAAAGCTATTATTGAAATTAAATAAAGATTAAAATCTTAGTTTAATTAGATGATATAAAAAGCTAAATAATTTGAAAAATAATAACTAGCATAATGTTTTTTTAAGAAAAAGGCATTTCGCTTATAGATTATATTATATAAATAAAGTATTATAAAAATTTCTAGAGCCAAAGAAAGCCTGGCTCATATAAAAATCTTTTTACATCGATATATACAAAAATATTGCTAGAGATTTACATAATTATAGTTGATTTCAAGCATCTTCGACAAAATACTTCCAAACTAACATAGATTTTCAAATTATATTCAAACCTTGTCACCATTTGTCATAGAACTCTCATCATGCCCCTCTTGAAGTGGGTAATCCTCATCATTTGCATGACGTGAGATCAACAATTGAGGAGTGTTTGCATTGTGATGATTGCAATGAGAATGGAGAAACGAAATGGAAAAATACCTATCCTTTATTCCATATACTAGCTAAATACCAATTTCTTCAGAGTGTGTATCCAAGACCCTACATAGGTTTCTTGCACAGTTCAATTGCAAAGATAGCTTAATTGCATCATGCATAGTCACAAAAACTCTCTTGTGCTTCAAATACGATCTTGGAAATAGACCCCCTATCCAACCCTTCCCCTTATCAAAATCATACTTTTGAACATTGCATAATAGACCATTGGCTCTCAAAAACTAGCCTCGAACCACTTCATCCACTATGACGTCAAGATATTCAAAAAATTTCACAAGATTAAGGACAATAGATGCAAAGATTGATAGTACTTGGGACTAAAAGATGATTCATGGAGCTTGCGGTCGGTAGAATGGTTTGAATGCATTCTACCACACTTGGGAATGTTGGAATCAAGGAACATTGAGAGGGGGGATGAATCAGTGTTCTACAAAATTTAACAATATTAATTTGATCTCTAAAACACTTACAACATTGAACCAAAAGAAATATGTAAGCACATAAAGCAATCAACCACAACACCATAACACACGGATTTTTACGTGGAAACCCTGTTAGGGGAAAAACCACGATGGAGGTCAATCCATAATTTGAGTACTCAAATATAAGTGTTTTACAAATGGGGAATGCACATGCATTCAAGCACACTTCCTAGAGCTTATTGCTCAGATACAAAAAGAAGACTCACTGTCTTACAAAGATTTGAATTACATCCAGAAGATTTGAACCGGGAGAATAGCATATGCTAATGCCTGATTACAATTTCAGTTAAGCTCATCAGTCGCATTCTTGACTTGCTTGTCTAATTTTGCTCTTCTGCTTGTCTGCTTTCATTCACATCACAAATCCTTTTATGCACAAGTGAAACTGTGCATAATAGCCACTACAATCCTTTTGAATTTTGCAACATACATCAACACACTTCGTTCATCTCCCAAAATGATATAATCGATCGCTTATATATAACCGTAACTAAAGATTTAACCGCTACAAGTCGGCTCCAACAAAATATAAAATATTTACAAATTGTTGGCTCAAATCTCAAATAATTTTCAATGCGCATCAACCATAGCCAGCCACAACATAGTGAGGACCCAAAACAAAATCCTCAAACCCGAAAATACTTTAAACAATTTTGCCTCAAACATCTGCAACACGCCACATTCACTTAGTCGACCTTCTAGCACTGTTAAACAAAAAATCAATCAATCGGATCTCCTAACTCGTACACCAATTGATGCGACGACACAAAAATTGAGAATAAGATATTCTAGATACCCAACGACCTTCCTTGAGGTCCACAACCCAAAATGATAAACTTGTAATGCAAATGGCTTGAAAAATTCAACTTTAGTCGGATACCCTGTTCTTTACTCTGTCTCTCAGTATGGACATATATTGAAGTGCAGACCGAATCAATGACTTAGGTTGCCATCAATGACAGCAACATAAGCCATATGCCAACATGGCAGTAGGCATTAAAAACTTGGTCTAGTTCTACATTTGATAGGTAACCATTGAATGGTTGTTCCTAATCATGCACACAAAATGATACTCTGAGATTCTTTGGTTGACAACCCATAATTTGGTAGCTAATTTGAAACCTGGATACTAGGAGAAAGCACCACCCTAATATGCCACCTTCATGAAATATGAAACTAACAAACAAGTCAATTAATGATTCTACAACAATATAAGAACTAGAGAAGAAAGCCACCACCATCCTACAATAGTTGGTTGGACTTAGAGGAGAAGTCTGAAAAAATTAAGAGGAGTGCTCCTGGGCTCAATAGAAATTCTATTTGATATGTGATGTGTACCTCTTCCATCTAGAGAACTTCATGATTTGGCACAATTATTCATAGCTTAAATACTTTAAAATATGCATTAAGAGCATAAATAATAGAACCTCTAAGCTTGAATGATTAATGGTTCTACAAGAAAAATGAAGTTAGTACCATAAATGTATTACAACTTGATGTGTAACATTTTCCACCGCCATTCCACAGGGAGTGAAAAGACTTGTAGGTGAAAGTTGGTGGAATTGCAAGTGGGCAAGAATTAATGCATTTGATCTGTAATGAATGCGATGTCCATCTGTACTATTTTTGAATAATTTGCAATTGATAATCTAACCATAGATATGATTTTTCCTTTAAGTATGATCTATACCATGTTCTTAATGCAACCCTTACCACATTTTTTAAATATGTTAGCATATGCCACAAATTAATTAATTGTTTGACATGTGGCATTTTCCCCCGTCATTCCATAGAAGGTGAATGAACTTCCAGATTTAGGTTGGAAAAATTGTGGGGAGGTGCTATATTAGAACTTTTGTTATGTGACACATGCCTCCGCCAACATGACCTTCCTTCTACCCTTGTCCCATATTTTGAATGTGTTGACCCATGTTGTGCTACCTTTGTGAATCAATTTCCTAAAGTTGACTTGTATGCCTTTCCTTGCCATTTTCTAGTAACTGGGAATTCTTCCTAATGGTAATTGGTAGAATTGTAGGGAACATCTCCAGAGCCTTGGTAGAACCTAATCCCCTCCTACATTTTCTAATATAAAAAAGTCTTCAACTAGCAGATTGAAATTTTCACAAAATTGGCACAAGACTTAAGGGTTATGAGGAGCTAGCCATTACTCCACATACTATTTGTCTTGAAATATTTGAACAATTTTTTGTGCGATGATTTTAAGAAATGATTCCCCTATAACCAAAAATGTTAGATATTCCTAAAAACACATGTTGATCGATACCACATTACCCACAGATAATTGTGAGTATTTTCCTTTAAAATTTATGCAGGAAATATAAGAGTTTCCCCCACCATTCCTTAAAAAAATTTAAGAGAAAACAATTTCCCTTAGCATTTCTTCAATTTTAGAAGGGTCGACAGTGTTTATTTTATATTGATGACGACTTATTGTCCCCAACCCCTAACAAAAAATTGAGACCCATTTTACTTAGAGAAATGTGAACTCTCAGAAGAAACAATCAAATACATTTGGATACCTATTGATGGAAGTGTTATCATATTCAATCTTAGGCTCTTGTTGATCACAACCCATACTAGCAAGACAATCTACCAACTGATTACCCTCTATATAAATATGTGAAATTTGAATTTCATCAAAATTATTCAAAAGCAACCAGACCTGATGAAGAATGTATCTTAGTTGCCAATTCTGTATTTTTCTATCCTTGCACACATTCACAATTGATAGAGAATCTCCCTCTATGTGAAATTTTGAGATTTTTAGCCTTATTGCTAATTTATACCATGCAACAACGTATGAGATTCAACAACATTGTTCATTCCATGAGGAAGATGAATTGATTTAGCACCCACCAATGAACCCTTTGAATCCTAAATAACTATCCCTGCTCTTGAAACCCTAGGATTCCCTCTCGATGCACAATCAAAGTTTAATTTACAAAAGTTCGTGGAGGGAGGTAGTCATACTATTAAATTTCTCTACAATTGTTTCTTTGAAGGTTGATGTAAACTACCTTTGAATGGTAAGACAAGTAAATTCCATTGTTTTAATATTCTTGTATCCCATGTTGTAAAAATAGAAGATATAGATTTATGATTTTGAATATAAGAGTTTACAACCTCTGAAATTGATTTCTCAAATTTTAATAGTAATTGATCTATGGATGGAACCTCTTCCCTAAAAATATACTTGTTGCTTATCCACCATATATTCCATATGACCACAACCGAGACTACTTACCAAATGCAAGCACATAAAGAAGTTTTGTGTAGCATAGGTCAACTTGAGAAAAGATCCCAAATAGTTTTAGGCCAACTTCTCTTTTAAAAATGACTAGCCGGCTTGTGCACAAGAACAATGAAGAAATAAATGGTCTACATCTTCAAAAAATTATTTACATAATACACATTTGAAATTTTTTACAATTCCCACCTTGAACAACCTATCACTTGTTATAATTATATTTCTTAATGCCAACCAAGCAAAACTACCTGCCTTTGGTAGCACCATGGAGTTCCAACAAAAAAAGTATGCTTTGTGTGCTTGATCATGCATGCCATTACTGATTATAACTTTGTAGCCCTGTTTGATTGTATATCCTCCAGTTTTTGAAGGTGCCCAAATTAACCTATCCTCCAAATCCAATTTAAAAAAAAAAACATCTCTTTTAGTATATTATTCAATAATGATTTTTGATTGTCAGATATTGGAGTATTTGACTAGTCTTTCCATACGACTTTCCCAATGAGAGTCTCTGAACCTTGAACATAATCTTTGACTTTAAGACACCATATATTTGACAAAATTGTTAGGGTTAGAGATGGCAGATCTAACAATTAAATGCAGATTTAATAAACAAAACAAAGAAACTAAAACATGCACAGAATAAATCATAACACAAAGAATTTAATGTGGTTCACCCAATCTGGGCTACATCCACCAAACCGCAGCCATCCAATACTTTTATTATCCAGTGAAAAACTTATTACAATCTTGCGAATAATCGTGTTTTTCATCATACTGAAATACCCATCCGAACCCCTTTTTAACAAGCTTAGAAGCTTCCAGATTTTTGGGTTCTACAAAATCGGATTTTTCTTTTTCCATTGATTTTTTCCCTTTTTTGGTGATCACGCGAAAAAGTAGGAAGAAAATTTTTCTCGAGGCCCCGGCCCCAGACCCCAGCAAGGACAGGGGGCCGGGGTGTACAGTATACCATTGGCTATAGAGTATAGCATGATCAGTCACCACATACCAACAAAAATTACCTTTGCTAAATGTAACTCCTGATTACTTTATTAGGGGGTAAGACCATTCCATGAGTATTTCTAGAAAAAAATATATATATTTTTCTCCATTATTCACTTCCCATGATATATATGAAGTTATGACTTTTCTACATGCTAATAAAAAATTCCACATTGTAGAGCCCACAAGGGGGATTTGATATGGTAATTCTTTCTGGTAGCACATTGTCTAAATACTTAGTTTTCATTATTTGGCACCATTTCAAACTTGGCTTTGTGTATAAATGTCATACTAACTTTGCTCCAAGAGCCACGCTTCTTGCAAAAATATTATGAATACCTACCCCACCTTTGGGCTTTTTAGAATACATATTTTCTAGTGAGATTAATGGAATATTTCTTCCTCATCAATATTTCCCTTCCACAAAAAAGGTTTTAATGAGTTTCTCTATTTCTTCTATGACTAATTTAGGTACTTTCAACACTGCCATGTAGTAATTTGGTATTGCTGCCAATACTGACTGTACCATTAGAATTCAACTTGATAGAGAAATTCATCTACCCTTCCAAGACATTTTTTTCTTTCATACTTTGTATTATCTTGCTCCAATATGAAAATTTATTTGCACCAGTAAAGAAATGTATCCCTAAGTATGTGCAAGGTAAATTTTCTTCTTCAAAACCCAATAGTTTCAGTAGCTTTATTTTTATGCCAACTCTAGTATTGAACACGCAACTATTGGATTTACTAGCATTTATTTTTTTCCTAGATGTAGAACAATACTTATCTAATATTTCTTTTATTTTATTTTCCTCTCTGATGGCATATTTACTAAACAAGACTAAGTTGAATCTACAAATAATGAGTGTGTAGCAAATATGTTAGTGAAAGGGATTGATATACCTTGCCATAAGCCTTACAAATGAGCCTTTTTAATTGATCTACTCAAAGCTTTTGCAAGTATTATAAATAAAAAGGGAGAGAGGGGATCCCCCTTGTCTAACCTCCTATGATGAATTGAAAAATCCAGTAGGAGATCCATTTATGAACATTGAAAATTTTACCCTAGATAAGCATGAGAAAATCCATTTACACCATTTATTACTAAAGCCAAATTTCAGTAACACTTGTATCAGGAAAGACCAGTCTACCTTGTCATATACCTTCATCATGTGTAATTTAATAATAAAAGAAGACAAGTTGTTAGATTTGATGAAGTGTAATATCTCATGTGCTACTAAGGCACCCTCAACTATTTCTCTACCTCGCATAAAACCTCCTTACTCTTCTAAACTTATTTTAGGAATGAAAGGGTGGAGCCTTAGATAAATAACCTTTGAGAAAATCTTATATATTGTATTGCACAAAGATATAGGCCTGAATTCAGCAAAAGTCTTAGGATCTTTGACCTTTGGAATTAAGGTTATATTTGTTACATTGAATTGTTTTAGCATTTTTCCTGTCCTTCTTGATTCCTCTAAGGCCATTAGAATGTCATTTCCTAACTAGCATAATGTTGCAATGATCTTTTCATAGAATATTGAGATAAATTATGTTTTTATCTTGATAGAGTTGGAAGGTTGTTGAGGGAAATATTTAATATGGTTTGTGTGTTTACTTGAGTTTTTTGTTATTATTATGTTATAATATTCCTTTGGCACAAGAAAAATATTATTCTATCACATTTATTGTGTACTTTTTAGTTTTCCATTTTCTATGGTCTTAGAATTATCAACACAATAGCTTTTTTCTATTTTTTATGGTTTTGTGGCTCTAGATGATGACCCTAAATAATAAACCCCAATAATTTATTCCCAAGGTCTTCCATGAGGTATAAATTTTGATCCTCCTTTGTATTTTGTGTTACCCATCCTAGAGCTTGATAGTTATTGTAAATGGATTGGATATTTTACTTTAATAGGATATTTTTGTGAGAAATACCCCTAAAATATACTTAGAGAGTGGGTCAACAAGCATTGGGTCTCACATGTGATCCTTCTTGATACTGTTCAAAACCTCACTAGGGTTTCCTTTTATTTTTAAATTTTCTTAAGCTAGCTATGTAGAGGTAATTCTTAATCATGGAACTTGGTATGCCCATGCATCCATTTTATTTTTTTGACCTTGGACTCACAAATTTTTAGTCTCTAATTGAAGACCCTTCATGTGCCATTTTGGATATAATTCCCAAGGGTGCCCCTACCATGGTAGAATTTTTCAACCAAAATTACAAACTCGCTTAGTAAAGTTATTTTTGTTGATCCTAATAGATTTTATTAGTTCATTAAAAAAGGTTTGTTTATTTTGAGGTTTACATCTCTAAATATTTGAAAGACATTGTGGATATTCAAATTGTCCATTTGTAACACATGTAACATGTCCTTTATCTCAAATTTCCAAACATTTTTTTTCAATGCCAATCCTCTAATCATAAGATTAGGCATTGTCCATTGGTTTCACCATGTAATAAGCCCTCTACTTGGCATAATGAGGCCCTCAACTATAAAAATCATGAAGGGTGGGCTGCAATTAAAAACCATAAAATAATAGAAACCCCAATAATGGTGGACCTAAATCTAAACCTTTAGTAACCTAACTATTAAGTTACAAGTTGGTGGGTATTCAAACCATCTAAGGGAAAGGTTTGTATACCTCTAATGGTTAAACTTAAATTCAACCTAAATTCTCTAGATTTCCCCATCTAACATAAATGTTATCTTCTCAAGTACATAATTCTAGTCATTCACGTCCATCTCCCATAATATTGTATAAGTCTCTCATTCTACCATGATGAATAAAAGAAGGAGACTT
>VDFB02271358.1:1195758433-1195812881 GCA_007258455.2 Sequoia sempervirens | reverse complement strand
ATAGTTCACACATTAGTGAACACAAATTTCTCTACACAATGATCATGTACAAAACCAGAAAATCTAGATATAACACCTTTTAACACTTCTAATAAACATATCTGAATTGCATAGACAGATCTTCATCCATGAAGAAATGCAGAGCAAAACATTGAACACCACTTTGTCACACCGAACACTCTTCACCACATTGTTTCCTCTTTTATTCATTTTTTCTCAAAAGCACTTGGAAATCAAGCACCAAAAACACATTCACATCATATGGAACACTTCTAAAACATCTCAACCACACAAGAGGTTGAACATCACCAACTCTTGCTTATCAAAGCAACACTAGAGGTTGACATCAGTGATATTGCTAATGAAAACATAATGCAACCAATCAAAGCATCTTCAGAGACTTCCAACAATATCCTCGTAGACCTATTGACATCAATGCAACAACAAAGATCTGTTGACATCAATAACAACACAAAATTCCAACAAACCATTCCTTTGATATTATTAATTTTTACTCTTATAATGATGTTGTTGAGAGATCTCCCTTGTGGGAATGAATTTCTAATTCAATTATTATTGTCACTTTAGGTTTTATGTTGAGAATTTAATATGGTTGAGATGACATATGATAAATATGGCTCTTTTCCCATGCATTGGATAGATGAAAAACGAGAATCTTGGTATTTAATTTTTTATAAATTATACCTTTTATCCCAATATGGGGTGTTTTATTTTTTTTGGAAAAAGGCCAAAGCCGATATTGTATTATATAGGTTAAGTAATTAAATAGTAACCATAATTATAGTACTGGTTAGGAAGCTAAAACAAAATGTGCCAATTCAAAACTAGCAAAATGGAACTAGAGACTAAATACATATGCTTTATGATTTACATACGTTTAGCCAAAAATAGATGCAAATATATTTAAATAGACATATCACCCTCAATTTTTGAATTTTCTCCTTGACCTTCATTCAAATCAATACCTCTACCATTTCCCTCATGGCACAACTGCAATGGTAACTGGGGAAGACCTCATGTGACATTCTCTTCATGGTGCCTGCAATGGGTGAGAAGAAAATAAATAGAAAAGTATTCCTCTTTGATTTTTTTTGCCAATTGAAGACCAATCACATCCTTGTGGAGGTGGAGGACCCTATACAACTCCCTCAAATTGTTCTAGTGTAGTTCCTATTTAAGTGCATCATAGAAAACTACAAATGCACGCTTTTTTTTTAGAAATCATCTCGGAAAGAGACCCCCCACATAACCCTTGCCTTTGTCAAAATCATATAGTTGAACACATTTCAAAATCACATTTTCACCCAGAAAAATTGGATGCACTCCTTCTTTAGCAATTATCTTAAGAAATTCATAAGACTACAATAAATCCATTGCATTCAAAACAAAGTTTGAGAGAACTTGGGACAAAAAGATTAGATGGGGGCTTGTGGATGTAATACCTCATCCCCAAGTATCATTTACACACTATCAACTATGCTAGGACAAAACACATTGAATACTTGATCTAACTCACAATTTGTTAGCTACCTGAGAATGTTCCTTCCCCTTCTCAAACATGGAATAGAATCTAAAATTTCTTTGGTAGATACTCCATTGTTGATGAAATATAATTATAACCATGTGCACGCTCTAGTAGCACTATAATTTGAAGACACTGCAAAAGATGACCACCCCACCAGTTTACAGATGCATAAAATAGTACACCAACACAAAAACTTCCACCAAAAATAAAATTGCCACCTTGAATACATTGAAACATTGTTAAAACCCCAACCAATTTGAAAAACTTCCACCCAACATTGATATTTATCCGAAGAAATGCCCAATTTTGAAATTTCAATCCACCACCCAACCCCTAAGAATTTCCCATTTCCAAACTCCACCCCAATGCTATAAATTCATAGGTTGCCACAATAGAAGCTTCTAATCAACACTAAGAATTAGTTGAAGATACCCATGAACTTGTGCAACAAATTCTAACACCTTTGGATTTTAAGACCCCCATCTCACACCTCTGCAAAAGAGTACAACTATAGCATCATATTACATTAATGAGGTTCCCTTCTATACATGATTTTTTTAATTTGGAATGCATATAATCTAACCTCCACACCTTGAATTTATCATACTGTCATTAAAAAGAGAGGTTTTTAATTTTTAATTTATTCCCTGCAAAAAACAAGAAAGAATTAGCATTGGAAAAATATCAGCATATTTTCCTTGTTCGATCCTCATATGCATGTATCTGTCTCTTCAACCGACCACTTCAGCAAATAGTAGTACATGAAATTACTACAAACTTGTGTGTGGCAGCATTGAATATTATCTCCTTTGTGTAATCATTGCCTCTTTTAAGCCCGCTTATATAATGTTTTAATAGTATTTTTAGTACTCATGCTTGCTAAATTTATACACCCCTACTTTCTTGCCACTTGGATATTACATCATGTTCGATCCCACTAAACTTTCTCATTTGATTACATGTGTCAGCTCATTATTAAGAACTATTGAAGCTTCATCATAAAAAATCTCCAAATATTGTTGATCACACCCTAAGTTTTCCAACATGTCTGCCAAATGGTTGCCTTCTCTATATGTATGCTTGATTTGGAAGGCCTCCAATTTATCAATTAGTTTCCAAAATTGCTTAAGAACATAGTCTAACTTCTAATTTCTAATCCTTCTCTCTCTGTAGGTGTTGATTATAATTAGTGAGTCACCTTCTATATGAAGATTCTTGATATTGAGGCATGTGGCCAATTGCAAACCATGTAACAAAGCCTGAACTTCAGCCTAATTTTTTTTCCCAGCAGTCAGATGAACTAATTTAGCCCCAATGAGAGAACCTTTATGATCTCTTATGACTACACTAGCCCCTAAAACCCAAGGATCACCTCTTGAAGCCCCAACAAAATTTAGCTTATTGTAACCTACTAGTGGAGGGATCCATGCTATCTTATTCCTATCCATTTTTTGTTTGATATTTTGATACAAGCTTCCTCTGAAAGTAAGAGTAAGTTTAGGCAATTGTTTGAGTAGATTTGAATCCCAATCTATGAATATGGACCCAATACTTTTAACTTTCTAAAAAAAAGCATTTTTTATCTTAGAAATTGGACATTCTATCTTGTGTAAAACCCATTCCATAGTTGTTTTTTCTTTTTTAAAGATTTACCTATTTCTTTCTCACCATATGCACCACAACACTACTACTAGGATCCCTTTGCAAATGCTTGCAAAAATAGATGACTTATACAAAACCGACCAAATTGTAAATAACTCCTGTAGGTCTCTTAGTAATGGAGAGTACCAATTTAATTTTCTTTTAATAAATTACCAAGTATAAGAAAAAGGGAAATGAATAAATAGGTGGTTTACCTCTTCTATAGCCTCATCACACCGTACACATTTGAATTGAGTTGAAATACCAAGTTTTGTAATCTTGTCACTCGTCAGAATCCTATTTTTTAAATATAACCATGGAAACAAGTTGGCCTTAGGAAACACCATTGGGTTCCAACAAAAATATTAAGCCCTTTGGGGTTTGCAACGAACACCATTGCTCATAAGTGCTTTATATCCCAACTTGATTGTGTAATTTTCTATTTTAGATGGTGCCCAAATAAGTCTATCTACTGAACCTGAACTATACACACTTCTTTCCCCTACATGGAACACGATAACTCCTTTTGGAAATTTGGAATTGGGAGTACAGAGAAATTTTTCAAAGTAACTTTACCCATTTATTCATCTATGTTTTGGAAATAATCTTTGACTTTATCCCCAATTTTGGAATTAGAAACTATTTCATTCCTTGGAAATCTTGGATTGTATTTAAAGGTGGATATCCATTCCAAGAATCCTTCCAAAAGTAAGCCTCTTCTCCATTATAAAAGTAATCCTCTTCTCCTTTATGTATCTCCCAAGTCAAATAGGGAGTGATTACTTTCCTACAATTAATTAAGAAATTCCACATTACCAACCCTTGAGGTAGATTTGAAATAGTGAAAATCCTATTTGGAAATGCACTATCCAAGTATTTTTCTTGCATAATCCTACATCACTTAGCTTGAGGCTTAGAATACATATGCCAAACAAATTTGACACCTAGGGATAGATTCCTTGCTAATATGCAATGGATTCCTACTCCACCTTTCAATTTCTCCACATAGATATTTTCTAATGACATAAGAGGGATTTTATTTTTGTTATCAATATTTGCTTTCCATAAAAAATTCCTAATTAGTTTCTCAATTTCTACAATTACTGATTTAGGAGCTTTTAAAACCACCATATAGTAGTTAGGAATAGTAGAAAGTATTGTTTTAACCATTAGAATCCTCCTAACAATGATAACCATCTTCCTTTCCAACCAAAAAATTCAAATTGGATAGTTTGTATAACCTTATCCCAACAAGAAACCCTATTTGCACCTGTAAAAAATGGAATCCCAAAATACTTACAGGGTAGCTTTGCAATTTGGAAACCTAGAAATTTCACAATCTATCTTTTTAAGCCTACCTTTGTATTAAAGATATATATATCTTTTATTTATTTGCATTTATCTTTTGGCCTGAGGAAGGTGAATACTTATCCAAAATGTGCTTGATCTATATAGCTTACGTGAGTGTAGCCTTACCAAAAAAAATAGTGTCATTTGCAAACAAAGAATGAGTTGTTGTTATACCTGTTGTGGGAATGTCAATACCTTTCCATAACCCCTGATTGTGAGATTTATGGACTAATCTGCTAAGAGCCTCTAGTAATATTATAAAGATGAAAGGTGATAATGGATCTCCTTGTCTTACTCCTTGAGTTGAGCCAAAGAACCTTACTGGGAAACCATTGATAAGTACTGATAATTTAGCACTTGTCAGGGATGATAAGACCCATTTTCACCATTTATTATGGAAGACAAAAAATTTCAAAACTTGTACCAAAAAAGTCCAATCCACTCTGTCATATGCTTTCATCATATCCAACTTAATGATTATTGAAGAAAGGTTGAATGATAATATAGAATGTAAGACCTCATGAGCTACCACAACACCTTATGCCATCTCCCTAACTAGTCCAAATCCTCCTTGATCTTCTGATATTATTTTAGGAATGAGAGGAAGAAGGTGAAGATAAATAGCTTTTGTAAAGATCTTGTACATTGTATTGTTGTATAAGAGTGAATTTTCATCCCCTATGCAAATCCCCTTTTTTCCATTATCCACCTTAGAAAACCAAGTTTTGAGGCTTAATTCCACTTAAGCCCACTGTTGGCGGTCCACTTGGCACCTATTTTGAGTGTCAGTGGGGGTGTTTCTATTGGGGATGCCCGCACAACGTGCAAACTTCTATGTGGTGTGCTTAAGTCCCTAGCAGATTCTTGAAGCTAAACCTGTAGAGGCGTTACACTTCTCATTGGTAGTGAAGTTGTAATGCCCCCTTCGGCCAACTGTCCCGAATATGGTCATTTTTCTTCATCCTCTCTTCAAATTCACCCCTTCAACATTCAATCCAACTCTTCACAACTTCTTCTGAGCTATTTCACACTTTTGCATCCATTCTCACTCACTTCAAGCATTCAAGCACACCATTGCAATAAAAGCTTCACTTCGTCACTTCGGTAGAGCACGTTTGGGACCACGCCATTGCAGCAGAGGCTTGAGATCCTCTCATTTCTCCTCCAAGCAGCCTTGAGTTCTCTTGGTGGGGGTGGTAAGCTTCCCTCTCCTATCCTCTATCACTTGGTTGAGTAGCATAGTACTTCTTTGTAGTGTTTGCATTGTCTTTATTATACTATTTCTTTATCTTATTTCCTTGGATTTCCATGGAGGTGGAAACACCTAAACGAGGGTCTAACTAAGGCAGGCCCCTATTTAGCCACCCAACATTTTCCCTCTTTTTGTGTTTAGGTGTGTGTATTGCTAGGAAGATCAGCTAGTGAATGAATTCCTTGGTGAGATCCTTCTTATTCTTCTTACACTTGCTTTTCTACTTTATAACATTAGAGAATATTTCGTTATTTACTTGTTTCATTTTGGCCTTTTAGTTGAGTAGCTAGGACGTTAGTTGTTTTGGTGGGTTCAAAATTGTCTCTGCAATTGTCTGGTCATATAGACGACAACACACTTTAGAGATGCTAGCGTGCCGTGTTGTCGTTCAGAGACCGTGCTTACGTCCTCGGGCAGAGAGATCCCTGAGGCAGATAGTTGAACCTAAAAACTAACTCGCCTAGCCCCACCTTAAAACTCAGGATTGTAGAGTGATTGTAGGACCATGTAGTCCTCATCATTCTCATCCTCACACCCTACACATTGCACTTAGCTGAGGTAAGTTAGGGCAGCCTCTCGCATCTTGACCCTTTGTGACCTAGGGTCTTGCACGTGGTGGTCCCCCTCTCTTACATTTTTGGTGAACGTGACGTGAACCATTTTGGTTCCGTTCTTGTGATATTGACAGTTCCTTTCCTCGTACTCTAGGAGTGTTGTAAGGCTGTTGCCTTGCAACCCAACTTGCAACCCTTAGTTGGCATAGTTGGAAGGTTCCAAAGGTATTGCATGGTGAAACCTTAATTAGGTCACTGTCTTATCCATTAACCTTTGGGGATTCTATGGAAGCATTTTTTAGTGTGCATAATGGCCTCCTTCTTGCATCAACCCATCCCCTCTATGCAACATGTGGATAGTAGTGTTGGCATAACCTTTACTTCACAAGACTTGTTGATGGGCTTTAACAAGGAACTGTCTCCTCTTTACATTCCTGTGTAGATCAATGGAAACATCATAGACGATGTTCTCGTTGACTTGATATTGCAAGTGAACATAATAATAGAGGAGATTATGCTAATAAATTTTTTACATAAGGATGGATATGATGCTCCTGTGAGTTTCATCTGCACACATGACGAGCTTTCTGTACCCCCTTTGGGTAGTTTTTTCCTATCAGTATTAGTTGGGCCTAAGTCCATGAATCTCTTGTTTGATATCATTCCTGGATCTTAACTCTTTAGAGTGAAATTGGGTATCCCTTGGTTGGTAGCGATGAACGTGGCACCCTTTGTTGTGAATAAGTGTTTAAAATTTATCCACGGAGGCTCCGTGCACGTAATCCATGACACCGGTTATAGAACGCCAGTTGCACGTGGTAGCTACTCCTTGGATTACCTGTGGCCTGCATTCATGGGTCCTCTTCCACCTAGGATGAACCTTTTGCACAAAACATATTAGAACTATAAGAAAGGGCATCTGAGGCTAAAATTAAGACACCCTCCCTCGCCTTATGCTATATCACATAGGGATTTTTTGAAGGTTGACATTGATGCCGCTAACAATCAAAAGAGGAAAGAAGAGAAGTGGTCTTGTGATCCTCCTTCTTCCTCTTCTACTGCCTAGTCTGATGCTTCTTCTCACTCAGTTGTGGTACCATCAGGTTCTGCTCCTCATTTGTAGGAGAACCCTTTGGTGCCCACTTAGCGAAAGCCTAAGCCTCCCGCATTCGAGCTTCTTGTTCTACCGATGGAGCCTAGACCTGTTTGGTATGATAGGAAGAAGGTCTCTCGAGGAGAGTCCTCCTTTTCTCAACCTCCATGACCTCCTACTGCTCCTAATCCAAAGGAAATGAGAGGAAAGAGGCCCGTTGCTGAGGCTCTCGAGTCGACTCCTCCTATCATTCCTCAGCCTGATCCCCCTGCTCCAGTATAGGAACCTGTTCCTCCGCTTGAAATGACCATAGTTGACATTCCTATGGTTGAGTAGGAACCACTTGTCCCTTCACAAACTTCAGCCTCTAACTCCAAGAGCCACAGAAACCATTCCCTTGCACGTGAATGCAAGTGTCGACAAAAGGCTCACTTGGCCGAGCAGGCCACCTCGCAAAGAAAGGAGGAAGAAACAACCACTCCTGTTCTAGGACCTCCTGCAACGTCTTCTTCCTCCCTTCCTTCTACTTCTCTCCAATCTGGTCCACTCTCATCTTATGTTGTTAGCATGAATGTGCCTAACCCTAAACGGGTGTAGGTGTTCATTGGTCCTTCGGCGGAGCCACCTTTGCTGATGTTCATTCCTGATATTCAACCCTTCCCAAAGCCCATGGATATGGTTAATACTTCGGTTGTATCCACAACGGTTCTTTCTTCCTCTTCCTCTGCACCCCTAGCTTCATTTTTGGGGAGTTCATCTCCCCCAACGAAGAAAGACGTGGAGGTTGTTCCCTCTATCAACAAAGGATGTAAGAGGGGTCAACCTTCTTTGCAAGGTGGTCCTGTGCTAACTTGTTTTGTCCTTGTGACAAAACCAGTACCCGCTTCTCCTGAGTTTGTCACCGCTTCTGAGTCATTTAGCAAGCTTAGCGGTGAATCTGAGGCACAACCTATCCCATCCATTGAAAAAATACATAGCGCTCCTATGGGGTGCATGTTTAACTCTATGGATGAGGTTGTGGCCTTGTCAGTGATCTTTGCGAAATCGCTGACTTTGACTCCACAGGAGCTTGATGGAGAGGACCTTAAGGGGCTCTCTTCCTTGGACCTTGTTTTGGGAGGGCCAGATGCTCCTCCTCTTAACATTCCACCATTGTAGGCTCGTCCTCCTTCCCCTTATGAGGATTTAGATTTGGAAGCGGATGACCTCTTGGTCTATCAATGTTAGGAGGAGGCCCTTTCTTGATCTTGTGTGTGTGTGTGTTTCGTGATGTGTTCCCCCTTGCTTGTGCTATGTGTGCTTGGATGACCCTCGTCATCCCCATTGGTGCTTGGATACAGGCATGGTTTTTGTGTCATAAACCTTCTTCTATTTGTATCATCATTCCTCCATGTTTGTGCTTGATTTTTGATAAATTGGGGACGATGCAAAGCGTTGGGGGAATTTAGGCTCCCCTTCCATGTTGACCCAATTTTTTATTTACTTTTTTTTTCATGCATTCTTCCTGATCTAGTTGGGGATTGATGATCTTTTTCCTTGCATTACAGTTACCTATTATTATATGAGCTCGAACAGATCTGACCCTACTAAACCATATCCCCCTATGTCCTTTGTTTGTATTTTTCTTTTCTGGTTTGATTTCTCTTTATCTATCTCTCTTCCTTGCTCGAGTTGTCCCTGCTATGTGTGACAATGCTCCTCTTCAACACTTCAATTTTCATAAAATGAATTTGTTTCCAACGAATATTTTCTTGAAATTCTTCACAAATTTTTCCTTAGAATTGCATTCTCAACTTGGAACCCTAGCGGAATGTGTTTCCTTCATCACAGGTTCATAAATAAAGGACTTGAAGACCTTCCTACGAAGTGGGAACAACTTTTATTTCCCCTCACGCGGGGGCAGATCCTTCCTTTCAAATTACTTGATGAAATGAACATCTTTCAAAAGGATTCCTTGATGATGAATCACTCTAAGAAGAAAAACTTCTTTTGAATTGTGTGTCCCTTGAGTGGACCCCCCTTCTTGCTCATGACGAGTTCCCAAGGGACCCTTCTTTCAAAGCCTCTATTCCGAATGGAATTCTTTCACGTCTAGCCTGGGGGCAGCCCAACTAGACTCATTCCATTTTCCCTTTCATTTCTAGCTTGGGGGAAACCTGACTAGACCTTACCTTTCAAATAGCACATCCCTTGAGTGGACCCCTCTCCTTTTGAAGGGTTCTTGAAGGAGCCCTTTGAAAGTTTTACTTATTGATGGTTTGCATGACTGTCTGCTTATTTTCCTACACATCCACTTTCAACATGATCTATTTGTGGGTAGACGTGTCATTGCTTCTTGAATCTGTGGAGTCTGTTTTGTTAGGTTTCCTCCATGCGAGAGATCTTGGGGGATACCTCCCTGCAAGACCGTGAACTTGTAGGGTGCTTTCCTTTGAGCTTTCTTCATGCGAGAGATCTTGGGGGTGGCTCCCCTGTAGGACCGAGAACCTGTAGGGTGCTTCTTTCAGTGTTCTTCATGCTTGAGTTCATGGAGAATACCTTCCCTGTAGGACCGAGAACCTGTAGGGTAATTTTTTTTTGGGTGTTATTCATGCTTGAGTTTTTGGAGAATACCTTCCCTGCAAGACTGAGAACCTGTAGGGTGCTTTTTTCGGGTGTTCTTCATGCTTGAGTTCATGAGAATACCTTCCCTATGGGACTAAGAACCTGTAGGGTGCTTCCTTGGGGATTCCTTCATGTGAGAGATCTTGGGGGTTTCCTCCTTGCAGGTCTGTAGGCCTATAAGATGCTTTTTTTTTCCAACTTCATAGTTCCAAGCAGCTATGGAGTCCTTCAATTTTCCTACACCTTCGGGTACGCCAGAAGAGTACTACTTCCTTGATGGTTCAGGTATACTTTTCTAACTCTACTCTCTTCTTGATCTACTTTACCGAGCACTCATCAATACTCGTGCTTACTAAAGTGGGGGAAAAATGTATAAGAGCGAATTTTCTTCCCCTATGCAAATCCCCTTTTCCCCTTATCCACCTTAGAAAACTAAGTTCAGAGGCTTAATTCAACTTAAGCTCGCTGTTGGCGGTCCACTTGGCACCTGTTTTGAGTGTTAGTGGGGGTGTTTCTGTCAGGGACGCCGCACGATGCACAGACATCCGTGTGGTGCAATTAAGTTCCTGGAAGATTCATGTGGCTGAAGCTACAGAGGCGTTACACTTCTCATTTGCAGTGAAGTTGTAATGCACCCTTTGGCCAACCGACCCGAATATGGTAATTTTTCTTCATCCTCTCTTCAAATTCACCCCTTCAACATTCAATCCAAATCTTCACAACTTCTGAGCTATTGCACACTTTTGCATCCATTCTCACTCACTTCAAGCATTCAAGCACACCATTGCAGCAAAAGCTTCACTCTGTCACTTCGGTAGAGCACATTTGGGACCATGCCATTGCAACAGAGGCTTGAGTTCCTCTCATTTCTCCTCCAAGCAACCTTGAGTGCTCTTGGTGGAGGTGGTAAGCTTCCCTCTCCTCTCCTCTATCACTTGGTTGAGTAGCATAGTACTGCTTTATAGTGTTTGCATTGTCTTTATTATACTATTTCTTTATCTTGTTTCCTTGGCTATCCATGGAGGTGGAAACACCTAAACAGGGGTTTGACTAAGGCAGGCCCCTATTCAGCCACCCAAAATTTTCCCTCTTTTTGTGTGTAGGTGTGCATGTTGCTAGGAAGATCAGCTGACGAACGAATTCCATGGTGAGATCCTTCTTATTCTCCTTACACTTGCTTTTCTACTTTATAACATTAGCGAATATTTCATTTATTTACTTGTTTCATTCTGGCCTTTTAGTTGAGTAGCTAGGTTGTTAGTCATTTTGGTGGGTTCAACCTTGTCTCTGTTGTTGTCTGTCCGTATGAACGAAAACACACTTTAGAGACACCAATGTGCTGTGCTGTCGTCTGGAGACCGCGCTTATGTCCTCAGGCAGAGAGCCCCCTAAGGCGTAGAGTTGAACCTAAAAACTGATTCGCCTAGCCCCACCTTAAAACTCAAGATTGCAGAGTGATTGTAGGACCACGTAGTCCTCATCATTCTCATCCTCACACCCTACACATTGCACTTAGCTGAGGTAAGTTAGGGCATCCTCTCACATCTTGACCCTCCGTGACCTGGGGTCTTGCATGCGGTGGTCCCCCTCTCTTACAATTGCAAAGAGATATAGGCCCAAATTCTAAAAAGTAATTAGGTGATTTTACCTCTGGGATTAAACCTATGTGTGTTACATTAAACTGTTTCAACATAATGCTTGAGCTTCTAGACTCTTACAAAGCCTTGAGAAGGTCATTTCCTATGAAATCCCAACTCTTCTAAAAAAGGATAACTTGAACCCATCTCGACCTGGGGCCTTATTTGGTGGTAAGGAAAAGAATACTAATTTCACTTCTTCTAAAGTGAAAGGTTTTAAAACTTGTGCATTTTCTTCTTGATAAATTAATGTTGGAATAGTTTCTAACATCTCCCCCTTTCCTTTTCAATTTGAGATGACTGAACTATCAGTGTTGCTAATAAATTTGAAAATAATTTAACCCCTTCATCTTGGATATCTTTTTCCTTTGACAACCATTCACCTATTGTACTATCTTGTATGGAAAAAACTAAACTTTTCACTTTCTTAACATGAGTGGATATGTGAAAAAACTTTGTATTTTTGTCTCCCTCTTTCAACCATAGTTCACTAGATTTTTTCCTCCAATAGACCTCTTCTCTCAACATCAACTCTACCCATTCTTCCTACAATTTCTTTTATTATTCAAAAGTTTTTGTATCTAACCCATGGGAGATAATATGTTCATTTATATCTACAAGCTACTTAAAAACAACTTCCTTTTTCTCAAAGATGTTTTTAAAGACCTACACATCCCACTATTTTATCCTCCCTTTGATATACACTAGCTTTCTGCAAAATCTAAACATTATTGAACCTTTTTCAAAAGGAGCTTGTAGCCACCACACTTTTAACAGAGGAAGAAAATCAGGATGGAGAAACCACATTGATTCAAATTTAAAAGATGGCTTATACTTGGAAGAAGATAGTTTAGTTGCAATATTCAATGATGTTGGGAAGTGATCTGATCTTTTCCACACAATATTTTTGATGACAACACATGATTTTCTAAAATCCAGTTTGTAGACGTTAGAAATCTATCAAGACGTTCTGCTATCTGCAAAAATAATTTCCTCCTATTTTTCCAAGTGAAACTACCATTAATTGGTTTAATGTCGAGTAGATAATTATCTTGAACAAAGGAGCTAAAGTCCTCCATTGTCTTTTGAGAAAAACAATCCCTCCTTTCTTTTCTCTTAAAGACAAAATGACATTAAAATCTCTAGCAAGGAAAACCTTTTCCTCCCCTACTTGATCCAAGGTTTGGCTTAATTCATCCCACAACTTCTTTCCAACTGTAAAATTTGGAGCATATACATTTAAAAGCCAGAACCTTAGATAAATGTGTGTAACCTTTACTATTTGCTAATTTGTTTCATTTTCTATAGACTCCACTATAACTAATTTTGTATTCCAAATGGTTATCAAACCTCCTGAAGCACCTTGAGCTTGTGAATGACAAGATTTCCATTTTGACCATTTACCAATGATTGATTCAAATATATCATTTTATATCTTTGTTTCCTATAACACCACAATTTCTTTCCCACAAGCATCAATTTGTTGCTTGATTTGGGCCCTTTTGTTAGGGGCATTAATTCCCCTAACATTCTAGGAGATTATCTTCATAAATATTGAGGAGAGAAACATTCTCTCCTCAATATTTTTTATGTTGCCATCAAACGTAGACTGAATTCCTACCTCAATCTCATCTTGAATTTTGGCTACATGAGATTTCCTTCCTCTTTTACTAGGTGATTTCTTTGCAATTGGTGTTGACATAGGAGTTTGAGAAATGTTTAAATTTCTTGAAAAATTAAATTCCCTCTCTCCCCTCTTGGTTTCCTCTTCTACTACTTCAACTTCCTTTGACTGTATCATTGTACTCTTTGCAGGTGTTTTCTTTGCAACTCGAGTTGAAGAAGGGGAATGAAAAGATGACAGAGTCTTCAATGAATCATACTCCCCCTCTTCCCTCACAAATTCTGCTAATATTTCTTCAATTAGCATTGACCCTATCATTATAGTAATATGGTTTGTTAAACCTTCAAAATTTCCATTATCTAACATAGATTGGAATTCCAACAATTCTAAATGTTTAGCCTCATATTTTTCCCAAAATTAATCTTGCTCCTCAAGTACATAGTGATCCACTTGAGAACCATGTGAACATGCTAAGGAATTATCTCCCTCAATGATAGTTTTTCATGGAATAGACTTTCCCCATATTATTGATGAAACTATTCCTTCCATCAGCTGCATGTTCAAAGATGGGAACTTGGGTAAATACAGATGCAAAGATATATCATTCTCCATAAATGGAGAAAGCAAATACTTTCACCAAGCCTATAGAAAAGTAATTGTGAATTTCTTTTCCTTTCCTTGGAAATATTTCACCCTTGGGAATTTTACACTACCCAACTCACTATGAGGAGGTGTTATATTGTTGCATACCAACTCATGTCCAAAAGTCATTGAACATGGAGGCTGAAAATTGCGATGCACCACCCTTGTAGATTTCGATATTACATTCTCAAGGGGATGATTTGTGATAATTTGTGGCTATTTTTGATCCATACTTATGATATTATGCCCCCATATCCTGTTGTGTTCCAGATTATTTATAAACCCTAGATGAATGACCAAAGATATGACATTTGGTACATACATTTCAAGGGTTTTCTATTAAGACATCCTTTGACCATGTTCCAAACTTAGATTTTATGCAAATATTTTTAGGGAAATCCTTTTCTATATCTAAGAGAACACAATCCCTAACAGGCTTAGAAAAGTTTTAAAAAAAAAGCATAATCATTCTTTAGAAAAATTCCCATCTTGTTCACTAGAATTTCAACAATTTTCGGCTCTCTATATTCCAACGAAAGAGATTTCAACTGAAGCTAGAAAGGGAAAAATTTGACTTGAAAAGTTCTAGGGTTGAAATTTAGAGTCCATGGATGAATGAATAAACTAGATCCCTCAAATACCCATGATTTAACCTTAAAAACTACATCTCTTTGTAATTTTGATTTTAAAAAGGACAATAAAATACCCATTTCCCTCATTTATATAAAAAACCTGATTTGTCCCATCCCATTCTTGATAAATCAAATCCTTTAAAACTTCCAAAACTTACAAATTAATGAATTTTCTCGTAGACCTTGTATTGTATGTGTAGATAGTCCTCCGATAGTGATACCTCTACAAAAACCTTGCGAACAGTCAACCTTTCTTGTGCACTAAACTTTGGGGGAGCCTACTTAGAATCTTTACACACCCATTGTTGAGACCTCTATGACTATACATTTCGTAATTTCCTCCAAAGGTTACATTGATAAGCGGCTTTGTTTAGAATGATATTATTTGGAAAAGAGACTTTGATAGGAATATCATTAGGGTAAGCTGCTAGATGAGCTTTAGTAACAACTTTATCCTCTGAATCACATATGCCAAAGACACTCTACTTATCCTTGGATAGCTTTTTTATTGGATACCATGTCTGCCAGCATACTCTAGTGAAAAATGAGTGTTTGTACAGCTATTGGGACCCTTGAGATTGGTGAGAAGGACCTTGGGATTGTTGATGGCTTCCCTCCAAGTTTGAAAATTATTGCTTGTGTGAACCAACTTGTTTCTCAGAGCACTCATTTTTGAGATGGAAATTATAGAGTGTATTAATTATTAAGAAATTATTAGGTTGATCAAATCATTTTGTACATAAACTCATTAGATAAAAGCATGCATACAAGATTACATAATAACCATAATGAAAATATTGACGATATACAACAAGATTACACAAGATGTACCTTGGGAAATTTCATCCTCCAAAAACATCCACACTCAATGTATTATTCAACAAACAAATATATTATAATACACTTACAAAGTCTCCATTAATAATTTTGAAACATCAAGCTCCTTCGATGCACACTTCATGTGTCCAAGCATGTAACCACACACCCATGACATGCTTTAAATATGCACTTAATCAAAACACTAAATAGAATGATAGCTAAGTCAAACAACCAACTAGCCAACCCCAACCACTAAACATGCACTTTATGTTATAGATTCAAGCTCACATAAAAAAACAAGTGGTAAAGGTAAAACCATGTGTCTCAGAACCATGGGTGTACACAACGATTGACCTCAACATTTACTTTTTGGCTCTAAGTTTTCTCGATAGTATATATTTTTCCCATGTTTAACCCACACTTAAAATGTCTATCCAATGTCACATACAACTTTACAAATCAACCCACATAAAAATTTAACATGGATAAACACATCACTAAAGATGCACCAAAATTACATATTTATTGTACACATTAAAATAATTATTTTATTGTACAAGGTGTATAATACCCTTTTCATAACATAAATTTTTTTACCATGACATAATTTCTACTTAGTTTTTTTCTCCTTTGCCAACTATTTTCCTCTTCTACTAGAGCCCTTCCTATATTATACTCTTTCCAATAATTATCATATTTAGTTTTTTTTGAATGGTAGATCACATCTCCAAACGTTGGTAACACAGTTTTTCTTAGCACCTTTTTTTTGAATCATTAACCTATGCTAGCACACATCCATTGTGTGTGGAATCTGGAGACAAGGCCCACTAGAAAATAGGCTAGATTGATTAATGAAAAGAGGCCATCACATGTACCTCCTACTTCGTTGACATTTATGGTTGATAGCTAGCTATATTTTTATTCCATACATATGAGGCCAAGATCATGCTTAAATCCAACCCCTTTGCTTCTAACTTGTAGTTGTAGGTTTCTAAGATCTACTAGAAAAATAAAATTACTAATAACCATATAGCTAGAGGTGCTCATATTAAGGCTTGGATGCATTGGTTGAAGGTGGTGACCAAGCTTCTAAAGAATTATTTCAATCTCTTCATACCTATCACATCTCTTAGAGAATTAAGTATATTAAAGATAACTAGTAGTTTCTCAAATATTCTTGATATCCTCCAAGCTTGTTGTTATATCCTGAAATTGCACCCTGTTGAACCTAATGTTCAACACCTCAGTGTAACATGGGAAGACCTCTAAAGATGTGGGTCACTTGTAGACAGAGGTCAACCTCCGAAGAAGGCCGACTTCCTTTGCTGGCAGTATCACCTAAACTATCGATTTTGTAAGGAAAAGGGAGAAGGAGTGCATAAAAATAAAAATTAAATCCTATGGTGATACACCAAACTGATAAGAGCAATGGAATACTTCGGCTACACTTGAAAATTTTCAATGACCATAAGATTACACATCAAATTCTGTAAGCTTTGCATTAATATATCACAAACAGGCTTGATTCACACACTTTTTCAAGAGAGGAAAATATTTTTCATGGACTAGAATCCATATGTGATTATGTAAACACAGTTTGTGATTTATATAATGATACTTTTGCAAAGGAAGGCATGAAACACAAGATAAAGTTATAAAGGAATGAAATAAATTCACAAAAATAACTTGATCATGAACTTGAAATGCACAACACTTTGCAAGAACAAGAGGGTAATCTGAAACATCAACAGTGACCAAGGTAAACTCTGTATATTATGCTTCAAAATGAGTTATAGAAGCTTGCTAATTTGAGAAAGGACTGCAGGAGTCACATAATTTTGAAAAGCATCAGGAGAACTCCTTTACAAAGAGGCAAAAAATGCCTTATATACAAAAAGATGTTGGCCCCCCAGGGCTTACAAAAATATCTCCTTCAGAAAGATCTACCCTTAGATCTTTTCAAATGAAGTTAATGTTGCATTCAAGTGTATCCCTGCTGTCCATGTTGGTGAAGAGTCACTTCCAGGAATGGCCTCCTTGATCTTTTGCAACCACAGTATTAATTTCATGGCCTCCATGTCCAACCTCGAACTTCCATGCTGAACTGCTTTGAATGCCCTGAGGTAATATCATTAATGTCTATCGGCCCTTGTCAGTTGACATCCCAATTGTCCTGTGGTCTCCACCCTTCTGTTTACCGATGACAACTCCTGGATATCGAACTGATCAGTCGCTTTATTCTCAGAGCAGATCCACATCGCCTATGCTCTGTTGATCTTCTTTGTAGGGGGGAGTCAAATAGTAAAATGGCTCATGGTGCATCCTTAGCTCCCTCTAATTGGTCGAACTTGTGCCACGTAGATTCCCGGATGGTCATAGGTCACTTCATCAGAATCGCATGTCGGTGAGACACTAATCGTGTCTCACCGATGCGATTATGCTCTTCAGCAGTTATCGACATAGCTCAAAACCGTCGGCAAGAGTTCATAGCGAGCCCAAAAGTCATATCGACATCCATAGTGGCTATCATCCAGACCATCGACAAGACTTTTCGCTTTTGGGAAGACCTCATGGCGAGCCCACATGAGTCATACTAATATCCCTTTCATTGCTGAGACCTTCACCCTTTGGCAAGACCTTTCACTGAGCGCATTCCGCTCTCCCTGAGCTCCGATCATTCTATTCGATGAGACTCCCATAGGTCGGCAAGACATTACACCAACCAAGCCTTCTGTCAGCAAGTGCAACTCCTTGTGCGAGACACCCATGTGTCGGTGAGACCTCTTGCCAAAGGCACAACCCTTCACCAAGACCCTGTTTGGTTGGCAGGACCTCACCCCGACGACCACCATCTTACGCCGAAAGCATTCTATTTTGGTGAGACCCATTCTCGGTTGGGGAGACATCATAGCAAAGGCACAAGCTTTCGCCAAGACCTCCAATCATCGGCAGGACCTTATGCTTAAGGAAAAATCCTTCGGCGAGCATGCTTCATCATTTGTTGGCAAGACCTCATGGCGAAAGCACCCTCCATCGGTGAGACCACCGGACATCGGCAAGACATCACACCGAACTCATAGCCTTTTGGCGAGACATTCACTTCGTCACCGAGACATCTCCCCAGGCTTAACATTATGCCGAGAGCTCCATTCTTTTGGTGAGACTTCGCTTATCAGAAGGAATTCATAGTGAACAAGGGCTCTTTTCCCTGATGAAAATCATTTCTTTCAGTGAGACATTGGCAAGTCGGGAAGACCTCATGCTAAAGCCCCCATCATTATACTGTTGTGCTCCTCTGAGCTCAAACATCCTTCCTTTCAATGAGACTCCCACGGGTCGGCAAGACCTCTCGCCGAGACATCACAACTTTCGCCGAGACCTTAGCTTCGTCGCTGAGACATCACGACGAACTCCTTTCTTTTGCCGAGCTCACTTCATTTTGGGGAGACGTCACTTGGTCGGTGAGACATTACACTGAGATCATTTCATTTTTTCGAGCTCCTATCACTTCAGCAAGACCACCACTTGTCGGTGAGACATCTTGGTGAGCTCCTTCTGTTTCTTCGCGATGACATTTCTTTTCGCCGAGACCTCTCAGTGAACGTGAACCCCTCTCCTCGACGCCAACTTAAATGACCTTCGGCATGACCTTAGTCTGTCAGCAGGACCTCATGGCGAAGGCCTCAACTCTTGGTGAGCTCGAACCACTATTGGCATGACCCATACTAGTCATCGAAAAATCACAGTGAGAGCCCCAACTTTTGCCGAGACCCTCCGTTTCGGTGAGGCCTCCTCCCCGCAGCAAGACCTCTTAGCGATGAAAATGTTTGGCCGACCGGGACATTTCAAAATGAATAGAACCCTTGCTAGTCGGCAAGACAACTGGAAGGTCTTGCTGACTTTCTCCTTAGAGGAACTTTATGCCAAACTTGACTGAGGCAGACTTTCAACTGAGCTCCTTGAGACTTAGCATCAGATGTATGATTTAATCCTACACAACAATTTCCCCATTTGGCCTTTATAACACCTAAAACATAGGCTACCCCGCCTGATTGAGCCCATAGGTGAAAATTGGGTAACATTTTTGGCGACCTCAACTGGATGTTTTCCTGCTAAACATGAAAACCAATATCCTAGGCCTATCCATTGGGCACAAAGTCTTTGAGAAAACTGAGGAACGAACTTGGAGCAGCCTTGCACATGGCTATAACGCATTTGTAACTCTAGAACAGATCACTCAAACATTTATTGAAAACAAGAAACTACAAAAGGGAAAAACTATCTAACTATGCTGAAACAACACTTAGGGAATTGAAAACTTGTAGCTAAGCCTACCCTACACTAACCAGTGAGAAATTGGTCAAACAAAACCATTCGTAGCATGGTTGAAATAGCTGCCCTTTCTTTTCAAAGTATAATGACTGGCATGCTTAAGGACAACTGAGTAAAAATGATACACAGAAAAATGTTTAACAAGATGATGCACTACACCTTGAAAGAGGTGAAAAATTTCACTTACCTCCTTAAACTGATCATATGCATTTGCATTCAAAGGAGGATAAGTAAATTGTACGCATTCTTTTTCAACTGCAAGTACATCTTTTATGCCACTTTCAACTGTGGCTCCATGTGTGAGTACCTGATTAACCATTGGTGTTGTATTAAACTCCATCTGGGCTAGGTATCTGATTGGACAACCTCTAGTAAAGGAAAAGCTTGAACTTTTCTTGCTAATCTCTTGTTCATGGGCTGCCATTTTATCACCTTGCTGGCTGGAAAGGTATAACCCCTGTGTCTGACTTGACGGAAAAATAGAAACCTCCTCAGCGTGCTCATGCTTGCCAAAATGAACACTCATTCCTTCAATGGAGAACAATGAGATGGATTCCTCCAACACACTTTCAATCAATTCATCAACCTCAGGCTCTTTTATAGACCAGAAAGAAGGCTGCTTATAATTCTCATTACTATTCAAAGAAAGATGCTCCAAATCAGGCTTGTCCTCTTCTATGGAGGCAGGCAAGTGTTCAAACAGTGAAGGGTTCTCCTGAGATGAACTCTCCGTTGATAAATTAGCTTCAAGCTCTGCTTTATAGCAGAAAGGAAGCTCATGAGACCTTATAAGACATCGTGCAGCAGGTTCATCAGAATTTTTTTGTTCAAACTTGTGAATCTACTGTTGAATTTCTACATGAGTGCCAAACTCCTCTAGCAAATCTGACTTTTTTTCCTCCAATTTTGAACAAAAGTGTTCAATTATATCAGTGTACACTTCTTCATATAGTTCAGCATCAACTTTCTCAAGCATAACATGCTCAAAAGTATCCAATCCAGTTGTACACTGCTCCTCTTCAACCTCATGTTGCTGACTTACGACCAGATTTATGCTTTCCTCATCACACTCAATGAAACATGGAAGCTCAACAAATGAAGCTATGGACTCATGACCTACATCACCTTTTTTAGCCTCTTCATGCTGTTGTCTTGACTCTTGAACCTGCAACTACTTGATGTCTTCTTGCTACTCTGAGATAGCATTTAGAGTGGGAAAAATCACACCTTCTTCATTCCAAACTGTACATTGCTCTTCTTGGTCAGCCTTTTCCACCATTTCACCTTGTTGTCCTGTTGGAACATTTTCACCATCTTATAGAACAGTGGGAGGATCATCAGCTAAAACATTGCCAAAAACATTTTGAGAATTCTTCTCCTGTTCAGCCTTTTGTAGCTGTAGTTTGTATTTCTCCATGGCTAAATGCAACAAGTTCACACTTCCATTCTCCATCATGTTGATTGTGTTGTGTAGACCAAAGGTCTTCTCTTCATCTATAGCCTCATTTTCCTCCATTATCACATTTGATTTGTCATTCCCAAGCTCTTGTTCAAACATAACGGAAGCTAAAAGATTTGTTTCTTCCTCTACAAGCATCTCTTCTTTAGGTTGCTCTAGAACATAAGGGGTTGGTTGAGCCTCCCTAATGGGTTCTTCACAAGGATGCCATTGTTCAATAAAGGGCTCTTGAACAGAAGGAGAGCTCCTAAAACTTGGGAAAGTAAATTTCCTAGATTTCTCCACAGGTTGAGCTTGCTTAAGGATAGGTTCCTGAGTTGAAACAAGATTTCTAAAACTTGGGGATTCAAATTTAGCAGGCTGAAGAGGGTCAGCTTGCTTGAAGCTTGGAAAATTGGACTTGGGAATTCGTTTATTGACAGGATTGTTCAATATTATAGGAAGAGCTGGGTTGCGACTAGGACTAGAAGTTTCATACCTTAATTGGCATTGATAATCAAAATAAGCTTGACTACTTTGCACCTGAGCAGACATAGACTTGATTTGCTCCTCTTTAGCAACTATATCTCTTTCCAGGCTTTCCTCAAACTGCCTTCTTTTTGTCACCCACTCTTGATCATAAATAAAGGATTGATCATCCAACTCTTGCTGTTGTGAGATGATCCTTTTCTGCTTCCTGATGTCAACCAACATCCGATACATATGTGAGAACACCTTACTAGCATCACTAATCTTCATATGTTCAAGTTTTTGGCTTAAAGCCCACAACACATGGTCAAGATTTTGAATTAGATTCAATACATTTTGGTAAGGGTTCTCTTGAGGCTGATTATGCAGATAATCATGTTGGTTGGAATCAAAAAACTCTTCATGGGGTTGATTTTGATCATAGATTGGTTGATATTGAGACTGAGCAGGGATGGGAGGGTGGAAAACATGATGAGGCTGCTGGTAGTCTGCTATTATAGGGACATTTGGTATAAGACCAACAAGCTGCTCTATGTGAGATGGCTGGTAAGAGGGCACCCATGCATGGTTTTCATGAAATGGTGGGCAATATGACATATTTCCATAAAATGCAGACATATTTGTTCATTCAAGAGACTGGAAATTCACTGGAGTTTCTGGTCAAGCAAGAAACCAGGTCTGATTTTTCATAATAGCACTTTGTCTACTTGAAACCATTTGATATCTTTCTGGAGTCGCCAGGCATGTTGAAAATTTTCCTCCAAAAGGCTGAAACTGTAGCTATACACACCAAACAACAACAATCAAATGCATAAACATGAACTGAGAAGCAGTTCACGGTCCCACCGAGTGTGCCAAAAACTATTATCACTTGAAATTGCACCCTGTTGAAATTGATGTTCAACACCTCAGTGTAACATGGGAAGACCTCTAAAGATGTGGGTCACTTGTAGACAGAGGTCAACCTCTGGAGAAGGTCGGCTTCCTTTGCTGGGAGTATCACCTAAACTACTGATTTTGTAAGGAAAAGGGAGGAGTGCATAAAAATAAAAATTAAATCCTATGATGATACACCAAACTGATAAGAGCAATGGAATACTTAGGCTACACTTGAAAATTGTCAATGACCATAAGATTACACATCAAATTTTGTAAGCTTTGCATTAATATATCACAAACAGGTTTGATTCACACCTTTTTTCAAGAGAGGAAAAGATTTTTCATGGACTAGAATCCATATGTGATTATGTACACATAGTTTTTGATTTATATAATGATACTTTTGCAAAGGAAGGCATGAAACACAAGATAAAGTTATAAAGGAATGAAAGAAATTCACAAAAATAACTTGATCATGAACCTAAAATGCACAAAACTTTGCAAGAACAAGAGGGTAATCTAAAACATCAACAATGACCAAGGTAAACTCTATATATTATGCTTCAAAATGAGTTACAGAAGCTTGCTAATCTGAGAAAGGACTGCAGGAGTCACAGACTTTTGAAAAGCATCAGGAGAACTCCTTTACAAAGAGGCAAAAAATGCCTTATATACAAAAAGATGTCGGCCCCCTAAGGCTTGAAAAAATATCTCCTTCAGAAAGATCCACCCTTAGATCTTTTCAAATGAAGTTAATGTTGCATTCAATTGTATCCCTGTTGTCCATGTCGGTGAAGAGTCGCTTCCAGGAATGGCCTCCTTGATCTTTTACAACCACAGTATTAATTTCACGGCCTTCGTGTCCAACCTCGAACTTCCCTGCTGAACTACTTTGAATGCCCTGAGGTAATATCATTAATGTTTATCGGCCCTCGCCAGTTGACATCCCAGTTGTCTTTGCGGTCTCCACCCTTCTATTTACCGAGGACACCTCCTGTATATCAAACTGATCAATTGCTTTATTCTCAGAGCAGATCCGCGTCGCCTATGCTTTGTTAATATTCTTCACAAGGGGGAGTCAAATAGTCAAATGGCTCATGGTGTGTCCTTAGCTCCCTCTGATTGGTCGAACTCATGCCACGTAGATTCCCAGACGGTCATAGGTCGCTTCATTAGAATCGCATGTTGATGAGACACTAATCGTGTCTCACCGATGCGATTATGCTCTTTAGCAGTTATCGACATAGCTCAAAACCGTCGGCAAGAGTTCATAGAGAGTCTAAAATTCATATCGACATCCATAGTGGCTGTCATCTAGAACATCAGCAAGAATTTTCACTTTCGGGAAGACCTCATGGCGAGCCCACAGGAGTCATACCGATATCCCTTTCATCGCTGAGACCTTCACCCTTCGGCAAGACTTTTCATTGAGTGCATTCCGATCTCCCTAAGCTCTGATCATTCTGTTTGATGAGACTCCCACGGGTCAGCAAGACATTACACCGACTGAGCCTTTTTTCAGCGAGTGCAACTCCTTTGGCGAGACACCCATGTGTCGGTGAGACCTCTTGCCGAAGGCACAACCCTTTGCCAAGACCCTCTTTGGTTGGCAGGACCTCACCCCGATGACCACCATCTTACGCTGAAAGCATTTTGTTTCGGTGAGACCCATTCTCGGCCGGGGAGACATCATAGCGAAGGCACAAGCTTTTGTCGAGACCTCCATCCATCACAAAGACCTTATGCCAAAGGAAAAATCATTCGGCGAGCACGCTTCATCATTTGTCGGCAAGACCTCACGGCGAAAGCACCCTCCATCAGTGAGACCACTGGACATCGGCAAGACATCACACCGAACTCACAGCCTTTCGGCGAGACACTCACTTCATCGTCGAGACATCTCCCCGGGCTTAACATTACGTCGAGAGCTCCATTCTTTTGGTGAGACTTCACTGATTGATAGGACTTCATAGCGAACAAGGGCTCTTTTCCCCGATGACAATCATTTTTTTCGGTGAGACACTGGCAAGTCGGGAAGACCTCACGCCGAAGCCCCCATTATTATACCACTGTGCTCCTCCGAGCTCAAACATCCTTCCTTTCAATGAGACTCCCATGGGTCGGCAAGACCTCTCGCTGAGACATCAAAACTTTCACCGAGACCTTAGCTTGGTCGTCGAGACATCACGACGAACTCCTTTCTTTCGCCGAGCTCACTTCATTTCGGGGAGACATCGCTTGGTCGGTGAGACATTACACCGAGATCATTTCATTTCGCTGAGCTCCTATCACTTCGGCAAGACCACAACTTGTTGGCGAGACATCTCATCGAGCTCCTTCTGTTTCTTCACGATGACATTTATTTTCATCGAGACCTCTCAGTGAACGTGAACCCCTCTCCTCAACACCAACCTGAATGACCTTCGGCGTGACCTTCGTCTATCGGCAGGACCTCATGGCGAAGGCCTCAACTCTTGGTGAGATCGAACCACTATTGGAATGACCCCTGCTAGTCGCCGAGACATCATAGCGAGAGCCCCAACTTTCATCGAGACCCTCTGTTTTGGTGAGGCCTCCTCCCCGCGGCAAGACCTCTTAGCGATGAAAATTTCTGGCCGACCGAGACATTTCAAAATGAATAGAACCCTTGCTAGTTTGCAAGACAACTGGAAGGTCTTGTCGACTTTCTCCTTAGAGGAACTTTATGCCAAACTTGATTGAGACAGACTTTCAACTGAGCTCCTTGAGACTTAGCATCAAATGTATGATTTAATCCTGCACAACAATTTCCCCATTTGGCCTTTATAACACCTGAAACATAGGTTGCCCTACCTAATTGGGCCCGTAGGTGAAAATTGGGTAACACTTGTATTAGGAATTATGAGAAGGTTTTTAAAGAACAAGAGAATTATCTTGAATGAGACCATGCCTTATAATAATTACTCAAGGTTGTTCCTTGTTTTTATTCTTTTGAGTGATATTTTTGTAATCATTTTCTTTGCATTGTACTAATATTTTAGAAGCATTTTTTTACCATTTCCAATGTTAAACCTCTTGGATGTGATTGTTTTCCTTGTGAATTTTACAAGTCATTTTGGGTTTGTTTGGTGAGGATATTCATAAATTTTATCTTGAAGCATTTCATTCCTATTCCTCAGAAAAAAATATATTATCAAAATAAATATTAAAATAATACCCAAGTTTGGTGATCTTAAAGATATCTAAAATTGGAGGCCAATCACATTGCTCAATTTATGTTACAAGATCATATCCAAAGCCCTTGTTTTAAAGGTATGCCATCTTTTTCCTCAATTTTTCTAACTTGAATAAATTGGATTCATCAAATCTAGATTTATCTTGGATAATATTATTGTAGTATGGGAAGGTATGGAATGGGCCTAGTGATCCCATTAGAAAGTTATTTTTATCAAATCTGAATTTTCCAAATCTTATGATCACAATGAGTGGAATTTTATCCTTACCATACTCTAGGATTTAGAAATTATACCTCAATTTATTCAATTTATTTGTATGCTCTTATTTTATGCTTAAACCTACTTCACTACCAATGGCTAAAAATCTAACACCTTTAGCCTTTTCAAATTTATCTGTTAGGGGTATTCCTTAACCCTGACATTGTATCTGCTTGCTACTAAAGTATTTTCTTATCTATTGGATTATTTCATTTCTCAAGGGTTTGTAAAAGGAATTTATTTACTTGATTACATACCTCAAATTGTTAGTGTCCATTTCATTAATGCATATTTCCTCACCCTATTGGAAGAGGAAAACAATATTAGCTAGGCTCTTCATTACTTGGATAGATTTTATAAAGCCTCTAGTTTTTAAATGGAAGAAGACTCAATGTTATATATATTAATATCTTCATAATTCTCCTTAGCTTGAATATTTTGGGTGGAAATGGATTAGGCATGTTGGGCATGGAAAAAAATTCAAGTTTTTAAGCATTTTATTTTTCTTTTCAAGCTCCTCCAATCACTCTATAGTAAGCTATTTTCACTCAAATTTAGAAGCTAGCATCTAGGCTTGATAGGCCATTATAATTAACAATGAAGTTTTAAATAGACTAATATTCTTCTAGACACTCATTTTTAGTATTCTTCTTATTATGTCCCTTATAAAGCCTCATATTTAAAGCTATAAAAGCTTCTTCAAGACTTTCTTTGGGCCTCCATTGAGAACCATAGAGGTTTACATTAGGTAGTTTGGGATTTTTTATTGTCTCCCACATAACTTTGGAGGTTTGGGATTAATCTCCACTCAGCTTCAAGGCTTGGATCTATGTTACAAATGGTTCATTCAAGATCTAGAAGGTAATGAGGTTGAGAAAATTTAGTTTGACATTGCATTTATTTTGGTTTCTCTTTTGGGAGACAAACCTATAAATGGATCAAATTTCACACCCTCCTCATAATAAAAAAAACCTTTTGAATTTTAGGGAAATTTTATGATAAAAATAATTTGGAAAACTTGGGAATCCATGAATTCATGGATTATTTGCAATGGTACTAGCTTTCATAATGATATTTCCATCAATTAGCAACAATTTTAGCGGTCTCCTATCTTTGAGTGCCAAGATCACCCTCTTACTAAAAATCCATGCATCCATGATTTGATGGCTTTAAAAAGGGAATCAAAACAATTCCTAACCAATTTTTCAATTTTAACAATTTTTTCTAACTTTTCTTGAAATCAAGGAAAAGTTTCATCTTTCCAATCGAGATTATGAGACTTCTAAAACTATTATGGGGGTATGTACAGGATCATCATGGAAAAAACAGGCCCTTAAGTGGCGAAAAATTTAGAAAAATCAAAGTTAGGCAACTTGACATAAAAATTTGAATAGATTATCTATATTATTTCAAAAATATGTAAGAATAGAATCTGTAGCAAATTGAATGTAGTTTCTAAACTACTAGGTTTTTTTTTTTAAAAAATCTATTTGGTGAAAACTTGAAATTTCAATGCAGTAGTACTTAAATTTCAAGGAAAAATAAGTAGTAGGTGTCATGTCTGACCACCTTAACCACAATACAATGATAATATTTTTTTATAAGATTTTAGATATAAGTAGAGGACTCATATTCCAATGTGATGCATATTTTTCTAAGTAAATAATTAATTAATTTTTATTACAAATTTAAAAAAATATAAAAACTAACCACCTTAACTTGGTCAAAACTTCATGAAATTCAATTTTTTTTTTTTGATCCTATATTATGTGAAGAATAGAATGTGATGCATGTTTTGGATTCAAAAAATGTGATACCGTTTGAAAGCTATAGATGTTTTTCAATCAACCTATCAATCAGGACTTTAGTCGTAATTCAAATAGAAAATGAATAATAATTATTTATTAAATTCAAAGTAAAACATAATTTATATTGGTGGAAAGCTGAGAATCTCCTTTAAAAACCCTTTTCGTTTCATCAATTTTGGGTAAAAAAAAGTCATCAGCCACATACCTTACACATACCCATCATATCGCCACTTTTTGGCCCATCATGATCCTGCACATACCCATGGATACTACTATTGTTGTCATGATTCATAAAACTTGAGTTTGATCTTGCAAGACAAAGTGCAAAGATTAGAAATGGTATATTGATACACCATTTAAAAATTATAATCCTTTCAAATTCTACTCTTGGCATTCACCTCATCTTGCTAAGGTACTTATTTTAAACAAGGGATGTCTTATACAATATTTGATATTAGTTTGGTAGTGAAAATTTTACACCATTTGGTTACCCATTATTGAGCCAAAGCTTGCTCATTTTCTTGGTGTATTCTTTTCCAAGTCCTTCCCATTGGTTCCAAGCTAACCCATGTGGGGGTTCCAAATTCTCAATGTCTTTTTAATGTTCATTAATAATATCTCAAGATTTTTTTTTTCCTAAAAATTAAGCTACCTAGGTCTAGATTCATGATTTCTTCAAACCTTTTAGGTCCAAGTCCTTTTATTGGAATATGTTGTTATGAGGGGATTGACCAATGATCCTTTCTATATAAACTTAAATTTGACATGCTTATAGGGTGGATATTCTCTTTAGCATTTAGAAAGATATAAATTTTACTATTTTTCTAATGATTTATTGATCATAATTTTTTCTTTATTCTAAAGCCATGATATGTTCTAATTTATCCATGAAAATTCAAGTGCCAAGTGAACAAAGTTGCACTTGAATTTTTTCATCTCTAGGCGTTATTGAATAATTGGGGTAATGTTGCATATGATATTGAATGTATGAGCTATCTAAATTAAATTAAATTGTTGCAAATAAAATTTAGAAGCTCACAATATCATTCAAAAACACAAAGAAATTGAATCTCAAATGCTAAACCCAGATTGCAATGTGCAATTGACAAACTTTGAATTAAAGTTGGGAAATTAATCTATTGCAATCCAATCATGGATGAATTCCGTAACAAGCCATAAGAAACCTCTATAAAACCACATACAATCTGATTTTCAGCAGCAAATCAAAGTCTGGAGTCAACAATCTTCTCTCTGGCACCTGTAATTTCAGATCATTTCACAACAATATCTTTTTTCTGCTCAACTTTTGTTGAATTTTTCCTTTGTCAACACCCTCTAATCTGCTATTCCATCAAATAAATCACCCTGTTTAAGGTAATCCATGACCTCCCATCTCTTCATGTGTTTTTCCTATGAAAAACTGCTCCAAAAATGAATAAAATTCAATTTTATCAACACTTGCTTTCCTGAAATGAAATTTCAATGCATTTTGTTGTAATTTTCTTTCATTCCAAAGGCATATCAAGAAAAATAAATGCATCCTAATGAATGGAAAATAAAATTTAAATTTAATATTAAAAATAAATAAAATATCATTCCCCAGTTCCAAACTTAGCAAATAGGAAAGAT
This sequence comes from Sequoia sempervirens, assembly GCA_007258455.2. NCBI lineage: Eukaryota > Viridiplantae > Streptophyta > Pinopsida > Cupressales > Cupressaceae > Sequoia > Sequoia sempervirens. Next base: position 1,195,783,439 of record VDFB02271358.1, on the reverse strand, counting down.
GGGCTTTAATGGCTTAGATGCTTTCACAAAGAAGAAGATTTTTCAATCTTGGGAACCCACCTCCTGGGTCCCTATTTTTTAGGAGCTGTGAGAATTTAAAATTGGAGTTACAAATGAATTTAATGGCTCTTAAAAACCCACACCATGTTCTGCTTTCTATGCTTTTTTGTGCTCTTTTTATTTTTTTGCTTTTCGTGCTTTTTCTGCTTTTACACCTCATTCCCACTTTCTCCATTTTTTACAATTATTCAAATTTGAAAGCCAAATTGAAATTTAGAAAAGGAAAATGAAATTGCATTTCCACACACACAAAATTTGAAATTCATAAATAATATGAAATTCCACACCAAAATGAACAAAACCAACTCAAACCTCTTTTTGGTGATGCAAGATTGCACGAGGCCATGGATGCTTCTGCATCAGATACCCATGGTAACTATATCATATCACTTCTCCAATGGATATCCAAGATGGGTAATCGCATCCTCATATAACCATGTTGTATCCTCCATTGGTTTCCCAAACCACTTCACAAGACACTCCTAGTACTGCTTCTTCTTAGTGCTCCTTTTTACTCTTCTATCAAGAATTGACTCAATATTTTCTTGATTAGATTTTGGTAAGACTTCTTCTTGCTGCCCCTTTGCTACATATTCACCATTTTAACTCTCATAGGACATGGTTAGATCAACAACATTAAAAATTGGAGAAATATTAAGCTCACTGGGCAATTGAACTTCATATGCATTACTAGAGTCATGTCTTTTCAACACCTTGCACTATCCAACCTTCTTCATTTTCCACTTGTTGTAGTTACCCATTGGAAACCTCTCCTTTCTCAATTTCACCATTACCTCATGACCAACTTGGAACTCTTTGTATCTTCTCTTCAAATCAACATTAGTCATATGTTGAAAATTCACTTTATGAATGTGCTTTCAAACTTCATGAAATTTCACTTTTCCAATGCTTTTTGAAAGATATAACACTGCCATAACTTGTTTCCTTCACTCAAAACAAAATTAGTAATACCATCAAAAGGCTCAATTTCAAAATTACATGACAAGGAATCATTCCCAACAATCAAGAAATTTTCACTTCCATTGTTCTCAAAGAAGTACTCTTCAAAAAACTCTTCATTAACCTTCAAATTCAACTTTATCAAAAGCAATTTCTGCTACAACTAACTTATCTACTTCTTCACTCTCTCTCTCATCAAAGGAAATAATAAAATCAGATTTTACCTTACCCTCTGCTACTACCTTCATTTCACCTGACTTTTCTTCAATTTGAGTGAACAAATTGCCTTTCTCATCTTCATCATAGTTAATGTTAACAAAGCCAACACATTCTTGCTTCAAACCATCTAAAATTTTGATTTCATCAACCAAACAAGACCTTGAATTTCTGCAAACCTTACCCATTTCTTCTTTCAATGGCTTCAATTTGTGTTTCAATTCATTCTTCTTCAACATGTACGTGTTGTCATAACCATCGTGCATTGCCTTTCTGTCAAATTTCCAAGGTCTTCCTAGAAGAATATGGCAAGCATCCATTGGGAGAATATCACATAAAAGTTCATCATAATAGCCTCCTATCTTAAATTTTACCTCACATTGTTTTCTGATCAAAAGCTTCTTGTCATCTTGTACCCATGCTATTCGATATGGATTTAGGTGCTTCTTCCTTTCTAGCTGCAATTTTCTTACCATTTCATCAGACACAAGATTTTTTGTGCTTCCACTATCAATAATGACATTACATGTCTTTCCTTCACACTTGCATCTTGTCCTAAACAAACTTCACCTTAATTTGAATGGATTTATCATCTTCATTTAACATTGTTCTCCTAGCCATTAAAGTTTCACCATCTTCCGCTTCTTTGGAATGTGATGATCCTGCATCTTCTCTATTCACCTTTTCTGTCCTATTCTGATTTTCAGTACTTCTTCTTGGTCTTTCCTCTTCATAAGGACACTCATATGATTTGTTCCCCTCTTCTCCGCACTTGAAACAAGTTAATTTATAATTTCCTCTTCCAAATCCTCTACCTGATCTTCCTCTTCCCCTGAAACTTTGATCACGGGTCTAATTTGAACTCTCACCTCTTTCTTCCTTGCTGCCCTTAGTGTCTCCAATCTGATTTTTATCCTCATACTACTGCACATTAAATTTACCCTTTCCTCCTTGCTTATTTTCAAACCTCCTATCCATTCTTTCCTTTATTTTTAATGCTATTTGATAAGCATCCTCCATTGTCACAATTCTAACAAGTGCCATTTCTCCTGAATGCTTGGTCTCAACCCATTTATGTATCTTGCAACCTTCTCTTTGGTCACCTTGGAATGTCTAGTTCTAATAAGAATTCTATGGAATTCTTCTGTATATTCTTTCACACTCTTGCTACCCTGTCTCAAACCTTGCATTTTCTTGAGTAGGTCCAATTCATAATCCATAGGAATAAATTGTCTTTTAAGTTTCTCCACCATTTTATCCCATCTATTAATCTTTTCTTTTCCTCTTCTTCCCCTTTCTAATTGAATCTCTCTCCACCATATGGAGGCATGCCCTTTCAACCTTGTTTTTGCATATCCTACTTTGTCTAGATCCTCTATCTCTTCAAATTCAAAATACTCTTCCATCTCATTCAACTTGTCTATTAATTCTTCTAGGTTTAGGCTTCCGTTAAAGGTAGGTACATCAATTTTCATTCTCTTCCCAATTTTTATGAAAGATCTCAACAGTGGTTCATTTGCAATTGCTGCAATTTCTTCTCTTTGCTTAGTATCTAAACTAGCATTTTTTGTTCTTTCTTCTTCATCTTCATCATCTTCACTTCTTAGGTCTCTATTTCTTGCAAACCCACTTCTTATTTCTTCTTGTAGAGCCTCAACCTATCTACTCAAAGCTCTAAAATAATCATGCCTTAAAAAATTATCTCCTCCTCCTCTTCCCCTTCCTCTTCCTCTTCCTCTAGCAAACATGGCTGCACACCCACAACACATAGGCAGTGGTGCAAGCTGCCTCTCTTCGGCAGTCTACTTACACACTCAAAATCAGCCTTGCTCTAATACCACTAATGTATGAACTATCTAAATTAAATTAACTTTCTGCAAATAAAATTTAGAAGCTCACAATATCATTCAAAAACATAGAGAAATTGAATCTCAAATGCTAAACCCAGATTGCAATGTGCAACTGGAAAACTTTGAATTAAAGCTGGGAAATTAATCTATTAAAATCCAATCATGGATGAAGTCTGTAACAAGCCATAAGAACCCTCTAGAAACCACATACAATCTTATTTGCAACACCAAATCAAAGTCTGGAGTCAACAATCTTCTCTCTGGTACCTGCAATTTCAGATCATTTCACAACAATATCTTCTTTCTGCTCAACTTTTGTTGATTTTTCCTTTGTCAACACCCTATAATTTGCTATTCCATAAAATAAATAACCCTCTTGGAGGTAATACATGACCTCCCCTCTCTTCCTATGTTTTTCCTATGAAAAAATGCTCCAAAAATGAATAAAATTCAATTTTATCAACACTTGCTTTCCTGAAATGAAATTTCAATGCATTTTGTTGTAATTTTCTTTCATTCCAAAGGAATCTCAAGAAAAAACAATGAATCCCAAGGAATGGAAAATAAAATTCAAATTTAATATTTAAAAATGAATAAAATATCATTCCCCAGCTCCAAACTTAACAAATATGAAAGATGGGCTTTAATGGCTTAGATGCTTTCACAAATTAAGCAAAAAGCAAATTTTTCAATCCTTGGCACCCACCTCCTGGGTCCCTATTTTTTAGGAGTTGTGGGCATTTAAAATTGGAGTTACAAATAAATTTAATGGCTCCTAAAAACCCACACCATGTTCTTCTTTTTTGTGCTTTTTCTATTTTTTTGCTTTTCCTACTTTTTCAGCTTTTACACCTCATTCCCACTTTCCCCATTTTGTGCAATTATTCAAATTTGAAACCCAAATTGAAATTTAGAAAAGGAAAATGAAATTGTATTTCCACACACACAAAATTTGAATTTCATAAATAATATGAAATTTCACACCAAAATGAAACAAAACCAACTCAAACCTCTTTTTGGTGATGCAAGATTGCATGAGGCCATGGATGCTCCTGCATCAATATTTTAGTGTTCATCTAACTCCCACCTCTAATATAGGTCACTCTCTTCCTCATGAGCATAATTGATGATATATCCAATCTATTCATGGTACATAGGATGTTAAATATTAGGCCTATTCATATCCTATGAGAAGATATCATGCTTAGTAATGATGGTCAGAACACACTCAATGTTTCTCTAATTCTCCCCCCAGCTTTTGGTGGTGACACTAGTAGCTAGATAAACTCTAGAAAGTTCCTTCAGTTGGCTCTTTCTATTTATCCTATTTAATTTGTGATTGAAGATAAATATGATAATAATAAAAATATGGTAATGATTGTTGGGACCCTCCCATGGTCACATAAAACCCCATTCATTTATGGGGTAAGTTAGATAATTGGGACCCACCTCCTCCTCCCTCTAATACTACTCTCACTATTTATTGGATTTTTATAATTGTGTTGTTATTTTATGTTTTGTTTACTAGCTCTATTTGAACTTTTGGTGTGTGCTTATTTCCATCCACCTTTTTTTGAATATGTGTAATATTATCTTTTAGTTAGTAATATATGTATTATTCATAAAAGAATATAATGTTGAATATTTGAAATTTGTATGTTGATTTTGACCACTTTTTATCTCCCATCTCTAAGAACATACTTAACTAGATAAATTTAAATTTATTTTTTAGATCCCAAGGAGGTCACCTAGCAATATTTTTTGTTTACACATATCGTTGGCACAACATATTCTATCATCCAAATTATAACTAAGTATCATTATTTTATTAAAATTTTATTTATTTCAATGCATTTATTTTAGATACTTATAGTCTCATCTCATTTATCAAAGGCAGATTATAATATTATTATGTAAATCATTTATTTACATTACATATTTTTTAAATCTTTTTTTTTTGGAAAAATGAAAAAATACTATAATTATATTAATAGATTATAATATATAATTACATAAAGTATATTAGTTATAACACAAAAGATACATATGAGATCTAATCAATCCAACTGCCCAAAATCATACAAAAAACTGCTTTGACCCTCGTAAAAAATTACTGCTTCCCAACTCTATGCATTTGAAACCCAAAACCATATATTTGAAAACCCTACCACCCCTGTCTAGTAGATATATACACATCATGTACAAAAAACATATACATTGTAAACATTTCTTACTAACCCTATGAATTATATTCACCAAATTTTCTCCCTGACCCTCGTAGGTGAATAGTTGCACTTGACTTGTTGCTTGTGCTTGGGAGTGAACTGTTATGTTGATGCCAAAACCTAAACATTGGCTCTATTTGCATGGCAACTTGGAGGAGGAATGCTCAATTTCAACCCATGAGGAAAATCATGTGAGAAAATGAAAGAAAGAGCATGAAATTTCTTCTTGAAATTATCTATTTCTTCCCTGAAAAACTCAAAGCGGTGCCTGTTCAAGGTTATGTACAAGTAGCTCGACGATCCTTTGAATAGGGATAATTTCATTGCTTCATATACTTCCCCATATTTATTAAATCTTGTTTGTTTTCCATTTTCATTTTTCATGATTAGGTTTTGAATTTTTTTTAATATCTAATACTTTGTATTTTTTGAGATTATATCATGTCCTTACCTTGTTTTGTATAAGCAAAAATAACTAAAAATAGAAATATTTTTCTTAAAAATTAGAAATACTTGGGGTAAAGATCTAAAGTACTTATAGATAAAATATTAACATGGTTTAAAATTAACCTATGATAAATGATATAAGAAGGTTTGGTTGGAGGGAGACTCTTTAAACATCATAATATGCCTTAATAATAATTCAACCCCTAGTTGGTCTATTGACACCTTCATCTTAGATTCCCTTGATATGATCAAATCCTTCGATGAAATCAGAATTACACATATCTTCTATGAGGGAAATAATTTAGTGGACATCTTTGATAATGAAGGTGTTAAAATAGATTCATTAAAAATATGGGATGGGTACTCCTTAGTACCCAACAAAGTGCTTTCCACAGGGAAGCACTTTCCATAACAAATTATGAATTCCAACATGAATCTTGAGAGTCAATGGGATGTGAGAATTTTGATAACTAGACTTCTCACATGTTTTCTAGGTAATAAGAGGGCCTCTCTCCCTTTTCTTATTTTCTAGGATATGTGGAGAAGAAAAGGTGGTTTATTTACCAAACACATTTCTATTACAATGAGAGGTGAGAGAAGTTGTGCGGAGCCCTTATCCTACGATCGAGTCTGCAAGAGTAATTTTTTTGGAGAATTGTGGAAGAGGGGGGCCTATCCCCCTACACGGATAGGCTTCATGGTCATGACCTAGAAGCATCCGAGCTCTTTATCAAAGGATGGAATAATATGTGCTAAATGTGAATGAAAAGGAGGTTCCTATTAGTGAGAAAGTGATTTCAAGTATCACTAGGCTTTCAATGTAGGGCATAAAGTTCTTTCATAATATAAAGGAAAATAATGAAGTTCTAAACCAATTTTTTAAGGGAAATGAACATGATAAGCTAGTGAAACTTTTCCTGTGGGGCTATGATTAGTTATCTATAAAATCTATTTGAGTGGAAGTGGTTCAATTTGTCATGAATTATGTCACCTTGGATGGTAGGTTCACTACAATATGTGGTGTTCATTTCATCTTTTTAACCACTTTAGACATAAGTTGTTGGTTTTGTTCCCCTATTTTCTATTAGCCTCTTTAGATTATGCTACTAAGGAACACATGAAAACCCTAAATTTCTTGTGTTGCATGAGGGGTTCATTATCCTAATTATGAAATATGTTAATGTTAGACACACAAGACAACTGAGAGGGCAGGTGAATCAGTTGTGAATTAAAACCTTCAAACCTTATTAAGAATTAACATGAATGTAAACAAATGAAACAACAAAACATCCATAAAAATTTACAATAGAACACCAAACATTTATGTGGAAAACCATATAAGGGAAAAACCATGATGAGGATTAAATCACTATATGAAAACCAAAACTGAGTACAAGAGGATCACTACCTAGGGCGCGCTGCTTAGAGGATTCACTATCCAGAAAGAAAAAGGCTCACTTCCTAGGAAGATCACTTCTTTCGAATTACAAAGAAAAAATTACAAGGAGGTTCACTACCCTAGAGAAACTGGAGAAACCACCACAATATCTCTTTACCCTCTGCAACCTTCGGCTCACTACCTCTAGAAACTTCTAGCACACTAAAATGTAGACACCTTCTGCTCACTGCTTCCGATAGTCTTATGAATTCATGCTCACATTTAGATCTCAACACATGATCACACATATGTCATTCCACACCACAGTCATCTCCAACATCTTTACCTTACATATATACCTTGTACAACCTTGAATAGCCTTCACTAGGTCAACTTCAATGAAATGTATGCACCTCAAATGTTTAACCACCAAATAGGTTAGAACCAAACACCTCCATAGTGGAAAGAAGTGGGGGAAAAAAATAAAGGGTTAACCAGGACTAAAATCTACACCGACATTCTACACCAGGCTCTCACAAACCATGAATCTCATTCGTAAATAATGCTAACACACCAATTCAATCAAAATGGTATTAACACTATCAAGCAGCCAAATTCATACTTCACCAAGGATAAAAAAATCTTGTGGACTATGTAGCAACATTACAAAACACCTTGGAATATTCCAACATCAACAAAATATTCAAGACCATTGGCACAAATACATGAAATTGAGAAAACTACCATCTTGTACAACTAGTCAAATTTCCATAGAGATACAACACATGAAATGAGCTTGTGGAACAATTGAACACTATAAAAACCAGTGGAAGGTAGGTACAAGAAATATTAGCACATTCCTAGATCTATAAGACAAGAAACTTCATCGTGGAGAAATGTGGAGTAGTTCCATTTCTCCTAGACATCCCACTTCACAAACCAAAGATAATCCAACACGCTGTCAAGCATATATTCTATTGTTGTACGATATAAAACCTAAGAATTTGGATATAAAACCTTCAAATACCTTTGATCATCACTTTAAAACTCCACAAGCACATCTTCAAGCATGAAGAAATGTAGAGAAAAATATTGAACACTTCCTAGACACCTTGTACAACCTTTATGCAAATTTCCTCAAAAGCACTTGAAAACCAAGTGACCCTGTTGCATCTACAACACCTTCTCAACACCATACACACCTTCTCAACACATCCATACTATAGGTTGACATTGAAGTGACAATATAGTGCAATAGTTAAAAATAAAACCCCAATGCTCAATCCAAGGAGGAAGGGGAATGCTATGAAAAAGAAACAACTAATGGTTGTTTAGTTTTTTGATATGCGCTTTGATTCAAGTGAGGATGAAGACGATGAGGAGTGGAGGAAGGAAGATGAGGGAGAAGACTTGGTGGAAGCTTTCTCTATGGTCCCTTATGAGGAAGAGGATAATAGGAAAATAAAGGGCATAGGGAAGAAGAAATCCTCTAGGAAGAAAGAAAAGAGGATTATCTCCTAGTCTAAGGGTTATCAAACTAGGGAGGAGGAGGAATGGGATAAAACTAAAAGGAAGGGAAATAAAATTCTTAGGCCTAAAGGTGAAGTGTTTGGAAAAGGTAAGGATGAAGGGATAGATAAATTTGTTATTGATATCCTCTCTCCAAAGAAAGGAATTATGCAAGATAACCATGATGTTTTTGACCACTCACATTTATCTAAGGAATTCACTTATATCCACAACAATAGAGAGGAAATTTATGAAATATTAGGGCTTTCTAGGGAAAGGGTAGCTAATCAATTTAAACTAGAAAAATGGATATTTTTAGAAATCAACAAAATAAATATCAAAGTTTGTGGTTTGCAGGAAAAAAATTCCAAAGAGAATTAGGATGAGCATAAGGATTATAAAAATGAGATGAAGAGTAGGTTGGGTAGTCTCGAGGTTCCTATTAATGTTCTAAAGGTTGAATTTGAGATCTGAATGAATGACTTAGATGAGAAAATTTAGTGGAATAATAGAAATCTGGAGAATATTTTAAAGATAAGCCATTTCTCTGTAAAAAAATAATGTTGAATGTGAACCAGAAAGAAAATGGGGTGAGGGAGTGCCCACCCTAGTTTCCTTCAGTCATTCAATAATGTCCTAGGATCCCAAATTGGATTGACTATCAACCTCAAAGGTGAGTCAATTCTCAACAAGGAAGACCTAGGAGGGGGATCTTTAAACTTTGAGGGGTTCACCACCAAACAAAAGCTTGGAAAAGATACTTTAACATTCAACTCACAAAACCTAGTAATACAAGCTAAATGATGGATGCAAATGATGAAATTAAGCAACAACAAGTTAGGGTATGTGTACCTGGGAAGTATGGAAATGTGATGAGGATTCTAGAAATGCAAAATTCTTGTGAAAATGTGCTATGGAGGACCAAGATGCCCTTACTATTGTCTTAGTCCTACTGTTGTTTTTCGAGGGAGATGTAGAATCTTTGGATGTTGGAATCGGATCTGAAAGAATCTTTGCAAAATACCTTCAGGAGGACTAAGATGTCCTAGGTGGTGAATTAGTACCGTTATGAATTTCTGGAATCTCCAAATGTGATCCTGAGGCTCAAGGTATGCACTTCCTTCTTCTCTGATCTCAAGTTTTGAAACTTCCAGATCTAGCCTGTAGGTGAGTTTTCGTGAAGATGGCAACTTTGCAATTTTGCACTTCAAATGATCTTCAAGTATTCAACCTAAATCTATAATCACAAACAAACAAGAGAGGAAAAACTTGTTGATTGGTAGTAGATGGGGGTTTTCCTTGGTCAAACCCCTTGTTGGTAATTAAACCTTGAAATGAAATAGAATAATGAAGGGAAATGATGAATGAAATGCTATGTTGCAACTCACCAAACCCTTGCCATGAAATTTTTAAACTCATGTGAGATGGCTAGATTGAATGTAGATCTTTAAATGCTTGAATGCTTGATAGATCTTGACTTGAATTACTTGCTTGAATCAAAACCCTACATCACAAACGTTAGCTAAAAAACACACATGATGCAAGAAGATCTTTGACATGATGCTTGAATTTTGATGATGGCTCCAAATGCTTGATGAACCGCTCTTGAATGCTCTTGTGAACTCAATTTTCTATGAGGAATGAATATTTGAATTCTTAGATGTTAGGATGAAAATGAATGAAAGGAACCTTGTATTTATACTTATCCATGCTTAATATCTAGAAATTACACCAGACCAAGCCAAAATATTGATTCATTAATTAAAGGAGGCTAAATCCTACCAATATTTGAAATTAAATACTAAAAATATCTTAAGGGGGACTAAGACGCCCTAGGTGGTGTCTTAGTCCCGAGGCATGAAACTCGAAGCACAGACTCCAAAAAGGGGCCACTTTAAGGAACACTTGAAATCAGAGTCCCAAGACTTTTGGGGGAAAAAGACTCCCTAGGTGGCATCTTAGTCCTAACCCAAAAATCAAGGACATATAACCATAATCATTCAATTATCATTTATCCATTGATGTTTGTCGAGATTAGCCATAAAAAGAAATAGTTTATTAGGCTTGTGGATGCAAAATAGGACCAATTAAGACATAAATAAGGATAAATAAAGCAAGATAGGCCCAAAAAAGTGTGAAAATGTAAGGGTATGCATTTTCCTACACTACAAAATGGATAAGTATCCTTACAGAGAAGCTCAAATAATTGAGTGGCGATAAGATTATTGATAGGGTCCCTGAGGAGAGGAAAAGGAAAGAGCAAACAAGCAAAGGCAAAGGGAAGAAACAAGTGCAGGAAGATTTAAAACGGTCAAGTTTGAGGACAAGGGGGAGCAAAAAGAAACCTTTTGAGGAAGAGAAAAATGAGCTCTTGGACTTGGTAAACCTTCATCAAAAATTCTACAACCAGGAGCTTGAGGTGGTAGATACTGTGTAATGTTAATATGAGTAACCAAAATGAATTAAACAAAACACAAATGAAACATTAAACTGAAGAAATTGAAGTGAAATTAAATAAACAAGAATTCTTCAGAGCTGTTCCACTTTCTCTATCTCCAGTGATTCTTTTGAAGCTGCTGCTGTCAGATTGTGTAAGCTTGGCTTCTCCAAATGGCAATCTGCAGAATGAGTATGCAAAGTGATAAAGCTTCTCTATCCTATATGCTGGTGGAGGTGAGAATGCTGACGGATATGCACAGGGGCTGTGGATTATGCACAGGGGCTGTAAATTGAAACTAAACTATGTGGATGATTTGGCCATGATATGCTATGAAATGAGAATGCTAAAAGGCTTATGCTATTTGCAATTTGGCTATAGTTTATCTGTTGAAAGCTTCTATCTGATTGCAAAGACCCGGTAATCTTATTTATAGCTTTTTGCAGGCAAAATCCTGGCTGGCAAGAATCAACGACTGTGAGGTTGTCTGGTAAGTTTGAATGGTGAGAGATGGAGAGGTTGAGAAGAAGATGGAAGAGGTTGGGAGGTTGGAGAGAAGAATGGAAGCCTATCTTGAACCCACGGGAACAAGCTTGCACAGAAACAAAAGAATTTAATTTTTCTGTTTTGGCAGTTTGTTTCTCGGTTGTTGAAGATAATGCAAATTAAATAAATAAATAAATTTATTTAATTTCATTTATGTGAGTTTGAAGAAATTAAATATTTTTGAAATATTTAATTTTAGAACTATAGAAGACTCAATTAAATATTTAGAATATTTAATTTGCAAATAGACTTTAGAAGAATTAATTAAATATTTTGGAATATTTAATTGTAATGTGACTTTAGAAGAATACTTAATCTTTATTTGAATAAAATATTCAAGCCAAGATTATTGATAATTAATATAAATAAATCATAATGTTTATTTAATTAATTAAGAAATGATAAGAAAAGTGATTAAATAAACTTATTTATTTAATCGAGATGAAATAATGAACAATATAAATAAATTATTTAAATTTATTTATACGTAGATGGAATTCAAGATTTAATTAAATATTAAAAATATTTAATTAATTACCAGAACTATGTGATGTGACCATTTTTAGGTGTATACATTTTGCCCCTCTTTGAAGTGATGTGTTTTACGCATTGCTTCAAAGAATTTTGAATTTCCCCAGATGTTGACATCGAATGTTGATAGGTATATGCCCCCTCGAACGATGAATCGATAAGATTTTGAGTTTTGTGAATTTTTTGAATTTTTTAGATTTTTTTTTTTTTTTGGAATTTTCGATTTTTATGATTTTGAAGATGTTGATTCATCGTTCGAAAATGATGATATGAAGAAAATGACTTAAAAAGATGTGAGATGAAAAATTGAAGACTAAATTGCCCCTGCTGTGATAAAATGTGTTAAAATCCACCAATTTTGCCATTAAATAGGTAAAAAATGTCATTTTCCATGTCATTTTCTCATTTTAACCTAGTAAAAATTATAAATTTTGAGCTCTGGAGAGATAATTATGGCACTTTCGATTCACCAGCACCGTTTCGAGCACATCCGATGACATCAACGGCCGGCGCACTATGGACCCCCGGTATGTACCCCGTGAAACTCCTGCTTTTTGAAAAATTTTCGTTCGTTGCACGTTTTTCGATGTTTTGATTGTGAAATTATGTGTTTTAGCGCCCTTAATAGTTTTCATAGCGCCGTTAATAATTTCCATAGCGCATATAATCCTGTAGCGCATATGATAAATTTTGTAGCGCTCTTAATCCTTTTCATAGCGCATTTGATTTTGTAGCGCCCTTAATGAATTCTATAGCGCCCATGATTGGATGTTGTTGTGATATATAAATTTGTTCCCAAAGTTGTTGGAAAACAAATAATAGCTAATAAATTTTCTTTTAAAGTTGTTAAAAACAAATAGGACTGATAAGTTTGCTTCTAAAGTTGTTAAAAACAAACATGATTATCTGCTTTCCATGATAATGAAAAACAAATAGTTTGTTTGATTTGTTCTCTTCTAAGGTTGTTAAAAACAAACATGATTGTGATTATTTGCTTTCCATGATGATGAAAAACAAATAGTTTGATTGATTTAGATTTGATTGATAAATCGTGATGATTTGATATTGATTTTGCTTTGTCATGATGATGTGTCAACATGAGAGATTGGGCATTTTGTAGTCACGGGAGACATTCCCGAGTACATGGACGTTGATTCCACATCTGTTCAGTCAGATCGAGATGTGATCGAGGCATGTGGATTGACTGTGTTGCTTGACATGCTTGAGGTGCGCCTCAACAGAGCGTTATTGACAGCACTTGCATAGCGGTGGCATAGTGATACCAACACCTTTCATTTACCGACCGGAGAGATTACAGTGACCCCTGAGGACATATATCGTATCTTGAGGATCCCAGTAATGGGAGAGATAGTGGTCTATGATAGCCGAGAGGCTGGAGGAACTGATGCTTTGAGGAGGATTTTTAGAGATGATCATATTGCTGGATACTTCATCCCATGGGGCGAGATGGTAGATTCATATCCACCTTTACCGTCTGTACTCGCAGGCTTCATTGGAGGTGTTTTGTGCCCCGACCATAGGTCGAAGGGATTTGTAGTCGGGTGGGGTCGTGTGTTGGAGAGTATGGTGATGCAGGGGACACGGTATGCGTGGGGGACATGCATGCTTGCTCACTTGTATGATGAGTTAGATCATATTGTATATGGTAGAGGCCAGAGTTTTGTTGTTGGGTGTTCTTTATTACAGATATGGGCATGGGAGCACTTTGCTATTATGCGTCCTACGACTCGTGGACGACGACCTGTCGGTCGTTCGTATAGATGGGGATATGCCGATATTATTGCTCAGCCGAGACTGGGAAAACTAGATCATTGGCAGCGTCTCTTGGATGGTCTTGATACAGTATGCTAGATTGTGAGGCATGGCCAAAGGATGCGAGGGAGATGCCTTATGTCTGTATGTCCAGATATCTCATTGGCCATACTCCATGGATTATTGAGAGATTTCTTGCTGGAGGAGTGTGTCGACAGTTTGGTCGGATTTAGGGTATGCCTGTGGGTTCTGCCATTTATGCACTACGACAACCAGAGCTTGCAGTATGGGGTCCACGGATTTCCTATGAGGCAGCGGTTGCAGAGTTCACTAGTTTAGGAGTGGTGATGTGGGATTACTGAGTTGATGTCCTCGACGTAGGGACGACGTCAGAGTATAGCCAGTATGTGTTAGAGCATCCTGCACCACGTATGTTTGATCCTGATGAGCCTATTGCACCAGTTGATGCACAGAGACCATAGAGAGGCAGTCAGAGACGTCAGAGAGATTCAACTTTAGAGGGTGATGATTCAAAGGGAGGGGATGATGATGAGAGTGGAGATAGTGATGATGATTCAGAGGGAGATGATGATGATGAGGAGGGTGGAGGTAGGGGTGGTGGTGGTAGGGGTGGTGATAGAGGTGGTAGGAGAGGTGGTAGGAGAGGTGGTAGGAGAGGTGGCAGAGGTGGACCACGGATGAGACATACGGATACATCACCTTCAGTAGATCTAGTGATGTCAGTCAGATATCCTCTCTATAGAGTACACTGCAGAGCTTACAGAGTCAGCTAGCACAGGCACAGACCCTTATTACACAGCTTTAGGGACAGTTGACTTTAGTTACTGCTGAGAGGGATACAGCCAGACAGCGGGGTGAGCAGGCCATTTCTTTGGCGGATAGTCTATAGAGAGTAGCAGCTAGCACCTTGCCTGGTGACATGATGAGAGAGGTGACCAGAGCCACCTAGGAGGCCAAGTTTTATAGGACCAGATATCATGATGTTGTTCCACCTGAGCGGAGGGAGAGTTATACTCAGTCACGGTCTACTCATGGGTGTGACACAGCCATTACCTCCAGGAGGGCCATCAGGGACAGGTGGAGTAGGTCCATCAGGTGCAGGTGGTACAGGTCCCAGACCAGCACCATCAGAGGATAGCACTGCCTAGTGCATTGTACATGATGTTTTAGTGAGACTCTATTGAGACATTTGTATACACCCTGAGATGATCTCATTTTTGATGATGTTATATCATGTATGATTGACATCCTTGTACATTTTGACATTCATTTTTTAGATATATGAAATGCAGCGATAATTTATGATGAGATAAATGCGTCTATTTTCTATATGTATGATGTGTTATGATATGATGGTTTCTCAATTTTATGTTTATGATGTATATGTATGCATGATTTATAAAATGAATGAAACCTATTGATGAATGATTATATGAATATGATGGATAATATATTTTATGAATGCTTATAAATGTTTTGATTATGATGTACGCTTTTGATTTTATGATTTTCTGATGCAAATATGTATGAAAAATATATGAAATGATGTTTTTGTGAATGTCAAAATATACTCAGTCATGTATGCGAAAAGATATGAAGCATTTGATACCTTTCCAACTTTTGGGAAAATCTTATAAATGCAAAAACGCAAATTCTAAGATGAATGCAATCTATACTAACCATGCAGGATATTCGTGCAATATTTCCATTTGGAGAGCTTATTTGTGCTTTTTGTATCATCATAGAGTATTAAAATGTTGAAAGTTAATACAAGCATCAAAGTGTATGTTAGCACCAGTGATGACCTGAGTATTTCTTTCATGATTTTTGATATAGCAAGTTAATACAAGCATCTAGGTATAATTAAACCAAGATGACCTGAGTATTGCTTGCATAAATAGACAAGAGTTAACCCTTTTCCCATGCAAATTCTGAAATGTCATCCATGATACATAGTAGAGCATGTCTCGCGACCAATTTGCATAGTACTAATGATTTCCTCGCAAACAGTAGACGAAGAAAAATCATACTCCTTCCTTGCTTTTCTAGTTCAGTACATCATTGAATTGCTCCATAGATATGATAGAAAATCAAAACAACCATTCAAATTTTAAAGTATTTCAAACATTTATTCAGATTAAGATCATCCAAGTTGGTTATCATCATTGATATTTTGCTTTGATGTTTGTTTAGATCATGTTGTTTCGATTTCCATTGGCATTGAATAAGTATGTCATGATTGATTTGATGCAGCCATGTTTGTTGTGTTTTGACAAACTGTTTTATGTCTGTTTGTGATGTTCAAATTGTCCCTCTCTTGTTCAGTCTATGTTTCGGTGTTTTTCCCCCAGTGTAAACTTAACTTAAAGAGTATGGATATGTACAAATTTCATCAAACCATGATGAAACATAAGGATCCCTGTCATATGATATGGATATGAAAGATATGTATAGATGATAGATATGAATGGATGATGCCTAAAGTGAATGCAAGACATAAGATAATAGATGGAGGAGCCTATTTTGATCACAAGTAGCGCCTGTTTGCCAGGTTTTCACCACTTGTTTTTATTGCACTTTTTCAGGATTTTTCTAATGTTTATGATTTTTTTAGGACTTTTTCTGTTTTCTTTTTTTTTAGGACTTTTTATGATTTTGACATAGAATTTCTTCAAATGAATGCTATTGATCGGCTCTTCAAACAGGTCCCCTTCTGACGTGGATAACTGATATGCACCAGAACCATATGCTGCAATGATGACAAATGGACCAAGCCAGTTTGGTTCAAATTTCCCTTTCTTTTCTCTATCTTGCTGATTACGTGGATTTTCTCTCAAAACTAAGTCACCTACTTGAAATGTCCGTGGTTTAACTCTGTGATTGTAGCTACGGGACATAATCTGTTGATAACCCTTTAAATGGTCAGCTGCATGTTGACGTCTTTCATCTAACAATTCTAACTCTTGGAGATGAGATATTCTATAGTCTTCATCATTTATCAATCCCTTGAGTGAGACCCTCAGCGAAGGTATTTCAACCTCTAGTGGTAAGATCACTTCTACTCCATAAACCAAGGCATATGGTGTAGCTCCTGTTGGTGTGCGAATGCTGGTTCTATATGCCCACAAAGCTGGATTTAATTGGACATGCCAATCACGACCTGCATCATTTACTGTCTTCTTCAAAATCTTCAAAATTGTTTTGTTGGAAGCTTCTACTTGACCATTACCTTGTGGATAATAAGGTGTAGAGAACCTGTGTTGGATGTGAAATCTTTCACAAAGTTCATCCACATCCTGATTCTTGAAAGGCCTCCCATTATCAGTAATGATAGAATTAGGAATTCCATATCGACAGATGATGTAATTCAGGATGAATGAAGAGATTTTTTTACCGGTCACAGTCATCAAAGGAACAACCTCAATCCATTTTGTAAAATACTTCGTAGCTGTGATGATGAATTTATGCTCATTTGATGATGAAGGATGAATTTTTCCAACAAGATCTAGTCCCCACTGAGAAAAAGGCCATATCAGAGTAAAAGGTTGCAGTTCCTATGCAGGTGCATGAATAAGATTCCCATGGATCTGACATTTAGAACACTTCTTGACAAAATTAAAAGAATCTTTCTCCTTGGTAGGCCAATAATATCCCATTCTGACAAGTTTCTTGGCTAAGGTCAAACCACTCGAATGAGTTCCACAAATACCACCATGAACCTCTTGTAAGGCTTTTTCAGATTCGTCACGTTCAAGACATCGAAGGAGTGTACCATCAAGACCACATCGATAAAGAATATTGACAATTAAGGTATAACGAGATGATTGGCGTATGAAATTCCTTTTTTGATTGTGGGATAAATCTGGAGGTAAGATATTATCTTTTAAATAGGTATAAGTCTTGCCATATAAAGGGGAATCAGAACCGGTTAAATGACATATGACTTGGGTCTCAGGATTATCATAGGTGGGAGAAAACAATTGTTCCACCAAAAATTCATACTTGGTTTGATCTTCTGATAGTTGTAATAAGGAAGCAATGGTAGCCATTGCATCCACAACTTTATTATCAATCCTTGAGATTTGTGAAAACTTGATTGACACAAAATACTTTTTATAATCATCCACCATGTTTTTGTAAGGTAGCAACTTATCATCTTTAGTTTGATAATCATCATTGATTTGATTAATAACAAGTTGTGAATCACCATAGACCTGGAGCTCTGTAATCCGCCATTCCAAGGCTATCTTTATCCCTATAAGCAATGCCTCATATTCAGCTATATTATTTGTGCAAGGAAACATCAATCGATAGGATTTTGGTATGTTATCTCCTTCAGGTGTGACAAAAAGAATTCCTGCCCCCGAGCCTTGTTGCATGTAGGATCCATCAAAGTACAATGTACATGATTTTTGAATTGTTGCTATGAAAACATCTGTATCAGGAAACTCAATATGCATTGGATTTTCTTCTTGTAAAGGTGCTTCAGCCAACTGATCTGCAATGACCTGTCCTTCAATGGCTTTTTGATCTACATAGTGAATATCAAACTCACTTAAGATCATTACCCATTTTGCAAGTCTCCCTGTTAAAGTAACTCTGCTTAATAGGTATTTCAGTGGATCAATCTTGGTTATCAGCTTAATTGTATGAGCCAACATATAGTGTCGCAACTTTTGAGAAGCAAACACCACTGCGAGGCAAGCTTTTTCTATGAAAGTGTAGTTTAATTCATGACTTGTTAAAGTTCTGCTGATATAGTATATGGCCCTTTCTTTACCTGTAGAATCCTCTTGTGCTAGTAATGCTCCCAAGGACACTTCTGTGGCTGAAATATAGAGTATGAGTGGCTTTCCTAGAATGGGTGGAATTAAAATTGCTGGATTCATAAGGTATTGCTTGATCTGATTGAATGCTGCTTCACATTTGTCTTCCCATTTGAATGGGACATTCTTATGCAATAAATGTGTAAATGGCAAGCTTTTGTCTGCCAGTTGAGTTATAAACCTCCTGATGGACTGTAGTCGTCCTTGCAATGATCGAAGCTGACTGATATTTCGTGGTGGCGGCATGTCCATTATAGCTTGTACTTTTTCTGGATCAACCTCTATGCCCTTTTCTGAAACAATGTATCCTAGGAGTTTTCCAGATGTAATGCCAAAGAAACATTTCTTTGGATTGAGTCGAACATTGAACTTCTCCATTCTGGTAAAGATTTTTGACAAGATTTCTAGATGTTCTTCTCATGTGTGAGATTTGGCAAGTAAATCATCAACGTAGTCTTCCATGAATGTGTGCATCATGTCATGAAAAATGGTTGTCATTGCTCTTTGATAAGTGGCTCCGGCGTTCTTCAACCCAAATGGCATTACGTTCCAGCAATAGGTACCCCAAGGGCATGTAAACGTTGTTTTGTCTTGATCCTTTGGTGCAACTTTTATCTGGTTGTATCCTGAAAATCCATCCATTAATGAATACATTGCATGGCCAGCAGTTCAATCAACAATCATATCTATGTTGGGCAAAGGAAAGTCATCTTTGGGACAAGCTTTGTTTAAATCTCTGAAATCTGTACAAACTCTAATCCTTCCATCTGGCTTTGAAACAGGTACAATATTAGAAATCCATTCTGCATAGTCAATAGTCTGAATGAATCCAACATCTAAAAGCTTCTTTAATTCTTCTTTGACCAATAACGCAACATGTGGATAATATATTTCGTGATAATGCTTGGGAAGAGTGTCAAGTTTTTCATCCTTCAGTGCCTCAAAGAGGTTTTTACTATCGGATTCGCTCTTTATTTTTCTCTTGTTGTGATCTATCACTGCCATTTTTCAGTTTTCACCAATAGATCCATCTTTTATTTCATTTATTTTGCAGCTAAGAGACTTGACACCCTCCTTATCAAAATCATAAGTATAAAATTCTTGGATGAAACAATTGTTTTCCTCATTAGAGGAACAAAGGAAATTTATAATTTCCTCATCATCATGGAATGTAGGGATATGGATAGGTGCATCATTGTCCCAATCAATAAGTTTCGGATAAACTAAAGGCATGGGATCATTAGGTTGGGTAAGGTCTTGAATTGTCAAAGTCATGATGTGGCTATCATCTTCATGGTTGACAAGGTCTATGATGGTATTCTCCTGTTGATTGTCAATCTCGTTAGAATCTGATTCGTCCTCACTTGAGTCATGATCGCTTTGTAAAACATAATCAAGTGGAGGCCTTGAACCTTCTCCTTGTATGAAAATAGGTGCATATTTGTGTATGGTATCAACTTTTTTGTCTCTCCAAAATTCATCATTATAAATGGTGTCCCATTCATATTCATTAGAATCAGTATCTGAACTATTCTGCAATTGGAAAACTAATTCATGAGGTTTATCTGACATTGATCCTCCTTCATGAGTTGGTCGTGCTTGTTGTGAAGTAGAGTCTTCTGTATCTTTACCATATCCAAGTCCTGTTTTATCATTTGGATGTATTGAAATAGGTTGAATTGGTTCCACAATTCCTTCTCTTCTTTTTCCTATAGGACCATTTCCTTCATAGCCCATTTTCTGCATGATGGTGTACCCCTTACCATATTGTTCTGTAGGTAACTTAATGTGCAAGAGAGATTCATCTTCATCTTTGTATAGCCAACTTAGGATATCCCTATCTTCAACTTCTTCTTCAGTGGTATTGGCTTTAATGAATTTTCCATCAAACTTTGTGATTGGCACAAAAGCTTAGGATGTAGAGGCTGTTGCAATCTTTTGATTTTATAAGGTTGGCTGACCATTGACCTCAGAGAAGGAGGTAAGGTAGAAAGAGATAGTGAATATTCACCTACCCCTTTGTCTTTAAAATTTAGCTTAGTGTCAAGATTCTTTGTCAATTCTTGCAGTTGTCCTTGTAGATTGGAAGAAGAAACAACAAGAGCCTCCCTATTATGTGGTACAAAGACGTCTTGAGTTGCTCAGAGATTTGAACAAGTTTGTGTGCTATTGTAATCAGCTTGTATGGTTATTTCCTATCCATCGTATGGAAACTTGAGGCATTGATGATATGTTGATGGTACAGCTTGCATATCATGAATCCATGGACGACCCAAGAGTATGTTATAAGAAAGATCACGATCTAGAACCTGACAAAAGGTATTTTTCACAACAGGTCCCACTCTGATAGGTAGCATTATTAGTCCTTTAGAAGCTCTTTCTTCATCATCATATGCCTTAATAGTTATTTTCCTTTGTGGATCAATAGAATTTTCTGATATTCCCAAGGCATTTATTAGCTTTAAAGTACAAATGTTTAAACTAGCTCCTCCATCTATTAAGACACGTCTAATTCGGTGTTTATGGATCATGACTTCAAGATAGAGCGATGAATTATGTGGATGTGTGATGGAGGCATCATCTTTTTCGGAAAATGAAAGACAAGTGGGGGAAGACAAATGTCCCACCATAGCTTGAAATTTGTTTACATCCAAATCAGTATCGATAGTTATGTTTACAAGAGCTTCTTCTGAAATATTCTTATGTATGGAGGATATTTTGAGAAGTTCAAGGATGGAGATTTGAGCTGATGTTTTTCTCAATTGATCAACCAAATTATATCGACTTGGAGGGGAAATAGTTGTTTTAGATGAACTTCCTTTTAAAACAACCTTTGCTTGTCCTCTCGTAGTCACATTAACCTGTTGATATTCTTGTTTTCCCTTGATTTTGATAACATTAATCCGTTGATCATCAACATAGATGTGACGGATTATATTGTCTTCAACATTATTTATGCTTTTGGCTTTTGCATCTGATGTTTCCCCCTTTTGATAATTCGGTAAAGGATCTTTGAATGCTTGATGATCGTCATTGGTATGGTGTCCTTCAATTGTAATAGTGCCATTGTCAATTAAATCTTGTACTAGATTTCGCAAAGCTTGACAATTATTCGTTTTGTGACCCTTACATTGATGATAATTGCAATAATACGAGTCATTCCATGATGGTGGTTTGACTCGTGGCTCATAATCTCTTTATGGTGGTAAGGTGATAACCTTATTATCAAGAATCTCCTTGAGAGCAGACTCAAGAGATTGACCCAAAGTGGTAAAATTCCGCTGATTTGAGAAGAATGAAGGTCTGGACGGATTATGTTTGGGTATTGCGAAGATTGTTATTGAAATTACCACGATTATCCTTGGTGTTTTGATTGGTCATGCTCATGGGGTTTGGCCATGGATATTTCTTCTTGTTGGTTGTTCCTTGTTGGAGTTGTTTAAATTAGGGGCACTTGATAGATTGAAGATAGATGGTCTTGTTCGTAGATTATTTGCATCTACTATACCATCATTGACAACATTTTTATTTCTGTTCCAAAACCTTGTTTTATCGTTGTTGTTTTGGTTGGATGTACTTGGATTATCAAGTTTTATCACTCCTCGTTTAACCAAGGCCCCTTCAATGGTGATTGCATTTTAAATCAATTTTTCAAAGTTATGAGGGAAATGAAGATTAAGCCTATAGCTTAATTCTTGATCTAGGCTATTGATAGAAAATATCATCTTTTCCTTTTCAGGAATAGGATTAGAATGTAAGATGCAAATAACCTTCTCCCATCTTTGCAAGGAAGCACGTGAGTAGAGAGTTCTCCCACTTTTGTTTCACTTTGAATCAAGCATTGTTATACGGGCTGGATGTTGTAGGAGTATTGTGAGTATAAACTGATTTATTAACTCCTCAAAGGTTTTGATGGGTGGAGAGATCTTAGAAAGCCACTCCATGGATTGTACACCTAGACTTCGTGGAAATAATCGCATTAAGTATGTATCGTCATAGGAAAATTCTAGACTCATATTCCGAAAATCCCTCACATGGTCAATGAGATCAGTTTTTCCATTGTACCTATCATATTTAGGGATTTCGCAATGTTTTGGAAAAGGAATTATTTGAAGACTCCTATCGAATGGATAAGGAGATATGTCTTCTAAAACATACTTCTTTGTTGTACCCCCTTGGATCTCCTTTATTTGCCCTTGTAATTCTTTTATCTGTTGAGTAAGGGCACTAAAGTCAGTAGGAGGAGTTTCAGGATTCTGTTTAATCCCTTCTATATTGAAATTGTAAGGTAACTTAGCTCCTTGATTAGCTAATGAAAGAAAATATCTTTCTTTGTTTCGTTCTAAAATCCTTTCCATAAGAGTATGGAATTGGCGATCTTGTTCTGCTTCTTGAAGCTTTTCTTCTATTAATTCATCAACATTAAATGTTTCCTCTTCTTTCTCAGTATGGTCACCCATTTTGCTTTTAGTGGTTTCTCCTTCGTCTTTTTCCATGTGTTTTTGAGATCTCGTGAAGACATGCTAGGGTTTGTTCAAATTCTTATTTCTTTTGATCAAAAGAATGAAATAGTGCAATTTATGATGGATATAAAAAGTCAAGATAGAATGAAGATTCTATGACTTACAAAGGTTTCTAATCTTTAACTTGTGTTATTCCCTAATTGAAAGGATGAAAATCCTGTTGATGGGAATTTAAGCAAAAGATCTAGAAAATGATGATTTTGCACTTTTATGAAGTTTTGATCATAGCTTTGTAAAAAGATGGATTTTGCGATGGATGCCTAATGTGATCTGAGTTCTCTATTGCAAAATTTGATTTGGACAAGTAGAATATTCAATTGCAGGTTGGGGAATATAACATAAACGAATACGTTGACTATGGTTATACCTTTGAGAAAGGGCTCTTCTTTGAAAGAAAGCTTGTGAGTACAAAGGTTCTATAGCATAATCATCAGTGAAACCTCTAACACAGTCATGATACCTATGAAGAAAGGTTCTATATTTGAGTAAAACTTTTCGGCTTTGATACAAGAATCGTCTTTTCTTCAATAGTTTCTTGTAGCTAAGGGGTTTCTTTGGCTTTTTAATCCTTTTGAAAACGGATTTCTTAACAAAGGTTATAGATTTCCAATCTCGTAACATGAGAGTAATCAATGTGATTGCGAGTGTTGGATGATCTTAATTGAATTAATGTATTGAAAACACATCAAGCAATTTGTAGAGTAGTTGTTTTAAGTACTATGCTAAACATCAAGTGTATGATCAAAATGTTTTTCAAAAATTGTTTTAACAGGTTTTACACATGATAAGCATTTCAAACAGACTCACTCTTAGTTCACAAGTAGGTCATCATAGTAATCAATAGCCCACATCTTAAAACTGCGTCGACTCACACAACCATGTCACCCCCGAAAGGGCGCTCGTGTTTTTGTCTTTTCCAGGTGCGTACTCAGAGTGACAGAAGTGGATACCGAATCCCCTGAGCAAACAATCCTTGGCAGTTATATGGTGAGTATCTTGGGGGTAGATTCTTCCCTCCCCTGCACTGTGATTATTATGACATTCAAAAACTGACTCGGTAAGATACTACACTAAGTTCGTAGTAAGGGTTTCTGTTTAGTGCGGCAAATGATAGACTCCCTCGAGAGACCTCCCTACCTTTAGAACAAAGGCTTTGGGGATGGTTATCAATCTTCCCATCAAAGGGGTTTCTGGTGCATAGAATTTTAGAGTGGGGCAGAATAGCCTGGCTTTGGCTTGAACCCACTTGAGTCGTTCCTTTTGGGTGAGTACTTTTTCCCACAAGAGCAAGCTCTCTAAAAGGTTTTAATAAAACTGGAAATTGCATAAAGGGAAATTGATGAGTTTGGCATTTTGATCACCCAGTTAAGGGGAGAGCATAGGCCTATCACCATTTAAAACAAAGCAAACAAGGATTGAATTTTAAGCCCAAAATAAAAATTTACTATGCTAGGTGAAGATGTTGCTTCACAAAAATACGAAATTCTTTTTTTAGCCCAAAATCAAATGTGAAGTGACTATCCTAGGATTGCTTAATTCCATTTATGTGTCTACCCTAGGATTGCTTCGTTTTAATTATATGACTACCCTAGGATTGCTTCATTTTATTTAAAATTGTTGGCTGTCCGCAGTTGCGTCGGATTCAGTCAAGCTGTATTTAAATTACAACTTACAGTTTGCAGGTTTTTCAAAAAAAAAAAAAAG
>VDFB02271358.1:1195742117-1195758333 GCA_007258455.2 Sequoia sempervirens | reverse complement strand
TGTGTGAGAGATGGCATAGTGAGACCTCGTCTTTTCACCTTTCGACAGACAAGGCGATGGTGACTCTGGAGGATGTTTGGCGGATTCTTCGTTTGTTAGTTCATGGAGATCGTGTGATCTATGACACTGATGTCAAGTTTGATGCCCACTTTGAGGTTATGGAGATGGATCAGATCACTTTGGTTACATCACAGATCAACCTCGAGTCATATAGAGGTCATGTGTCGACCTTTAGATTGATTGTCGTAGCCATCATTTCAGGTTTGGTGGCTCCTAATAGATGTAGCAGAGAATTCAACCCAGGATGGGGCTTGGCCTAGCATCAGTTGTTGTATAGGAGGACACTTTTTGTGTGGGGGCCCGTGATGCTAGCCTCCTTGTATCATGATTTGCATAATTTTGTCTATTGTGATGGGAGAGCCATTGGTGTAGGGGTGACTCTGCTACATATTTGGGCATGGGAGCACATTGTCGTGCTCCGACCTATTGTTCAAATGGTAGGCATGGAGCCAAATGATCTTGTCATTTAGATATACATAGGTGCCATTACCGTGAGGTACATTGGATAGATTGGGCTCCCATATTGGAGACATGTGATTGATGATATGACATTTTTCCGCTGGCACCCATGGATACAGATGCCACCATGGTTCGACGATATTCAACAGTTATATTTCACTAGGAAGATCTAATATATGCAGGGTCAAGAGCACCATATCATTGAGAAATATCTACTAGAAAGGGCAGCCCAATAGTTCAAAGAGGTGCAGGATAGACCTGATGATGCATACAGGGCCATTTTTATGAGGTCGAAATGAGAGGTTCCCACATGGGGTCTGACTATCCTAGCTCTTGAGGAAGTAGAGAGTTTCAGACAATTGGTGGCTCAGCCTTGGGCATGCGATTAGGGAAAAGTGGTAACTCAAACTACGTCTAGGAGAGGTAGAGGATCAAGGAGAGGTAGAGGACATGGTGGCCAGGATGGCTAGGATGTTCAGGTTCTGGGGGCCCCACCGATTGTATAGTAGTAGCCTCCTCAATAGACATTGGTACAGCCTCAGGTACAACCTTAGCCAAGAACACCACCACCACCAAATGCTTGGGATGCATAGATACAACAACTACAACAACAGGTGTAGACATTGATTGGTGAGCAGGATCAAGTCCGCCAATAGGTTTTGGTTATTATTGTTGAGTGAGACCAGGCTCAACAATAGGTGGTTGTGGTCACAGTCAAGAGAGATCAGGCGTTACAATGAGTACAGGCTATGATGTGGGAGAGAGACCAGGAGGTTACTTGGTGTCAGCAGATTGAGGTGATGATGGTGGCCACTCATGGTCAGACAGTTTCAATGTGTTTGTACAAAGAGGTCGTTACAGAGGTTGCATATTACTAGCAACATTATCATCGTGATGTACCAACGACACTGATACAGCTGGATTTTTCACAGCACAGTGACACACGACCACGAGCAAAGGATTAGCCTGAGAGGCAGGCTAGAGAGGGTAGCATCCACCAAGGATAGCTATTATGTATAGACACTTTTTTATTTTTCCCCCATTCTTTATCACAAATATACATTCATCGGCTT
This sequence comes from Sequoia sempervirens, assembly GCA_007258455.2. NCBI lineage: Eukaryota > Viridiplantae > Streptophyta > Pinopsida > Cupressales > Cupressaceae > Sequoia > Sequoia sempervirens. Next base: position 1,195,756,741 of record VDFB02271358.1, on the reverse strand, counting down.
CTTTTTGATAGCCTCATGGATATTGTACTTGTGATCAAAGTTCATACACTAATCCAGATTTTGTACCATGACACTCATTTTTTTAATTTATATATATGATATAGAGATGGATGATTCATGCTATGATATGTTCACTTTATTTCATGAATGGATGCATTTTATTTATGCATATCTGATATGCAATGATCATGATATAGATGAATGTAATGTTATGTTCGTTTTCATTATCTTTTCACAAAATGATATGGATGGATGATTATGATATGCAGATGTTATGGATGCAAATGATGTGGATGCATTTCTTTTTGTATATTTTCTATGCATGTGTGGATGCAAATGCTTATTATATGAAATTATTTGAGATGCTTAAAATAATAAATCTCTATTATTCATCACAACTCAAATGATTATGCAGAATGTATGATGCGATATGCAATGATTATGTTGATGGATGCTATGATTATGATATGATTATGAGATGCATATATGTTGATGGTTTGTGGATGCAGGGTGGATGCATTGATGATGTTTTTGTTGACTGTCATTACACCGGGTTAGCACAAAGAGAGGATAGAAGAATAAAGAATGAATGACCATTGATATGATTGCTTCAAAAGATCCAATAAGTCCTTGATCCATCAAGAATTTATTAGGGATGGTGATGAGACAATGCAAAATACATGATGAAAATATAGGATGAGTTGCTCACACTTCGGGATTGGGATTTTTTGTAATTCCTTATTGTTTGATATAACACATAGACATGATGCATCAAGGTATTGATAACTAGGATGACATTGTATCTAGTGTAATGGAATTTGACTAAAAAAAAAAAGAGGATAGTTCTTGTTCACATTTTGATATATGGAAACGTTGTTGGAATGCAAGTTAAAAGCTTTAGAACATATTGGACCAAAGCATATGCAATAGTCAAGAACATACTCCAAATGAACTTCCTACACACAGCTAAGCAATTTTGCTCCAAGATTATTTTACAAGAGTATCCCCAAGCACAACAAATGAAAGATAATGATCAATTCCCCATTCCTTTCCCTCTAAATCGTTTTGTTAGAAATCATCGAGAGGTTCTCGAAATGGGTCATTAAGATAAATCATAAGAAAAGATCAAAGAAAAACAATCAGTGTTATCAATAGCTCTTGCCTAGTTTAAGTTTAGCTAAGGTGATTTCTGATATTGATGTCCATTGTAGGAAGGATAAATCCTAGGAAATGTTGATCAGAGGATTGTTTGATGTTAGGATGACGATGCTAAGATAATTTGTTGCTATAAACCTCACTGACGTATTTACTTGTGATTTAGACTTTATATTTTGACCTTTAGGTTCGCACTTTACAACTTGCTATGTTTGCTTTCTACTTGTTTCACCAAAGGTTGAAGGTGATGATCGATTTATTATGGGCGAAGGTTTATTGCGGGTGAAAGTGAAATGAGATGGATGGGTTTTGGATTTTTTGGGATATTTCAATGTTTTTGGTATTTTGAAAATGTTCTAACGCTATTTTTGGTCTTTTTGAAAGTTTATATGGATGTTTAGGATTTTTGTTTTTTTGAGGTTGTTTAGGGTTTTCTGAGATATTCGAGGCTGTTTAGGTCTTTTGATTTTTTCTAATGTTTTTCGATTTTCAATTTTCAAATGTTTTTGTGTTTTCTAAGATATTTGGATGTTTTTGGATTTTTGAAATATTTGAATGTTTTAGGTTTTCAAGGGTTTTACAAATGTTTAGGGGTTTTTGAGAATTTTGAGTTTCGTCCAACAACCCAATCCCAGCATTCAATAATTTCAAGGGCTAATCAGCAAGCCCTGGCTCATTATACACACAGAGACTAATGAAGTTCGAATCGACCTTTTGACCCATTTACAGAATGACAGGTGAAAGATGCCACCGACAGTGACCTAACTCCTAAAGGAGATCAACCTAGGGTGTCTCGGGGTGCCACCAATGATGCCTGCTTACTCAAGATCAGAGTATGTAAATTCAAGAGAATTTTATTTTGGATTTTACGTTTGACCTTTAGGTTTTTGATGTTTTCTGGATGTTTTGGATTTTTCCTTTACAATTTTTTGAACTTTTTTGGATTTTAGTTGTATAGGATTTTGCAAATGTTTTTGGATTTTCTGGCGAGATAAAATTTTATGAATTTTTTTGGGATTTTTGATGATATTTTAAGGAAAACGGCACCTAGATCATGATGTTGATGTCATGTTATGGAGTATAATACATGGATCAAGAGTTATTTGAAAACAAGAGTGCAATCACCTCCCCCTAGTGTTTACCAATTCTTCATAATGCAATGGATAACCAAGATAGGTAATGTATATGTGAAAATTTTGAAAGAGTTTTAGCATGCTAGATATGGGTTATGGGACTTAACAAGATTAAATAGTAAAGAGTCTGTCAAAAGTTTTACATGATTAGAGTTGAAGTATATGCCAAATCTTTGTCAAGATCAAGATAAAGTGGAATATCTAGATAAAGTTGGATTGGATGGATGAAGGGAACATTGGATTTATCCTGAAAAGGATGAGATGATTTTGTATGAGAAGGATCATACATTCGCTCGATTCTACTCATGACACCTGTTTGCTAGGTTTTCATCATAGTACTTTCCCAAAGCGCCACTATAGTGGTTTTCACTGGAGGATGATTTTTATTTTTACTATTTTCTTAATTTTTGATTTTTTGAAGATTTTACCCTCATGTTGAAGCACCTGGTGGAATTGATGTAGATGCTACTATCATAATGTGCTAGTGGTATCCTTTTTGAAGAAGTTGATTTGCTAAGATACAGGCACTTGAATGCAACCTTGAAGAACTTTGATCTACCTTGTGGATACCAGAATTAACCTTGTCTATGTACTCACATCGCAATATGGTAGCTTTAGAATCCTTATGATGAAGAGTAGCTACCAACACATGGTCAATGTGAGAATTGGATATTATGAATGGAGTGTATGGTGTCATGCATGAAGTAATATGAGATGGATTGGTCAATAGTTTGGAATCTTTGGCTCTCCAAACTTGGGAAGATGAGTGATGATGGGTGGGAACAAAGGTTTTCATGGATTTAGGACCAACCACTAGATATACTTTGTTTCTTGCTTGAGAAGCTTGCTTTTGTATTTGAGGACTCTTTTGATGGATACATTTCCCTTTTTTATTTTTCCCCATAGTTTCTTTGACTAATGGAGTTTTTGAGGGATGATTTCTATTTTCAAAATTACCAGCCTCTTCGTCCTTGCTCGATCGCTTTCTTCTTTTTATGATCTCCTGCTTTAGGCAACTTTGTACGCTAGTCCTAAATTGTGTATGAGATGACATTAGCACGAACTCAAGGATATAGCCATAGAAGCGACAACATTTTCTAATTAAAAGGATCTTTGCACCATATGTTGATGTCACAGACAAGATTTCCGGTCAGCGGTGAAGGGCAGTTTATCATTAAATCATCCCACTGAGAATTCATCCCATCCATAAATAATTTTCATGAACATATTATATTATTCTGTTGTTTAGGAATGTGGAATTATTTTCTTTGATTCCATGACATCATTATCTATTGATACTACTTCAAAAGAAGTTGGTGCTGATTCAAAAGATGTCGATGTTGCACAATCACTATAGGAATCAATAATCTTGATTGTTGCTTGCTCGTGAACTATTTTTCGATTCATGATAATTATCAGCTGATACTATTTCAGATATGACAACCATCAATAACTAATAACCACCACTGCCTTGTGTAGGTTTATAGAGCGAGAATTCCATGTTTCATGAAGAATGTTTGAGATCCAAAAGAAAACACTCTTAGGAGTGACATTCAAGGACACCTCGAAGTCGAAATGGCTCAAGATGTCCCTTAGTTCTTGGAGAAACCCGAAGCTGGAGAAGTTCTTGATCTTGACTCTGATCGTAATAGCATCTTTGATATCCCTACCTCTCTTGACAAGATCCTGCATGATATATCATCACAGAAAGTGACTCTAACATTTCGTATAAAAATAAGTGATATTTCTCTCAACATTCAACTTTCCAATCATTGACCATGTGGAGATCAGAACCTATCCACTGATTTTACCATGTATATAAAATAAAACATTTGTGGCTTGGACTTGCCTTTAGTGTATCTCATGGTATATCGGATTCCTCACAAACAGGTAAACATGTCCCAAGAGAACCGGTATTACGAAGATGCCTTTTGTCAAATCTTTTTTTTTTTCCTATTATCGCGGTAGTTCATGCAACAGCATTTTCATTCCTACTACCAATGTCAATGCCCTGCTCAATAAGATCCTCCTTATTGACAGTTTGAGCCTAAATTTTTTTTTTGTGTAACCTTGTACCGGTGGAACGGTAAAGCAGATCTTCTATAGCTATGAGAATGACTTATGGCTATTATGAAACAGAAAATGAAAGCGTGAGTATAGACCAGACAAATCAGTCTAATATGCCCTTCATAAGTTCCCCAAGGGGAGCAACCTCACCACGAGCATTGCTTGCACTTTATTGTCCACACTGAATACTGTAGTACTTATCGCCATATTGATTTGATAGTGAGATCTATGACAAGGCATTCATGGCCTGGTGTTTCATTGTCCAGAGCAGATCACCTTATCATCACCAGTAGTCACTACCTGCCCTGTTACAGGCATTGCCACCAAAACTAGGGGATGGGTAGTTGTCTTTATACACTTGTGTGTTTCCCTATGAGATTAGGGATCTCTCAATGTTAAGGGCTCTAGGAATAAGCTCATCATAAGATGTGATGCATTGCATTTTCAAGTGGAAGGATAGATTTGGATCTAGATTTGCTATGATAATTCCCACTTGTTATTCATCAGGAAATGGCCACTTTCTTTTACTAGCTCTTTGTCTCCACTGTTGCAAAAAATTAGCGAAATATTCCCATTTGTTTTGTCTAAGAGTGTACAATTCTTCTAGGCTTATGTCCATGTTAAGATTGAATGAAAAGTGATCTATGAATTTGTCAACAATTTCTTGGAAATATTTGATGTCGGGGAGCAATTAAGAAAACCAATCCATGGAAAGATCTGTTAAACTTCGTGGAAAGAGATGCATTAAGTAGGAATCATTGTAGGCAACCTCCATACACATGGCATTGAATTCTTTGGTATGGTCTACATGATTTCCCCTCCCTTTGTATTTATCGAATTTTGGAATTTCAAAGCCAGGAGGGAATGGTACCATTGTGATGTTTCAATCAAATGGATATGGACACAGATTCTATGTATGGGGCTTCTTTTCCTTTCCCATGTGAAGGTCCTACATTTCTTGTGAGAGCGCTCTAAATTGAGATGCTACATCGTCTTGAGGACTGGATGGAGGAACATATGGTGGGATGACATATGGGTTGTATGTGGGATTTTGATATGATAAGGTGTTGCAAGGGGTGTATGGTGGTGTGAGATTCTATGAAGGTGATTAGGGTATTGATGTATATATTCCTAACACATTTGTATTGACGATGTTTGATTGAGGGTTATAGTAGGAACCTTGTCGTTGCATGATCAATTTTTTTACTGGGCATACTATTGAGCAAGCAATTCTTGTTGTTGGGTATTTTGTTGTTGAGCTTGTTGTTGCATTGCTAAGGTGGATTGTTGGGATTTTTGTTGTTGTTGTGCTACTAAGATGGCTTCTTGTTGTTATTGTTGGACAACTTGTTGATAAGCCTGTTGTTGTTGTGCTGCTAGGGATGCTTGTTGGGCTTGATGTTGTTGTTGTGTTGCTAAGTTTTCTTGATGTTTTTGATGTTCTACCAAGGCTACTTGATGTTGTTGTTGATGTTGGACTGCTTGCTGGTAAGCCTGTTGTGCTTGTTGTAAAGCTAAGGCATGTGCTTGCAATGTAGGATCAATTAGTGGTTGGGACATTTATAATGGATTAGGGGTGTTAATATTTTGAGCAGGTTGCAGATTGTTGATGAGGGGTTGAGGGTTCCCTTGGTTTAGCATTCCTTGCAAGATAGTGGATTGAGGTGAAGGAATGTAAGTTTGAGGTCCCAATTAATTTTTCATGTTAAAGGGGACTGTGGGAAATGATGAGGATGATGCCATTATATTTTTTGATAGTAATGACATACTAGGACCTTGATTCCATTGATTAAAAAGGTTCCCTTGTATTTGAGGTGTGACAAAGGAATTACCTTGGTTGATGGGATTTGTAACCAAGGTGTTGTTTTGATTTGGGTTGATGATAGATGGGTTTGATGTGGATGGTGGATTGACTTGAGTAGCTTGGGTAACCACTTGTTTCGATGTGTCAATGGGGTTACTGGAACCACTTGTCAAGGGTTGACTTTGCATGAGAGTGTTAACTTGCCCTTGTTGTCCCACTTGAGGTACTTGGTTCACATTGCCTTGAGTATCATTAGGCATACTTGGGGTATTTGTGATGATGGATGAAGATGATTGTGCCCAAAATGTTGAGATTGTTGTGGCATCATGCAATGTAAGTGGTTTGGAAAAGGTTGGTGTCCAACTTGTATCTTGGGGAAGGTTGGTGGTTAATGGAATGGTCATTTTGTGAATACCCAAAGTTGTGGTTTTTCCTAGACATGAAGTGAGACCAAGGTTGGTTCCTAGCCGAGTTACAAGACTAGATGTTAAGGGTTGACTCGACACAAGGGATGGAGTTGGTTGAATCATAGATGAATTCAAGCCTTGTGTCAATGATTGTGCAACAAAAGATGGAGAAATTGGAGCCACATTTTCTAAGGTTTGATGTTCCATGATTTCTTCTCTAGTAAGTTCAAATGGGTTGTTTGTGATATCTTCTATCGCAAATAGTCTTGATGGATATGATGGTTGTTGTGAGAGCATAGAATAACTCCTTAGATAAAATTCTAGAGGATTTGGATCACTTGAGGTGAATGTGACTTTAGTTTTCTCCATGATTCTCTTGTGTTGTGATCTTTTTGTAACCATAGATTGTGGGTGAATGATGGGAGAGGTGTGTTGAGATTTATAATGTTTGAACTCTCTAGTTGTCTCAAATCTAGGTAGAAGGGATGCTCTAAGTATTTTTGGAGCAATGATGATAATGGGGGATGAAAAGATGGGTGATGTGGGAAGTGATCTTTGCAAACGTTTTGGGGCAACACTTTTGACTTAAGTTTGATTGTTTAATGTTAGGATAAAATATGTTTATGAACTTGGAAATCTTTATGGTAGACTCGTGACCTTCAAGATAAACTAGTTCAAAGATGATAACCAACTCCACTAAATGCATGGAAAAGGATACATTTCACATACAAAGTAGTTAAGTTAGGGTTTGGTTTGATTGATGTTCAAGTCAAAAAGTGCTTGTTGTTTTTGAAATTTTTGCAAAGATTAGTGAAGTGGAGGATGAAATTTTGATGAAGGGGTGGATGAGATGTTTGACCCAATGTTGACTTAAAGTGAACCTTTGTTTTCCAAGACCAAGCTAGTGAGAAAAAATGCTATACCTCTATAGTGATAGTAACTCCAAGAACTCAATGATTTTGGTAAAATAGGACTCAAATGATTTTGGAAATAGGACCCAATGATTTTGACAATTAAACTCAATAACTTTGGATAATGGAACTCAATGATTTTGCCAATGTTTTTCTTGTTTTGGGGAGTCAATGATTTGAACACACATCAATGTGGGGTGTTCATTTGATTTAATCTTGGATTAATGAGGTTATTTTTACCAAAAACACTTGTCTTGGTTATGTTTTCAAACTAGATGTTTATGTCAAAAACATTATAACTTTCACAATATCCATTTAGTGAAAATTATGAGATTAAAGCCATAATTACCTATGTTGTCTTTGGGAAATTATTGGTTTGAGATTAATGTCAAGATTGTAGACACTTAAAAATGACCTAAACCCTCCTCATCATTCTTCCTCATCTTATTTTGCACTGGGGCATATTTTTGACTTATTTTCTTTGTCACAATGTGACATGCTACATTATGACAAAGAGGGGCAAAATGTAGACACCTAAAAATGACCTAGGCCTGCAAGCTTCTATTTTTACCACTTTCGTCCTAACATAATTAATAAATTTAATTATGTCCTTAGTCCACATTCGACTATTGATTAAATAATTCATAATTATTTAATTAATTCATGTCCTTTTATTCTTCATGATTATTAAATAAATAAATTTTATTTATTTATTAAATACGTCATTAATTGTCTAAGTCTACCCTTAATTAAATAAATTTCTTAATTTATTTAATTCCCCTCTCTCATATGTTTCTTCCTGATTATTAAATAAATAAGTTTCATTTATTTATTTAATATGTCACCGATCACATAATTAAATGAATTGATTAATCGTATTTAATTAATTAATCTTATCTTCTAAATTAAATAATTAAATTTAATTATTTAATTTCCAATTTAATATTCCTCTCATTTTAAATAAATCAATTATTTAAAATGTCATCACAATCCTAACTGTCAGTCCATTTTGGTAAATAATCTGAAAAAGATTATTTATTGTCTCATAAAATCCATAATTTGAATTAATTTAATTCAAATTGGTAACTAATCTTCCAAAAATCAAGTAATCGGGCAGATTCTTGATTTTCCAAATCTTATTTCTTTGATTTTTCAAATCTTGCAAATCAGGCAATCTTATCTTCTTGATTTTCGAAAATATTTATTTTCTAATTAATTTGTCTCATTTATTCTCCATCGTCGATCCGATTATCTGAGATATTATCTTGACCATTCGATTAATGAATTTGCCCTAACCCTAATTAGGGATTCTCAGATTTAATCTGGACCTCTCATTCTAGGTCTTTCTTAAGTTTCAATCTCGTCCGTCCACTCAAAATTGTGCTTTCTATAAAAGACAATTTTGCTCATAATTTCGGGATCCGACAACTTCATTTTTAATTTAATAGTCATTATAGTTATTTGGCATTAGAAGTCATTATTTTCATAGACATCGTCATAGTCATAGGCATTTAGACATTGCATAAATCCTTCAAAGCTTGTTGTAGGTCTTAGACATTTGCAGATTGCTCGCACAACGAATCTGAAGGTACAATATCATCCAGCAAGCAAGAAGGTATTACAAAAGTGAATCATGGAAGTCTCGGCGATCAGGTATAATCGTTCTTTCGTTTACTTCCATTGTGTTTTGTAAGATCTTTGGATTTTTAATGTTATTATCTAATAAGCTAACAATCAAAAATAACCCTTAGTTACTTTGGTGAACCCGACATTTTGTAGAAAAAATAGTGTTTTCTTGTTTGTTTTCACTGTTTTGCAGGTTACAGCCAAGAAGTCATACGAAATCCCGTCACCTTCATTTGAGCACAAAAAAATGGGCGAATAAAAGATTTTAAAAGAATTTCTGGGTTTTGTAGATCTCGGTCTTAGCTTTCCATAACTTTAAACGGTTTGAAATTTTATTAATATTTGAGAAAGTTATGGCTATTTTACTGTTCACTATTTTTTTAATTTAACTTTTGAAACCCACGTTTTTCTTTTGTCTATAACGTTTTTTTGTGCAGAATTGTGGAAAAAAATTTCTGGGTTTTGAAGGTCTATCATTTACCTGATTCACCAATTTTAGATGGAGTGAAGCTTTTATGAAAAGTGATTATGAACAGATTGACACTTAGACACACAGGCATGAATAAACAGGTCGTGTCTACTTCATGTGCTGGTAACTCACATTTTATCATGCAATTAAACGAACCTATGCTTTTGTTTGATTGTGTTTGAACAAATGGTGGTGGGTGATTGTTCTCACCTTGTGAAACCTCAAGGATCGAAACCGTAATTCCATTTTATCTATTTTTTTACCTTCACGATTTCCAGAAGCATCGAAAGTATCCTCCCATGCGATTCGCGGGTGGATCTTGGGTAAAAGGAGAGAAACTAAGCATTAACCTAGAACTTGGGCCTATTTTGGTGGGAAAGTATCACCCCTGTGATTTACCTGTGACTCTGTGAGCACCCAGAACACTGCGGGACTTCACCAGAGAGAAAAGTGGGTTCTGGGGAAAGCCCAAGAATCACGAGTGTGGTTCCGACGAGATGGATCCGAAAGGGGACTCTCGCTGCATGGATCATGCCCCACGAACAGAATGCCCGAATTAAACACCTCTTGTCTTAGTGTCCAACCATTCTATTGGCCGTTGCTTGGTATAGTGCAGGGTACAGTATCATGTCCGAAGACACTCACTACTGATCCCCTTGAGTAGAGATAGCAGTTCTTGGGAAGTCACTACCCAAGAATTCGAATTTGGTGTGCTCGAATGATGTTAATGAGCTGTGGAGGGGAGCCAATGCCACCAAAATTCTAAGCTATCCGCTCTCGAGAAGAAAAGGTGTTTATCACCAATCCAGGGTATATCGGTGGGCTATACCAAGTATACAAACCCTTAGCCTATTGGCCTTTTAGGATTGTACTTGTCTCATGTGTGCTTGCTTACACCAAAACATCATGCTTGTCAAGTGTTTTCTAGATTTTCAAACATTATACACAACATTCACAAATTTGGACAAAAACAGTCAACCTTGGACAACTCTGACTTTTCAACAAGACATTAGAAAACAATCTCAATCCTTATTTTGAACTTAGACTTGGCATTGTCCATCATAGTCCTCATTTGGCATCTAAACTTGGCATTGGTCATTTTCCTTAGTCAACATCTTCATTGTCATCTTAGCATTTGACATCCTTTCTTGACAATTTTATCACCTTGCATTAGTCATTTCCCTTGGACAAACGCCATTATCACTTTGCATTTAACATCATGACATCCACCACCTTGTCTTCCCTTCACCAACATATTGATAGGCTTGCTAGTAAAGTTGAATACCAATTACTCTGTAGAGGTCAATACCAACAAGCCTTAGACGTTAGGAGACACCCCTCCAAACCAATGTCCGATCAATAATCCATGAGTCCTCCATCCATCTACCTCACTAAAATTCACTTAATAATTATCTTATGACATTAGTTCAACAAATTCACTTATCACCCTTATCCTAAACTTTGACAGCAATTATCCAGCGAAGTCCATTCCAACCTCCACATCATATCCAGTCCTTCACCCATACACGCCCAAGCTCCACATCCCTTATCAAATTACCTACCAACCTATGTCAAGTCCTCACATCATACCATACCGATCCGGTCCAAGTCTTCATGTCATATCCTTGTCATTCAATAATTAATCCAATCCAAGACTCCATGTCCTATCCTTATACCTCATATGCTACTCCAGTCCAAGTCCCCATGTCACATCCTATGCCGTCACATCCTAATCCAGTCCAAGACTCCATGTCATATCCGGTCCAAGTCTCCACGTCATACCCTAGTCCTTCACATACTAGTCCAATGCAAGTACCCATGTCATATCCTAGTCCTTCATATGCTAGTCCAGTCCAAGTTCCCACGTCCTATCCTAGTCCTTTGGTCATTAATCCTTTTCAAATCACCCCCTCACAAGCCACATCTAGTCATGAAAGTTCTATCATTACTCAAAGTCAAATCATATTGTGTAAACCTGATAATACATGTCAAGACGAAAGCCCAAAGCAGGACCTTATAGTGTCACCCTCATGTCAAGAAAAAGATAGTCCATCCCATGAGCCTATCTTAAACTCCATTCAAGGAGTCATTCAAGACAATCATGACATCCAAAGTACATCTACCATTAACCAAGAAGTCCAAATCCATGACAACCCCATCTTTGACCAAGACCCTACCATTGACCAAGAAATCCAAAATGATCCACTCCTTGACCTTTATGCCATTCATGATCAAACACTTTCCAATCCTATACAGGCCTCGACTATTGACATTTTCCAAAATGACACTTGCCTCCATTACACACATAGATGATATTCCTCAAGCACAAGAGTATTCCAATATGGACATATTTGAAAATGATCAAGCTATAGCTGAATTTATTGGACTCTATGACACTGACCATAATGATGGCTTCGACATTTCTTTGGAAGCACCAACAGAATCATCTGAACCTGACATGTCACAAGATCAGACCACAGATATCGTTCAAGAATATGTCCAACAAGACAATGAAGCTAAGACACTTTATCAACTAGGGTCATCTATCTTTGTTAGAGCAGGCTTTCTTGCAGACGAAAATATTACAAGTGACAATATTCACATACCTAATGATGGGTTAGCATCTTGCTTTCAAAACAACAAATACCCCATCGCAAATAGAATCTGTCAAAGCATGCAATATCAAGGAAAAAGACTAGGCATACACGAGCAAGGCATTCTAGAACCAATACAACTTCAGGCAAATTATAGACATCAAGGTCTTGGCTATTCTTTAGACAGCAAATCAAACGATGTCAGTGGTACCTCCTTGATACTGGGGGCAACCTTGTCGATACAAATGTCAAATGGAGTCCATGAGAAATCCTTGTCATAAGATTGTTGCCAACACTCCCTCCACCCACACCATGAACCGCCATTCTATCATGAATCAACCTCCCCTTTGGGACCAACAAAAACAAAAGTCTTACAAGTCAAAAGATCAAAATCAAATGTGAAAGGCCATTGAATCAAACAAAAAGACAAGTGGACAAATGAAATTAAAATGGATCCCAAAGAAAGATGGATCAAACAAAGACATCAAGTCAAATACAAAAGTCAATCACAATGTGGAGCCACAAGACAAGAGGACTCCTCATTATATAACACATGTCCACCTCTCAAAATGGTCATCAATCAAGGCATATAAAGTTAGTTCCAAAACACCATCCTCCATCCGTCATCCACCATCCAAGTTTGGAAACAAAAAGTCATTCATCCAAATATCCAAACAACTCTTCCACATCTACCATCATCTCATTGTAATCCTACATCTCGCCTAAAGTCCAAAAAATCCTACATCACAAATCCGTCACATCATGGCAACAACTCTTTACCACAAGGACTCTCATGGCACTCTATTGTGATGTGCGTATTTTGATAAGGCCAACTCTAGTATCAGAAAGGATCACAATGACATCGATCAGTTGTATACAAGTACTACGATCCTGACAAGACAACTCCTTCAGCAAGGTCATTATTGGCATATCATGGCACTAGTCTATACATCAACACCGTCAGTGAATTCAGAACAGGCAGTGGTCATCTAAAGCATCCAGGCTATCCGCAAAATCAAAAATATAAAAAAAAATTGAAAAATTAAAAAATTGTCACCTTGATGAAAACCTGGCAAACAGGCATCTTGGTGACCCCAAAAAAATCAAAAATTCAAGAAAATAGTAAAGTGAAAAAGTTCATCCAATGGTGAAAACCTGGCAAACAGGCGCCCTGGATAAGTACCATGATGAAAACCTGGCAAATAGGCGTCATGTGTAAAATAAATCATCTATGTGGACTTTTTGGGGGCAAGTCGTTTCATTTCCCATGCCTTCCTCATGACATTTACATCCATCTAAGCCCTATCATTTCCACGCATTTTTCCCACCTACCTTGATCTTGACATAAAACTGGCACACATAAATCATGCTTTGGGAAAACTCTTGACATGTCTATCCTTTGATCATACACAATTCATGAAACATCATGTCATTGACTATCATAGCCTTATTGTCCTTATATGACATAGTCCTTGAAAACCATATGACAATTCCCTTAGTCTCATGTCCCCTATCCTTTACCAAGGCCACCCCTTATCCTTTCATGTTTGTCACCTATCTTGGCTTTCCCTTGTCAAACGGTCTAAGGATAATCATCATCTCATCTAGTCTTAATCAAGTCATTCCAAATGCAACGATTCTAATCCATACAAGCACATTATCCAAAACATTACTTGACTGTGTTCCTAGCCTGGTTGTAGACCATGATACTTTCATCACATTATCGTCATCATCCTCATGTTGTTTCGGGATGCATCCTTCCCACGTCAAACAACGTTGTCATCACATGTCAATTGGTATTCAGCTTGACTAGGGGCACAATCATGTTTGTCCTTGGATTCTCATGTGTAGGCATCGGTCATTTGCATTTGTCACGATCCTCTTAAACGCCAAAACTAAAAATCATAAAAAAAAAAGACAAAATATCAAAAAATGTCCTAAAAAGACAAAACATTGGCAAAAGTCCAAAAAGACAAAACATCATAAAATGTCCTGAAGAAAGACCTAAAAATTATAAAAAGTCCTGAAGAAAAACACAAAAACATCCAAATCAATGTCAAAATACTAAAAATGGAGTCAAAGTCAGTCATGTCAATCAGTCCATGTCATTGTTGAACTACGTTGTCTCTTCGCATTTGCTATGTAGGCAAGGCCATCAATCGATGAGTCCCCGAGACATTAGGTCAGTCCTTTTAGGTTGGTCCAAATAAAATCATGGCATTTGTCACAATCATCACATCGGTCAAATAAGTCAGACATAGTCAAACTTAGACACAAGACAGTCATTTGAAACGTCAATGTCAAAATTGGTCAAAATTAGACAGCACAGTCCAATCAATCATACAGTCAACTTACCAAAACTTATTAGTCAAAACAATGCCAATCTTGTCAATCTTTGGTCATCTTCAAGATGTGTCCTTCTTGGAGTTAGACCTCGCCAAAATGTCCTTTTCCTTTT
>VDFB02271358.1:1195706700-1195742017 GCA_007258455.2 Sequoia sempervirens | reverse complement strand
ATATATATATATATATATTATAAATAATATATACAATATATATATATATAATTTATATTATATAAAAAAAAAAATTTAAAACAAATAAAAAACGCAAGGGACACAGGGTCAAACCCTGTTGTGGGTGGCTGCTACGCAACCTCCCCTTTGGTGGGGTGTGTTGTGGTGGGTAGCACAACTACCCATGAAGGCAGCGGCGTTGCCTCCACAACGGCCTCCCCATGGGGGCGGCTGTGGGGGTAGCTCCCCCAACCCCAAAAAAACTTAACATTATTATTATTTTTTTTAAAGAAATTCACCAGTTCAACAATTTCACCGTATGGCGAATTTCAACAAAAAAATGAAATCAATTTTTATTTTTTTAACAAGAAAAATTTCCTAGAATATAAAACATACAATAATTTATATACACTGTATGTATATATATATATTCATCAGTATATATATATACTTCCAACCAACAGTCCAATTGGACAAAATCTCTCTGTTTTTTTCTTTTTTTTAACAGAGTAATTTACAGAGAAAGGAAAATTTCAAAGCACAAATCAGAAATTTCAATTTCTAAATTACAATGGAAGATCTCAAATCTAATTACAAAGATTCACAAAATTTTCTGTTGTTTTCTCTTTCAATTTTCTACTGTTAAAATTTGTTTCCCTACAAAGGATCTAAGGTTTTTCTTGATTTTTCTACAGAGGTTTTCAAAAATTCACAGCAATCCTTTCAAAATTTAAAATTAAAACTTCTAAACAATAAAGCAATAAAAGAACCTATTTTCTAAAGTTTGAAGAAATAAAATCTAAAGTTGAGCTTCCCTGCAAAATCCAATCTTCCAGAACCTCTTCCAAAATCTCCACTTCCAGACCAAAATGTAAAATTACAGAGCCAAATCTTCCTCCATTTTAACAACAAAATTTTCCAAAAAATCCTCTTTTTCCATCAAATCCCCCCATTAATTTCCTTGACACTTAGTCAAAATTCAAAAATATCTTTCTCAACCACCATAGTTATTTCCTCTTATGCATTCACAATTTATTTTTGCTTTTAAATAATTTAAAACACAATTTAATTTCCAAATAAATTTAAATCACTTAATCTATGCACTTTACATAACAACTTTAATTATTTAATTTATTTATCAACAACTTTAATTTAATTAATTAATTAATCCATTTAATAAGATAAATTTAATCAATAGATTAAATTACCTTACCAATTGAATAAAATAAATTAAATTAAATTAAATAACAATTTTAATCTAAAATACATAAATTAACATTTACAACCACTTAAACATTAATTTTCACATATAATTTCCACCGATAATAAATTATCAAAACATCAAAGACAACATGATTCAACAACAAACAAGACACAAACTGATGACACACTATGACTGGGATTGTGGTTTGACAAGGGAACTCTGTTACTATCTCTCAATCAACAATACCATTGGGATATGGACACACTCAGACCTGTGAAGCCAGGTGGAGACAATGTCCTGTACCTGCAATCCTGCAACCAAGACGAATGTCGTACATGTATAAAAAGAACATAACAGTCACACCGTGAAGAGAAATCGCGGAATCACAGGGTGCTCGCAAGCGAGTGATGTAATCCCATCCTCTTCACCAATACAGTCACATCAAGACTGATGAAATTAAAGCATCATTAATCAACAGATGATCATATCTCAATATTAATAATTATGCTAATAAAAAGCATAACATAAAACATAAACATCCATATAGTGTATCGTCACATCAAAATATAACGCCATTATCACTCCAATGTCAGCGATCATAAAACAGTAACAAGGTATCAGGGTCTATCAAAGTAAAGGTACTGTCTAACAACATAAGCAAATCAGAACACATAGCAGCAACTGGAGGGGCACTACAAGTCAATAGAGTTCATTGATACTGTCAGCAGGCTCGTCACAAACTTGGGACGATAGCTATATTAGGCTAGGAGGGCTACAAAGTATTATAGGCGACTATATGAGGATGTTGTGCTAGTGGTAGAGAGCTCCTAGCTATACAAAGAGTAGATTGCAGGGCAGGTCACAGTCCTGTAGGTCATAGAGTAGCAGTGGGGTGTCTCAATAGAGGAGGTCTCCCTATGATCGGCCACATCAGCAGTCACACGAGGAGTAGTTAGGGCACAAAGAGGACATGCCACCACCTTCAGGAAAGTCACCATCAGGTGACAGGGGTAGCATAGGCTAGGCCTGTTTTAGACATATGTATGCCTATTTTAGACATATGTATTTTTGATCGAGCCTGTGAGCTCCAGTTTTGATAGTCATCTAAGATTGTACTACGATGCATTTTGTTGATATATATATGAGATGGATGATTTTTGGTGGTGACTATATGATGTGTTATGTTCTATATGCATGTTCCTATGTGATGGATTTATATGATGTGATTTTATGATATGAATTCTATAGTTATAGGGTGTTTCCTATATAACGTGGATTATGGATTTATGATGTACGATTTATTCTTATATATGTTATGATATATGGATTTATGTACATGATATTATGATGAGCTTAGTATGACTATGTGATTTGTATTCATGACATGATTTATGCAATTCTTATGTGGATAATGCTATGTGGATTATGATTCTATGTGATGTAATGGAAAGTTACCTCTCTCTTTTTTTTGTATTTTATGCAGTATGTATGGCCTATATGCACATGTGACATATGATTTTCTAACATGATTATATTTCATCTATTGTTTTGAGATTTGTTAAGCTCAGTTCTCTGTAGGATGATCTATTTATGTTTGATCAAATTGTCAATTTAGCAAGGGATAGTTTATTATGAGACATGGATAATGATAAAAATGACCTAAGGGACATACCTAGGCCTCAGGGGCTCATCGATGATGGCCTTTCCTACATGAATTCATAGAGGAAATGTAGTTTGCGTGACCTTGAAAATGGATGGTTTATTATGGAATGTGGTTTATGATAGGTGGAAATTTTACTATAAAAGACCATAAGGGACAAAAATAGGCCTCGGGGGCTCATCGATGATGGAGTTTCCTACGTGAAGTCATAGAGGTAACATAGTTTGACTATTTGGAATGACACGTACTATTTTTGAAGTTTTTGACATTTTACGACTGTTTTTGGAGTTTTTAAATTTTTTTATTTTTTTGGATTTTTAAAGGAATATTTGGATTTTTTTGGATTTTTTAGATATTTTGATTTTTTTGGATTTTTTGAATGTTTTGATTTTTTTTTGGATTGTGGAATGTTTTGAACGATACATCCTTTGATACCATGTCTAAGATCCTATATGAAAATTTTGGTCACGGATTTCCCCCAGCTAGGTACAAGACCATTTATTATGGATGAAAATAGATGAGAAAACTTTATTATGGATGGATATGGGAAGTGGGAGATGCTAAACATCAACTATTCTTAGGCCATGAGAAGGGTGACTAAGCTTTATTATGAATTGGTGGGAAAAGGGGGATTATATTATGGAAGGGTATATGTGCAGGTTATTAAGGGGAAAGTGGGGAATCAAATAAAATGATGGTAGATGCTGGAGCAAATACTGACTACACATGGTGCCAGTTTGCTAGATTTTCACCACGGTACTTTTTTAAAGTGCCATCAAAGTGGTTTTCACTATTGGATGGATTATTTCTCTTTACTATTATGATTGTTCATTTCTTTTTGTGTCACACAAGATGCTTGTTTACTAGGTTTTCATCAGGGTGATGATTTTTTGACCTTTTTTTTGAATTTTTGTAGATTCTCTAAGAACTAGGTATAGTACTTGTGTTCAGGTTCATGCTATTGATAGGATATGGTAGCGGTTCACCTTCAGGAGTAGCAAATTGATAAGCACTAGATCCATATGATGTAGTTATGATATAAGCACCCAACTATTTAGGCTCAAATTTTACGAGCTTCTCTCTATCCATTTATTTCTTCAGATTTTATTTTAAGAAAAAGTCACTAATTTCAAAGTGTCTAACTCAAACCTTCTTATTGTAACTATGAAATATACAATTCTAATAAGCATGTAAATAGACCAATGCAGTCTGACATATCTCATACAGTAAATCTAGCTCATGCAATTTGAATACTCGGTAATCTTCATCATCAATGAATTGCTACATAGATACTCTCAAGGATGGTAACTTGACCTCGATGGGAAGAATGGATTTGGAATCAAAGACAAGGGAATATGGAATGTATCTAGTGGGAGTGCATATGTTGGTTCGATAAGCCCATAAAGTAGGGTTAAGTTGTGTTGGCCTCCTCTAATGGTTTAATAAGTAAGCCCTTAGAGCTATAACTTAGAGATTAGATATTTGCACTAAGTAGTTATCTTGCTCATCATGAAGGTTCATTTCATTGTCAACCCAGGGACGTGAACTTGAAATGGTTTAGCACTATCTGTGCACTAGGACTCAATTGTAGTCATCCTTATCCTATAACTAGAAAAGAAATAGTACTAAAAATAAAATGCTGAAAATGAATTAGCATAAGTACTGAACATGAATTATCAACTAAACTGAACTGAAATGGATGAAAAACAAAAATCTCAGCAAATAGACATGAAGTTACTCTATCTGCCTTGGCTGCAGGAATAGTCACAAAACAGAGTTCCAATGGCTGTAGGAACATACAACTGCTGAGACCGTAACTAATTACTGAACAAAAAGGTAACTACTAAACTGAATGGATGGAATTCTCACCAAGTGGACCCCCTTGAATGAGTCTTCTTGAAGCTAACTTAGATGCAAAAAATCAAAGTATCATTTCATTCATTGAAAACATGATTACATCATATTAGCAATATGACTGTATTACTTGAGATTGAAAAATGCAAGTACAATCTTAAAACATCCAACCTTGTGAAAAGGGACATCTGATCCTTATTTATAGAGGAAAATATTCTAATTAACCCTAAGTAACTAGGCAGTTGACTCCAATAGAATAGGAGGACACCATTTATTGAAAGCATGAAAAAGAGGGAGGAGGTTATACATGCACCAGATTTAGTCAAACCATACTTGCCTCAACGAGGATCCAGCACAACAACACCTCCTAGATTTTCTCAACTAACATACATGATCATTTAAAGGTAAGTTACAACTTCCACACGAGCTGGGAGTTTCCCTCCATTGACCTCTTTAATGACCATATTTTTGACTTCTTTAGCAACTGAACAACTGGCATGAACTCCTTCCACCTTGTAATCTTCATTTATATCCGCATCTTAATGTGAACCTGCATAATGACATTAGTGTGCACAAAACAATTGTATATCCATAATCACCTTAGAATAACATTCATTCAATCACATGTAAAAGTAATACAAATATATCACATAGCAGATTAATACTATCAAAAGTCACAAGGATAAGTTCATGCCTAAGGTTCATAAATTTAGGGAAATAACATAGAGAGTGTCAATAACCAAGTGCTAAAGTCCCATAGTAATAACAACAAATATATGTTAAACCCTATTAAAAATGATTCATTATTTGGACTCATCATCTCCCCTCAACCTAATGATATGCTGGTCCTCCAGCAGAGGGAACTCTATTCCTTTGCCTTGTCAAAGCTTTGAAGTCACCAATTGTTATCTGTACTGGATCAGTCTCTGCAGTATATGAATTTGGATCCCAATAGAACCCCTGCTTGCTTTCCAATCTACCCCACCTTGGGATTTTTGTATCTACATCATACTGATAGTTTCTGTAATCTGGTACTGGCCACAACAGGATGGGTGGCTGAAATATCAATGGGAGCCAATAGTGCTACTTCATCCTCCCAATATGTATGTACCTGATTCTTCTTTTGCAAGCGGCATAATAATTTTGTAGGGAATGGGGTTCAACTTGTTTTAACTGATCTAGCAGATCATTCCATCTCTGTGATATATACCCCAATATTGTTTTTCCTATAGTAGCAGCTATTAGCTCATATTCCTGGTATGCTTCCTCCCTAGTAGACATGATCTTATTTTTGTACTCCAGATTATAAAGAATTATATGCCATGTGTAGTAAATGTTTGAAGGAGTACTTGATTCAACTCTTAAAGATAAGGGGGTATGGAGTTCTCTTTCTCTGAATATTTTGAATTGCTACCCCCAACTGATTTCATTTTGAATCCATGACATGAATTCCCTCAAGTGAATATCCCCAATGTATAACAATGGATTCTAGTCATGGTCATTAGGAACAACATAATTATGCAAGTACAATTGACATAATAAATTTTTAACTTCAAGAGGAGAGGATTGGTAAGCTTGGAAAAACTCTTGTGGAATTTCAATGGAAGGGTTTAAACTAGAAATAACCCTTGATAGCTTAAAAAGAATGAAACTCCTTTAAATGCAGTGCATATACCTGTGGGGGAGTTTTGCATGCCATCATTTGTGATACTAGAGCCACCAAATTCTCCACCTTATCCTTCAATGTAGTAATCTTTGCATTCTTTTCCTCAATTTCTGTATTTTTCTTATTGACTTTTTTCTGTAGCTTGAGTCTTTCTTTATTCCATTCTTACTCTTTCTTTTGCATTTCATTCCATAAGTCCAGGGCTACTGATGCCCATGCAAAAGTAGGAGGTTTATCTTTTCCTACTAAGATCTTTCCTTGCACTAGTTCGTGCTATCCAATTTGCTTTGTTTGCACTGATTCTTGTTCAACTTGCTCTGGTTGTAGTGGTTCTTGTTGTTCAACTTGCTCTGCAAGAACAATAAGTTTTGCTAATCCTATGTTTACTTGTTCCTCAGAAACTTCTTCCACTTCTATATTTAGCTACCCCTTAGGAGCTTGTGCCTCCTTCCTAAGTTTCCCTCTAAGTCTAGGGATCCTTTTTGGAGTCACACCAGTAGCTGACTTGGTTAGTTTTGACTTCTTTGGAGGGATTTTATTTTTCTCAGCAGATGTAGGATGATTAGTGTTTTTCAGCTTTCTGCTTCCTAGGGCTAGGTTTTACTTTTTCTAGTTTTTTCTTGTTAGCCTTCCCTTTGCTAATTTTTTCCTCTCTCATTTGTGCTTCCTCTTTTCAAATGGAAGCCCCAGTGTGAACTGGAGTTCTAGGGAGAACATTGAAATTAGGGCCCGCATATGAACTATCTTCATTTGAATACTTTGATTCAAAGGAACCAATTTCTACTGCAGATTCTGCTGCAAGAGGGTTTGTGCTAGGAGTTGAAGCTCCACGAGTGGTTTTAGTAACCCTCTCATCCCTACTAACCCTACGAGCTTGGGGTTGACCTCTAGGACCCACATTTTCTAATATGAACTAATCAATGCTCAAAAATTCTTCCCATGACATACTAGACACTTCTTGCAAAGATTTTTCTACAAACAGTGATGGGAAATAGAGTTTTCCCTACCTTTCTATGTTTCAACTGCCATGATTGCAAGAAGGTTGTACAACACATTTGGCACGTTCATCCTCCTACCATGTCTCATGTGATTCAGAAGATTGAAGTGTATAGAATGGAGACATGATTGGTGACCCTCGTAGGTAATATATTTGATAATGTAGACAACAACTTGTTTCCATTTTTCTAGTAGAGAAGTTCTCCTTGTTCCTTGTTTGTCTACAACAAGCAGAGGATCACTAGGCTCAGTGAATTATGCCCTAGAGGTAGGGTAGGGTTCTCCTTCAACAAGAAAACCTATTACTTTAGCAATCCTCTCTTCAGTGGCTATAACTTCTAGCCCTTTCACCATTTCCTTACCATTAGAGAGTGTTTGTGCAAATTCCAGAGCAATGTTGTCATTGAAACTATCTAGTTTCAAAAATTAGTCTAACCATCCACAATTTTTGAATTCGACCAGAGAGAGTGCATCTTGCCGGATCACTTGGTGAATTGTAGGTTCATTTCTGATCAACTGACCTCCCATTTCTTCTACTCACAATCTGGCAAACACCTCTGCAAAATCTTCTTTCCTGCAATCCTTCTCAAAACCCAATTTCTTTCTGCTTCCTGCAACTCTTCTCTAGTGCTAACGCCAATGTTGTATGACTCTTCAATTTACCTTTTTGGTGGAATTATGACTATGAATAAAGCAATAAGGAAGACATAAAGGAGGGACATCATCAAAGAAAATGGCGGCGACTAGTGCATATCATACATGCAAGACGTCATTTCAACTATATCATATCAAATTTGCTCATTTCAAATTTGCTGCCATGCTGGCACATAAATGAAATGTATGACACATGGACATGTGGGTTCACACTCCCCCTCCCCCAAAACTAAATAAAGGCATGTGTTCACATAGGCTGGGATGTAATTATGATGTGATAGGGCAGAGTACTAATATGTGCTATGTGAAATATCAATATTAATGTATAGTAATTAGACAAATGCATTTAAGATAATTAAGATACATCAAGTTGTTATGCATGTACCAGAAAAGTTGGAGCATCTTTTGCAAAGAATGTGGAAGGAAGTATCGGTTACTAGAAAAGTACAATTGAGCTTATTAAATGAAGTGATGATGGAGTGAAGTGATGGTGGAGTTATGGAAGAGAGAGAAAGGATGGAGATGGATGGGAAAATAGATTTATTGATGGAGAAATTAATTCCCACAAAAGTGAAAGTATTTATTATGATTGCATGCACACCTTGACTAGTCAGAAGGATGGACACTAGGTCCACTTCCTTTGAATACAGGAACTTCAGAGGTCTAGTGTTCAATAAATTGAAGCATGGATTCTTGTTTGGAAGTCGGTTTATGGTATAACTTGAGACGATGACCATTAACTAGGAGCTTGAATTTGACATGATCAATTTTTGTGAGTTGAACAACACCATTGGAGAAGACCTCTGCAACTTCATATGGTCCCAACCACCTGGTTTGTAGTTTTCCTGCATTGTATTTATACTTGGAATCATAAAGAAGTTCCCAATCACCCGACTAGAACTTCTTTTCCTTGATGTATTTGTCATGCCATTTGACTCTTTGGTTATGCACCATCTCAGCATGATGGAGAGCTGATTTCCTCATCTCATCTAAGGAATTTAATTGCATAATCCCATCCTTCTGTGCCTCAGATATGTCTATCCCAAGGTCTAGTGCTGTTTTAAGAGTTTTATGTTCAAACTTTATAGGCATCATGGCTGTTTTTCCATACAATAATTCAAAAGGAGTAAAACTAGTGGTTGTTTTCCAAGTGGTTCTATAAGCCCAGACAGCTTCTGGCAACCTATTTTCCCAATCTTTTCTGTGAATTGCCACTTTTTTGGTCAAAATAGCCTCTATTTCCCTATTTTTTACCTCAGATTGACCATTGGCTTGAGGGTGATAGGGTGTAGATTTCCTATGCCTTACATTATATCATTGACCAATGTTGTGACAAGAGTTGATGTAAACTGAGCCCCTTGATCTGTGACTATCTTCTCTAGGAACTCCATAGCGTGTAAATATTTCTTCATATAGGAATTTTTCAACTTTATTGTCTCTGGCATGTTTCATGGCTTTGACCTCAACCCACTTAGTCACATAGTTAGTGAAAACCAAGATGTAAGATTTGTCATTTGATGGTGGATCAATTGGACCTACAAAATCAAGTCCCCATTTATCAAATGGTGTGATAACTACTTGAGAGTATAGAGGAATCTCATCTGATTTAGTTGGACGACCCATCCTCTGACATCTATCACACTTCCTAGTGTACTTGCCTACATCCTTATGAAGTGTGGGCCCGTAATACCCTATATTGAGAATCTTCATGGTTGTTCTCTTAGCTACAAAGTGCCCTCCACAGGGTTCATTATGACATGCATTAGTATATCATAGGTTTCATCCTCTCTTACACATATCCTCATCACATGATCTGGTCTAGTATAGAATAAACAACCTACAATCCATGAGAATGGAAAAGTTTTCTCAATGAGAACCCTTTGCTCTTTTGGAGAGAAATGAGGAGGAATTTTTCCCTGTAACCAGATAATTGGCTATATCTGCATACCAAGGTGTGTGCACACTAATGGAGAGAAAATTTTCATCAGGAAAGGAGTCATTAATGACTTGAGTGTCTTTTGATGTAGTCAATCTGGAGAGAAAATATGCCAAATTTTGACTTACCTGGTTTGTCTATAATGGTGATATCAAATTCCTGCATTAACAACAACCACCTAGTTAACCTTCCTGAAATCAATGGATTATTCATAAGGTATCTTATGGTTGCATGGTTTGTATGGAAAAATATCTTATATCCTGTGATATAATGCCTAAACTTGTTGAGAGCATAAATGACTACCAACATGTCCTTCTCTGTCACTGTGTAGTTAAACTCAGCTCCTTGTAGGTTCTTGCTGAAAAAGTAGATTACATTCTCTATTGCTCTCTCATTTTGTCCCAAGATAACCCCTATAGCATAATCAAATGCATCTATGTGAATATGGAAAGGGAGTTCCCTATTAGGGACTTTGAGCATAGGGGCATGGGTTAAGACTATTTTAAAATCAGAGAATACTTTATCACAATCCTCTGTCCATTGGAACTCAACATCTTTAGTTAGAATATTATAAAGTGGTGTTTCCATCTTGCCAAAATATTTTATGAAGTGCCTATAGTATCCTGCACGTCCTAGGAAACTTCTATCATCTTTTTGCTTGATAGGAATAGGAAGATTGGTAATCACCTCAATCTTGGTTGGGTCCACTTGAATTCCTTTATGAGAGATATAATGGCCAATGACTACTCCTTCCTGCATCATCATGAAGCATTTCTCATTGTTCGAGGATAGATTATGGTCCTCACATCTTTGCAAGACCTCTCTTAGGTTTTCTAATGCTTCAACAAAATTAGTACCATAAGTAGTAAAATCATCCATGTAGATTTCAATACAATCATGTAAGATATCCGAGAATATACTAATAACTGCTCTTTGAAAGGTTGTAGGTGCATTACATAAACCAAATGGAAGTACTGAATAGGAATAAGTTCCCCAAGGATAGGTAAAAGTTGTCTTTTCCTGATCTTCAGGTGCAATCTGTATTTGATTATAACCACTGAATCCATCTAGGAAGGAAAAATACTGCTTTCCTGCAAGTGAATCCAATACTTGGTCTATAAAAGGAAGGGGAAAATGATCCTTTTTGGTGGTAGAGTTTAGTTCTCTATAGTCAACAAAAAATCTCCATTTACCTCCCTTTTTAGGCACAATTACCAATGGGGACACCCATTGGCTATCTGAGATAGGGTAGATAAATCCCGCATCCAATAACTTCTGTAGTTCCCCTTTTACAATCTCCCTAAATGGAGGGTTGATTCTCCTTTGTGGTTTCCTTACTAGTGTGCAGTCATCTATAATGTAGATCCTATGAGTACAAAGCATGGGATCCAATCCTTTCATGTCATGGTAATCCCATGCAAATGCATGTTGATGCAACTTCAAGAGGTTTTTTAGGGACAACTGCTACTCTTGACTCAACTTGTTGTTAATATCCAGATGTTTCCCTTCTGAAATTTGTACTTGTGTGGTCAACTCAATCATGGTTGTTTCACTGATACTTGGTATTTTTAGTTCATGCAGCAATAATGTATGAAGCATATCTGTTGCTGCAGGAAATTCAGGTGTAGGAGGAGCGGGCAGAAGTGTCTGCAATGGACATGCAAAATTAGATTCACGAGTGGATGATTCTCCATGCACTTCACAATGGTTCTAAATAATATGGGTTAATATTTCATCTTCTTCCTGAAGCTGCATGAAAGGACTTCTGCCTATCATCATGAGTTGTGCTACTGAATTGACCTCCTTGGCCTCTTTTCCAACATGTGGCCATATGGGGTTGTCCATATCATGGGATGATTGAGTAGGAGGATAGAGGACAAACTTCTTAGTGCTTCTCCCATCAGAAATAGTCATGTCCCCTGACCGACATCCAATGTAAGCATATGTTGTAGCTAACCACGACCTACCCAGAATAATGGGATACCCTCCTAATGTAGCTTTAGGGGAAAGGATCATGAAGTATGCTAGATATTCCCAAGAGTCTAGAGTAACAACAAGGTCTTCTACTATACCATTTGGTTTGATAGTGGAATTGTTAGCAAGCTGTAGGATAGTAGGAGTAGGTCTCATATTTGCAACATTCAGTTGCCGTAGGATATCCTAGTCATCACATTGATTGTTGCTCCCAAGTCTATTAGATCATTCTTTACTTGGATTCCATTTATAATGAATCCAACCACAGGACTACCTGGGTCAGTATATTTAGGAACAGTGACTTTTCCAAGCATGATATCTGCCAACTGTCCCACCACATGAATGGTAGTGGGGTCCTTCTTTTTCCTCCTTGGATTTTTGAGACATGCTTCCTTGATTGCCTTACTATATATGGGGACATCTTTTATGGCCTGCAACAAAGGTATCTTGACACACATGTGTTTTAACTAATCCAGGATATCAAAAGTTGTTTCTTCCTTTTGTTTAACAACTTCTAACCTTTGAGAAAATGGTGAGTCTTGGCCAGACTGTTGAACTAGTTTAGGATTCTTGGGCACACTTGATTGAACATGCATATTAGATAGATTATGATGCTCCTCTTCTTCCACATGAAGCTCTGTTATGATAGGAGTGAAAGGAGATGACAAAGTGGTTCCTGAACACAAATGAATATCACTCACACTCACAACACACACATGAAATTGATTAGGATTTGTAGAGTAGACATGTTGCTATTGTGGTTTGTTATTTGGGTTAGGTGTGGGTTGAGTTGGTAATTGAGTAGGTCTAGGTGTGCTAGAGGTTGAGTTAGGAGGAGAAGGCATTATGGCAGGCTGTTGAGGCTGTGGAGGTGGTTGCATGTAACCGGTTGCCTAGTTTGGCCATTGCTGTCCTCCCTCCCATTGGGATGTCTACTGCCAGTTTCCTAGGGGTTGCTGCCAATTCCCCTAGAATTGTTGCCACTAAGGTGGAGAGTTTTGGTAATTGGGCCAAGTATTTGGAGGGTTGTTCCAAGGTTGAGGTGGATAACCTCCAAAGTTGGATGGATATGGGGGTTTCCGTTGATTACCAGATGCATAAGAATTGAAATAAGGTCCACTAAAAGATAATGGATCTAGTGGCATACCTTGTCTTGGGGCCCATGGTCTTCTTTGTGCAATGTAGAAAACCTTATCATCATCACCCTGAATTGGCCTGAATTTTGGTGGAATCTGCTTGCTGTCAATGTTGGCTACCATTTTACATATGTAGTCCATCTTTTTCCTACAATGAGGACAATATTCTGCCAACATTTCCTCTGCCTCCTCATGTTTCTTCTTTGCTTGAAGAGTATCTAGCTGAGTAGCCATATTGTTTATGATATCCTGCTTGAAATCTGGAAACAAATGAGTAATTTTCATCCTTGAAACTCCTTTAGTGGAGGATTTACCCATAGAATATTGATAACCTCTTCCTTTCTTTAGAGTTGCCCTAGAGTAATTAATGCAATTTTCATTGATCCCTCTAAGGAAGAGAACATTTTGAGACTCTTCATTGAGTGCATGATGTGGAGATTTTTGTAGGAAAAATAGGAACCTTGAAATATAGTCCTCCAAACTTTCATCTTCCTTCTGCTGCATCCTGAAGATATCATCTCCTCTCATATCATTGCTCCTACAATATTCTTTATACTTATCAAGAAACTTTGTTTACATATCATCCCAAGTCTCTATAGTATTCCTACCTAAGCTCATAAACCATCTTAATGCAACTTATTTCAAGGTGGTAGGAAAAAATTTAAGCCTATGAGCATCAGTAGTGTAATCATAGCTTCTACAGAGGATATCAAACTCAAACAAGAAAGTGTTAGGATCTTCTGTTACAAGCCCATAGAACTTAGGAAGAAATGAAGCATGGATGTTCTTTAGGTTATCAACTTCATTCTAGTGGGTGATAAAAAATGGAAAATATGGTTGGTTGCATCTATTTGGATTTGCACCAGCCATATTTTCTTGATGGAGTTCCAAAGCAAATGGATTCTCAATTAGGTTTTGGGCAGCTTGCTCTTCAGAGGAAGTTTCAGAACCAGTAAATTGGGAAATGCATCAACAAAAGGATTTTCCTCCTCTTCTTCTTCGTCTCTTGGTAGATTTTTAAATTCAACTAGCTGGTTATTAGGATTAGGGTCATTAGGAAGGAATCTCCCATGAGCATCTCTTCTTCTACCTCTATGCATGTGGTATTAACTCAGTATCAACCAATTCACACAGAATTGGTGAAAGAATAGAATATCATTACTTTTCTCAAATGAAGGGTATGCTAAGAACAAGCTTCAGAGATACTAAAACAAGAAAGAAATTAAAAATGACTCCAAATAATTTCCCAGTTTGACACCATCCCCAAGAACGGTGCCAAAAATGTTGGCCTCCTCTAATGGTTCAATAACTAAGACATTAGAGCTATAACCTAGAGATTAGATATCTGCACTAAGTAGTTATCTTGCTCATCATGGAGGTTCATTTCATTGTCAATCCAAGGACATGAACTTGAAATGGGTCATCACTGTTTGTGCACTAGGACTCAACTATAGTCATCCTTATCCTATAACTAGAAAGGAAATAGTACTAAAGTCTCTCTTTTCTATTTACATTCACATTCATCATTAGTTGCTTTTAGAATTCATTTTGCATTAGCTACATTCTTATGGGCTGATATTTTCTGCCTTTACTGCTTTCTGGTTAAAAGCACATTTATTATCCATTTAAATCATACGAGGGAGTTATACCTCTCAATTCAGAGGAAAGCCACAAATGCAATTGTGGTCTTTCCAGAGTTGTTAGTGGCTTGACATTAGTGCTTATCAGGTGAGAGAGTTATTTATTATAGGCATATTTATCAAGGGCCAATTCATTCACTAACAAATTTTTGGTGACTCTATTGGGGAAAATATTGTAATTTCTGACAAGTTGCTTTCGTGTCATGAAGTAAGATGGTACTTCCACATAATGATGTGTTTCCTATACTTCAATCTAACTTGGATTGGATGTAGGCAGAGCAAGATGATATCATATCACAATTAAATATGCTTGCTTGGAGGTATAAGAGAAGTGTAGTAGATTATATGTAAGTTAATTTTGTCTTGGAAGAGGAAGAAGAGCGGGCCCGTTGCCCACCTGTACCAGTGGTTGAACATCCCCCAAGGTTGATTTTTGAGTATTACGACGACCCACCCCACCATCCTAATCCACGTCCCAATCAACCTCCATATCAACATCTGAATCATCACTGCCACTGAATCACCCTCTAGCTCAACCGCCACCTGGGCAATAGCCTGGGGGTTCCCCTTCTTTACTCTGATAGGAGTTGGAAAATCTGAATATCATGGCTTGTATTCCTTGGGGTAACCATATTGGACCCTTCACCCTATCACAATGCAATGACTTGCCACATGGTTCAAGGGAAAGATTCCCAAAATTATGTGGTAGTAACGCTCAAGATCTGAAAGAACATGTTTTGGCTATGACTGTAGTAAGCTGAATTTTGGGAATTCAAGAGGAAGACGTCTTTTTCAGAATAGTTTTTGACAGTCTAATAAAAAAGGCAGTTAGATGTTTAGGGGGTTAGAGAAGGGTTGTATAACTGGCTAGGATGTTTTACACATTTTTTTGGCAACGTTTCTAGAGTCTTGTCGATGTCACTGCTCTACCCAGAAGATTTTTCAAAATTGTGAAGGAAAGGCATGACCCTTTCAGGGAGTTTTTTTATCAATTCAATCAATCTCTCTGGTGGATTCCTACACCAGAACAACCAAGCAAAATAATCCATTTCCATGTATTCACTTCTACTCTTGATCCTAGTGTCCAACTCATGCTAAAAAGAGATAAAGTCTTTGGAATCAAACAAGCCCAAATCAAAGTAGTGAACACTGAGAATGATCTAATTGTAGTGGGAAAATGGAGGTTCGACTATATTACCCAGCCTATTGTAAATCGTCCATCATCCATCCATAGCTTCTCTAGTTTCCTAGTTATTACCAATCTTCCCCATCCTACTGCTGAGAGAATGAATTTGACAATATTGAATGATGTGCAGTTCTTACCTAAGAGGAGTAGAGATGCAAAGGAAGAGGATCAGTGTTGGTATGCCCAAGAATATAGTCTGGACACCACAATGGAATCATAAGTTGATCTCATCCCATCTAGTGTGATGAGGGCTCAACACCACGAGAAAGGTATACCCCTACTTTTCAGTTTACTCCATCTGTTCCTACGGATGATTTGCCCCCTTTTTGTTCTGCTAGTGAAGATTAAGGGTTAGGTTACCTTGCCACCCCTAAATATGAGACCTTCACATTTGAGGATATTGTTGATAAAATTGCATGTGCTATCAAGGAAAAAAATAATGATCCTCTAAGTGAGGGTGGGGTAAGGTGGTTAATTAGTTCAAACCCTCTTTTCATATTTGAGGAATTTGAAATTCATGACAATCTTATGTTCGAGGAACTAGGGTTTGGTGTGCCAGAACTATTAGTAGTGGAGGCTATTTATTTTTTCTATTAATGGTCAATAAGAAGATATTACTAGGGGGTATCATCACAAAGTTGTATCACACTTCGGCCAACTTATCAGCATAGGTTAATTTAAGTAATTTTAACTAAAAATTAATTTTGGTCAAACATATGATCTTGTTAAATTCATTCTAGCTAAGTTATATATGTACACAACTTTTCCAACTAAAATTGTTAGCTAAATGCATATTTAGAAAAACTTTGAGTCCAATTTACCAAAAAAAAAAATTATTTAGAAAACTTGATGTTTCAACAACTTCTACTCATGTAAAAAACATTTTGTTGGAAAATGTGCCTCAAGCTTACTGACATGAAACTCATGAAAGATAAAAATCGGTGAGACCCTCAAAATGTCTTACCGACCAGCAGTTGTGTTCAAAAGATCAAAATCGCTGAGACTTTGGTTCTGTCTTGCCGATGAGAGTCATCAGCAAGACATGGCTATCGCTGTGAAAGTTCTAACTCTTTCCGTCCGGGCAGACCTCTCGCCGATGGGTTGATTCCTGGTGATCATCGGGGAGACTCTTGGTGACGAGTGGCATCAGGGAGAGACGTGAACCTTCAGAGTGACTCATTCCGACAGAGTATGTATCGCCGATGGTTTTACACATGATTGTCATCGGGGTGACATGAAAGCTCGATAAGAGTCTAAGCGACAGTGGATGTCTCGCCGACAAGATTTGCATTCGGTATGATCTCCTGCCGATAGTTGTGGTCTCGCCGACGGGTATGCAACTTCGGTGAGAATTATTGCCGATGGTTTTACTCTTGCTGACGGGTATCATTTCGTTGTGAACTCTTGTCGATAGCACTCATCTCGCCGATAGCATTGCACGAGTTGAATATTGATGTGAAGTCTTAGAGATAGAGGATATCTCGCCGATGGATTTTTGTTCGCTGTGAACTATCAGCGATAGCGAAACTCTTGTTGATAGTTCTGCAATGGACATCAGTGAGATGTCTTGCCGATGGTGTTGGTTCTGCAATGGACATCGGTGAGAAGTCTTTCCGATAGAGTGGGTTTGGCCGATGGTTTTGAGTTCGGTGTGACTCTTGCTGATAAGGACAGTTGTTTTCTTTGTGATATTGGGGAGACTTGATTTGTTATCGGCCTGAATTCTTAGGGTGTTTCTGATACCTTTGGTCTTGTCGATAGCTATGTGATCGAGCATTTTGGCATCGGGGAGACACGATCTAGTGTCTCATCGACATCCGATACAATTGAACGTTTTGACCGAACGTATATCCTACGTGGTGTGTTTTGAGCCAATGAGAGAAGCAAAATGTGAACCTTTGGCAGTTGAATTGTTGCGACCGTTCATGTGTGGGAGATCAACAAACCATGAAGAGAAGGGATTATTCTCTGTAACGGATGATGATGATCAGTTGGAGATAATGAAAGTGTTGCTCGATTGAACACAGATTGATCCGAGTGGGTTCATTGTATGTGTCTGAGAGCATTGTGAGATTAATGTTCTATACAAGATTGATCAATGAATGTTGCTGCTGTAAATTGACATCAGAAAGTTAAGTTTGATCTCTGTATGTAATTTTTTTTACTGTAATACAAAGAGACTTTTCTTGGTGTGGTGGGTTTTTCTCATGTAAGGGTTTTCCCACGTAAATCTAGTGTCCAATTGTGTATGTCTTTATTTCTCTTTTCTGTTATTCTTTTCAAGTGTATCTGATTGAACTATAATTGAAAAATTTAAAGTCACCTCTGCATTCTTCCCTGAGGTTTTGGCGTTAGGAGAGTTTGTTCCACACCCAAGCTTTCCTTACAAGTGGTATCAAAGCCTGGCCAGTTGTGTTATCCTTGTGGGTACGTTGGGTTTTTTGTGTCAATTCTGTTCAGTGGGAGTCTTGAAGAAGTCTGGTAATTCGAATTACAGTTGAAGATGGAAAGCACGTCGGGAAAGATTGAATTTGAGAAATTCAATGGCAGTAATTTTGAGTTGTGGAAACTCAAAATGGAAGATCTATTGGTTGATCGTGATATTTGGCTTGTTGTGTCTAGAACGAAGCCTACATGCATGAAGCAAGAGGATTGGGACTTGTAGATCAAAAATCAAAGGGGTTGATAAGGCTCTGTTTAGTAGACTCTGTTCTTCTAAATGTTCATGAAGAAAAGACAACATCCTATTTGTGGAAAAGATTGGGAGCTATTTATCAGGGAAAGTCCTTGGTGAATAAGTTGTTCTTGAGGAAGAAGTTATACTCTTTGAAAATGCAGGAAGGAGCGTCTATTGCTGATCATTTGAATGCTTTCAACATGTTGATTGCTTAGTTAGCATTTGTGGGTGTGAAGATTGATGAAGAAGATAGTTGTATGCTACTGTTATGTTCTTTGCCAGATTCTTGGGATCACTTGGTGATGGCTATTGGGAGTACTACTTCCTCTTTTAAGATGGAAGATATTGTTGCTTCTTTTTTATCAAAAGAGATGAGAAGAAAATCTTCTGAGATGGTGAAGGAGGCTCTTGCTGTTAGAGGTAGATCGAAAGAAAAACACAAGAAGGACAAGAAGTCCAAATCCAAATCAGAGGGGAGATCAAAGTCTCCTAGTAAGAAGTCCAAGGTAAAGTGCTGGAATTGTGGGCAACCTGGTCATGTCCGAAAGGATTGTAAAGAGGAGAAAAAGAAGAAGAAGAATTCTTTCGACAATGATTCTTCTCAAAGTGATGCAAATGCTTTCATTGCATCCTTGGAAACTCAGGCATCAGATGATGTCTGGCTGATTGATTCTGGAGCATCTTTCCACATGACATCTCATAGAGGCTGGTTCACTAAGTATGAAAAATACGATGGTGGAAGGGTGTATTTGGCAAGTGATTCATCTCTGGAAATAGTTGGCCGTGGAAGAGTCAGAATTCAGTTCCCTGATGGAAGAGTGAAGGGAATCAATGATGTAATGCATATACCAGGTTTGGCTCAAAATTTACTTTCTGTTAGTAAGCTGAACGATGTTGGAGTGCAGGTCTCATTATTTAGAAATGGCTGCAAGATGACTAGAGGCTCAATGGTGCTAGCTAGGGGTGGTCATATTTGTACTTTGTATAAGCTGGATGCACTTGTTGTTCAATGCAATAGTGTCTCTGCAAAGTCACAGAAGGCTACTCATGGAGAAAAGGAGGAAAAAGTTCCTGATAGTGCAAACTCTATGGAAGTTAAACTTCCAACAGAAAAGAATATGCTATGGCATCATGGCTTGGCCACATTGAAGAAAAAGGTTTAAAAACCTGGTTCAGGGGCTTGATGACTGTAACCTTGAATTCGGGTTTTGTGAACATTGTATATATGGTAAACAACACCATGTTTCATTTTACTCCAGTCCTCACAAATTTTCTGGTTTACTTGATTATATACATTATGATGTTTTTGGTCCAGTAAATGTTCCTTCTTTTCCTAAATCAAGATATTATGTATCGTTCATTGATGATTATTCAAGAAGGGCATTTGTTTATTTTTTGAAAAGTAAATCAAAAGTGTTCAGTCGTTTTAAGGAATTTAAAAACCTTGTGGAAAATCAGACTGGAAGAAAAATAAAATGTTTAAGGACTGACAATGGCGGTGAGTTTTGTTTTGATGAGTTCAAAAGGTATTGTAAAGATCATGGGATTAAAAGACATAAAAATACATCCTACACTCCGCAACAAAATGGAGTTGCTGAAAGGTTCAACATGATAGTGATGGAAAGAGCACGAAGTAAGCTAAGCAGTGCTGACTTGGAGGAGAAGTTCTGGGCTGAGGAAGTTGCAACAACATGTTATTTAATAAACCGTTCTCTGAATTCCGCTCTTGTTGAGAAAACACCTTTGGAAGCATGGTCTGGAAAGAAGCCCTCTCTGAGACACATTCGTGTCTTTGGCTGTGAGGCATATGCATATGTGCCGAATGAAAAAAGGTCTAAGTTGGATAACAAGGCTGTTAAATGTATTTTTATTGGTTATAGTGCTGGCATAAAAGGATACAAGCTTTGGAATCTTGATACATAGAAGGTTCTATACAGTAGAAGTGTTATTTTTCGTGAGCTGAAGCCTTCTACTTTGGATCTACAGTCAGAGTCAAAATCAGAAAATAAAAAGGATGTAGTTGAAATTCCTCTGACACCAGATAAAGAGGAATTGAAAATTCAAAATGTACTTGAAACTGAGGAGAGCTCAAGTAGTTCTAAGAGTTCTGAAGAAGAAGATCAACCTTAGCCTCAGCCTGTGAGGAGGTCAACACATGAAAGAAAGAAACCTGATAGGTATGGGTTTTCTTTGTTAGATTCTACTTGTGCCTATGCTTTAATTTCCAGCACTGATGAGCCTAGGATTGTGAAAGAGGCATTTAGAATGTCTGATTCAAACTCTTGGTTGGAAGCCATGAATGAAGAAATGGCATCATTAGAAAAGAATGATACTTGGAGTTTGGTGCCCTTGCCTGAAGGCAGAAAAGTTGTTGGCTATAAATGGGTATTTAAAAGGAAAATAGGTCTGGATGGCAGTGTGGAAAAGTATAAGGCGAGGTTGGTTGTGAAGGGATATTCCCAGGTAGAGGGAATTGATTATGGAGAAATATTTTCTCCTATAGCTAAGCTGACGTTTATTAGATTTATTTTGTCACTTGTAGCAGCGTATGACTTAGAGATTGAACAGATGGATGTGAAGACATCATTTCTTCATGGTGAACTTGAAGAAGAAATCTACATGTCCCAGCCTAAGCACTTTGTGGAAAAAGGTAAAGAAAATCTGGTTTGCAAGTTGAAAAAATCTTGTATGGATTAAAACAATCTCCTAGAATGTGGTACCAGAAGTTTGACACATTTGTTTTGTCATTGGGATTTGTAAGATCAAAATATGATCATTGTGTGTACT
The DNA here is from genome assembly GCA_007258455.2 of Sequoia sempervirens. Taxonomy (NCBI): domain Eukaryota; kingdom Viridiplantae; phylum Streptophyta; class Pinopsida; order Cupressales; family Cupressaceae; genus Sequoia; species Sequoia sempervirens. The sequence goes on along the minus strand of VDFB02271358.1, from coordinate 1,195,720,647 downwards.
TCAAAGCTGAAAATGATCGTGTTCTTATTATTGCTCTCTATGTTGATGATATGTTGTTCATAGGCAATAGTAAGTTAATGATTTCTCATCTAAAATCTCAGCTGTCTGCAAATTTCAAAATGAAAGATCTTGGTGCAGAAAGGTATATTCTGGGAATGGAAATAACCAGGGACAAGAAGAGTAGAAAACTTTGGCTCAGTCAGAGTAAGTATATTAATACTGTTTTGGAGAGATTTTGTATGACTGAGTGCAAATAGCTAGTTGTTCCAGTTTTGCAGGGAACAAATCTATCTGTTGAAGACTGTCCAAAATATCCTACTGAGATGGAGGACATGACTAGAGTGCCTTATGCTAGTGCAATTAGTAGTTTAATGTATGCAATGGTCTATACAAGGCCAAACATTGCCCAAGCAGTGGGAGTACATAGTCATTTTATGGAAAATCTTGGAAGGACACATTGGGATACTGTGAAAAGAGTGTTTAGATATTTGAAGGGCACTTCAGAATATGCTTTGTGTTACCATGAGAATTTGGTTGAATCACAAAGGACTCTCAGCATTCGAGGCTATGTGGATTCTAATTGGGCAGGGGACATTGACAGCAGAAGATCCACCATTGGATATATTTTCATGATGAATGGTGGTGCAGTTAGTTGGATGAGTAAGAGGCAGGCTATAGTCGCTTTTTCCACTATAGAGGCAGAATACATGGCAACAACACACGCCTGTAAAGAAGCAATCTAGTTAAAATGTTTGTGTTCTAACATTGGGTTTGATGCAGGGAAAATTATAATTTACTGTGACAGTCAAAGTTCTATTTGTTTGGCAAAAAATCCTTCTTTCCATGCCAAGACGAAACATGTTGATGTGCAGTATCATTTTGTACGAGATATGGTGGAGGATGGAAAGGTCTCTTTAGAAAAAGTGGATACTCTGGAAAATGTTGCAGATGCATTGACGAAACCAATGAGCACAAACAAGTTCAGGTGGTGTGCCAGTTCGATGGCCCTTAGTGCCCATGAATTTCATTATTTTTTTTGTGCTCTAGAGGTGTTAGTAAGATCTTCGTCAAGTGGGAGATTGTTGGAAAATGTGCCTCAAGCTTATTGACATGGAACTCCTGAAAGAGAAAAATTGGTGAGACCCTTAGAATGTCTTACCGACCAGCAGTTGTGTTCAAAAGATCAAAGTTGCTGAGACTTTGGTTCTGTCTTTCCGACAAGAGTCATTGGCAAGACATGGCTATCGATGTGAAAGTTCTAACTCTTTCCGTCTGGGTAGACCTCTTGCCGATGGGTTGATTCCTGGTGATCATCAGGGAGACTCTTGGTGACAAGTGGCATCAGGGAGAGACATGAACCTTCAAAGTGACTCATTCTGACAGAGTATGTCTCGTCGATGGTTTTACACATGATTGTCATAGGGGTGACATGAAGGCTCGATAAGAGTCTAAGCGACAGTGGATGTCTCGTCGATAGATTTGCATTCAGTATGATCTCTTGCCGATGGCTATGGTCTCGTCGATGGGTATGCAACTTCGGTGAGAACTCTTGCCGATGGTTTTCCTCTTGCCGATAGCACTCGTCTCACTGATAGCAGTGCATGAGTTGAATATCGATGTGAAGTATTAGTGATAGAGGATATCTCGCCGATGGATTTTTGTTCGCTGTGAACTCTCAGCAATACTGAAACTCTTGCTGATAGTTTTGCAATGGACATCGGTGAGATGTCTTGTCGATGGAGCTGGTTCTGCAATGGACATCGTTGAGAAGTCTTGCCAATAGAGTGGGTCTGGCCGATGGTTTTGAGTTTGGTGTGACTCTTGCCGATAAGGATAGTTGTTTTCTTTGTGATATCGGGGAGACTTGATTTGTTATCTGTCTGACTTATTAGGGTGTTGTTGATGCCTTTGGTCTTGCCGATAGCTATGTGATCGGGTATTTTGGCATCGGGGAGACACAATCTAGTGTCTCACTGACATGCGATACAGTTGAACGTTTTGACTGAATGTCTGTCCTACATGGTGTGTTCTGAGCCAATGAGAGAAGCAAAATGTGAACCTTTGGCAGTTGAACTGTTGTGACCGTTCTTGTGTGGAAGATCAACAAACCATGAAGAGAAGGGATTATTCTCTGTAACGGATGACGATGATCAGTTGGAGATAACGAAAGTGTTGCTTGATTGAACACAGATTGATCTGAGTGGGTTCATTGTATGCGTCTGAGAGCATTGTGAGATTAATGTTCTGTACAAGATTGATCAGTGAATTTTGCTGCTATAAATTGACATCAAAAAGTTAAGTCTGATCTTTGTATGTAATTTTTTTTACTGTAATACAAAGAGACTTTTCTTGGTGTGGTGGGTTTTTCTCCTGTAAGGTTTTTCCCACGTAAATCTAGTGTCCAATTGTGTATGTCTTTATTTCTCTTTTCTGTTATTCTTTTCAAGTGTATCTGATTGAACTGTAATTGAAAAATTTAAAGTCACCTCTGCATTCTTCCCTGAGGTTTTGGCGTTAGGAGAGTTTGTTCCGCACCTAAGCTTTCCTTACACATTTTTCTTAAAATATAAAAATACCCTTTTGTAGATCCATAAGTTTAGTTTTAAAAAATGTATATATTTTAATAGTTTAATCATTATTTATATTTTCCTTTTTATTTTTACTAGATGTAGGTTATCGGCACAAAAAATTAGTCTGATTACCATGTCAAGGAAAATAGTAAAACTTATTAATTTTTTTTGAAAAAATATGATTCCCTAGATATAAGAATCTATATCAAGATGGCATTTTTTTTTCTATTTTAGATAAATAGTTAATATGAAAGTTGACGTCGACTAGAAACAACTAAGTTTTAATACACACACATTTTAATATTTATTTAAAAATATATAGTTATTAAAATTGGAAAAAAATATATCCATGACCTAAAGTTTCAAGTTATAAATACACAAAAAAAATTGAAGGAAAAAAAATTACTATATAAAGATTGATGTCTCATGTAACTTCATTTTTCAGCATTTTATCAACAACTAAATTATAGTGTTAATTTATTAAAAACTATATTCAAATAATTTTTAAAAAATTTCAATAAAATACAAACATAAAATAACCTAAAAATGAAATATTTTATTAGTTTACATCATTTCAAAATTCAAAACATATATATCACATTTTAGTGATTCAAGTTTAAAAGTTGGATCAGTATTGGTCGTTTCCTTTATAAAAGTGTGACACAACTTTGTACTTTTACCATGTGGTAAGGGATCAAGGTGTCATGAGGTCATAATGTAGCTGCAATGATTAGAAGGTTGATCATGAGACAGTAAGATACATTATTGCCGGAGGTGTGAAAAATTCAAATTTTCTTTAAGGGCGAGAGATGTTTTCAATAACAAAGTCTTAGGAAATAATAAAAAAAATTCCAGATGCTTAAATGATACATGAATTTTCACATCAGGAGGAGATTTATGATGAGATATGGTTATTTGGGGGCATTATAATTGGTATTTTATTCGGTTATAGCACCTATGTTTGGGTTATTCAAATTCTTGCCTCGTTTTAGAAACTGCATGTGTTAATAGGCTTTTTCAGGTCTGGGTCATTCTTCTCACAACCTGTCAATGGTTTTGTGTGAGTTAAATTCTTTTCTTTTCTTCCTTGGTAGGAACCAACCTACCTTGTATATAGTTGTTTTTGGGTGTGTTTGTTTGATTTTGGGTTTTTGTCCTCCCTCTTTGCTCAACTTTGTTTCCCACTGGATAGGATTGGTCATAATGCTTCTAGGTTCCCAACTGCATCCTTTTCAGTCCTTGTCCCCAGTCAGAGCCACTGCTACTTATATTTTGGGTCCCTCTCTTAAAATTGACACCCCCATGTTGAAATTCCAGTTAAGTATCAAGTCGGGAGGTGTTTTATTAAGTATTCCTAACTTGGGTGGTGTTTTCATTAGTTTGTATAACTTCCCATTTTACTGCCCTTGTCTTTTACTTCTTTGTTTTCTTAAGCTGGGAGATGTTTTAGGGTATTGTTATAACTTGAACCTAGATACTCTAAGTCATTTTTTTGAAAGGTTAGTGGTTCATAAGTAAGGTTTATAAACTTGTTGAAAAGACCACTAGAGATAAGTTTTAAAGTATTTCAAGTTGGGTGGGAATTGGAGTAGTTTCTAAGACTCCATCGTTGATTTGTTTAGTTGTACGAATCCCCCATAATACCACCGAAGTATAGTTGAAAAGAGATTAAAGAAGTCACAGTGTGGTTTATTCTATTTAGGTACATTCTAGATAAATGACAAGCCATTTGAGCAGAAATGAATAAATAGATGTGATTCAAATACAACAAATTAAACCAAAATCAAAGACATGAATCTTGTTCATACAAAGAGAGGTGACACCAGAGATAGAAAATGATATATTCTATATATATATATATATATATATATTGGTGGAATTACAAAATTCTCTGTCAATTACAAAAAGGTACTAGATAGTATCAAAAGTATGATTTCTTCATGCACAAAGGGAAAACATCAACACATGGATCGCTTCCACCACCATTTGAAGGCGCTCTATCTAGGTAGGTGATAATAGGTTCTCACGAGAGTAAAAAAATTGGGAAAATAGCCCCATGTTGTTTCTCACCAGCCACACATGGAGAAGGGTCACTTCTTCTTCAGTGGCTTCATTTTGGGTCATGGTCGCAATACAAATGGCATCACCCACCAGTTCACTTCGTGGGTAGTTTTTGAGGCCAACAATGACTACATTCACTGGGTGGAGTAACTCAGGTCGAACCAGTCGCTCCACTTCTCTCATTCCCCAGTCATGACACTTGGAGGTGCAGATTACAGTGTACACAAAATGCTCCAGGAGTGTTACATTGTGCACATGCACCTAGTTCAGAAACACCTTTCCTAGTATGCCATGCAACACCTCATCTTCAACTTCACTTTGGACAACAAAGACCTCTTTCAGCTGGTCAAACAAACACCCAAAGAGGGGGCTGCATTCAATCTCTTCAATGACAATGAAGTCATTCATGGACAATCCGTCACCTTGAGTACTCGCCATGTTTGACACTTCAGGTTGGCAAGGTGAGGTGGTGCCTATTGAATTTATAGAAGGTTGGTGAGACATTTGAGCTAAGGATGATCAAAGTGATAGGATGGAAATGTGATTGGGATTAATTGTTGATGTGACTAGGATTTACGTTATATTCCCAATTGATCATCTTGCTAAGATAGCTTGCACGTGTGTTTCCATTGCACCTCTACGATAGTTATTTAATGCTTAATTTGTGAAGCATGCAAAATGCTCAAGAATTGATGGCCATGAGGTAGGATTTTAATCAACAGATGCTTAGAAATTGCTTGAAGTCTTATCATTAGCGATGTAATCATTCTGACTATTTATTATTTCTCGGTCATCGGTTTTCAAGATGGGTAGTTAGACAGCAAGAAAGTGTTATTGCAACTGATCAATAACCATCAAAGAGAGGAATACGACCCCTATATCTAGGAAAAAAACCATTCAATGAGGGTTTGATTCTTGGAGAATACACTATGTTGTAGTCGAGGGAGGAACATTGGATTTTCTTTGAGTTTCATTTACTTTCTAATTGCAATAATTGTCAATTTGTGAGTTGTGGGTTAAATGTAATGTTGATCGTATTGGTGTGTGAGTCATGTGCACAAATAAAATGTATTTTCTATGTGAAATCTATTCGGCTACATTTATTTCATATATTGCAATTATGAAGTCTCTCTTTTCTATTTACATTTGCATTTGTCACTAGTCAGTACAATTTGTGGTCTAGTTGATTAATGATCTTTTAGAATTCATTTCACATTAGTTGCATTCTTATAGGTTAATATTTTCCACCTATACTTCTTTCTTATTAAAAGCACATAAATATTACCCATTTAAATCATACGAGGGAGTTGTACCTCTCAATTCAGAGGAAAGCCACAAATGTAATTGTGGTCTTTCCAAAGTTGATAGCAGCCTGGCGTTAGTGCTTATCGGGTGAGAGTTATTTATTATAGGCATATTTATCAAGGGAAAATTCATTCGCTAACAAAACCTTAGCATAAACTTGATAGAAAAATGGATGCAAGATTCATCAAAATTTGTGGAGAGATTGAATGGCTAAATGATGAGTGTTTAATAGCTTTTACTGATATCTGATCAATGATGTAGGATGATTGGAGAGATAAATGGATAAGAATGTTTGAGAGATTATAATGATCGTGCAAGTGACATGCGTTAGAATAAGGGCTAAGACGAGTTAAGTGGCTGTATAGGCACAAATGAAGTGAAAGTTTGTGAGAGTGAGCTAAGGTTTCTTTTTAGTTAACTCACTAAATTTAGAGATGAAAGAATATAAATACAGTGAAATATTTAGGAAATAACAAAATATTGATTTTATTTATTTTTAGAGGATTTTAAAGATAGAAAAGTAAAATTTAATTTATTTAATTTTATAGGAAATATTATCTAATTAAATAATTAAAATTGTTTAATTATGGTGGATGAGAAGAATGCATGATTTAGTTAAATTAAAAATTATTTAGTTAATGTGAATGGAATAATAATTAGAAATCTAATTAAATAATTAAAATTATTTAATTAATTTTGTTAGACTAAATTATAAATAATTAAAAAAACAAGTAGGTTATTAAATGCTACTACTGAAAAATGCAGAAACTGTCAATTTCTCCTTTTGCTTCTAAACAGGGTTTCTTCGATAGCTGCAACTCTGCTTGGTAACGCTTATGAAAGATTTCCTTCAGAAGCTACTTTCACGATGAAGGATTCCAATGCCATGGTTTCATAGAAGGTTTTTGAAGGTTCGCTAGATGCTTCAGCCAAAGAAATGGCCTCCTCGCTTAAATATGAAGCTCCTCCTGATGACGGGATGGACACGACGCCATCTCCCCTTCTTCACGATTTTCCATTGTTATCCAAACATGATGGGATTAAAGATGGCCTCGGTAAATTTGGACACAATTTTTCTCCATGGGTGGATCAAACATGTCATGATCTAGCTTTTGGGGCAAATAATCCCTTCTTGGATGCTATTAAAGGCACGAAGGCTGGTGTTGGATTGTCAGTGGAGGATTTAAAGTCAGATGCTCCTTTCAAAAATTCCAGATTTGGTATGAAATATACAGGTATAAATAATAGACGTGTTGCTCATTATGCTGACAAACCTCTAAATCTGCATTTTGATGACATTTTAGTGGTGTTACATGAAAATGAAGAATTTTTCTCTAAGAATGGGTTAATAGGTAGGTTCTATTGTTTCTGGCCTAGCCTTCCTGAGCTCCATGAATGGATCTCAAAATCTTGGCTCCCTCTAATGGAAAAAAAACTTGGAGATATACCCAAGTGTTAGAGGATTTTTTACAGTGATCTTTGATAGCAAGAAAGATAAAAATGCCATCCTCAACTACATTTGGTGGTGGAGAGAAAGCACACTACTTTTAAAATCTTGGAACCCTAATTTTAACCTGACCACTAAATCATTTTCAGCTATGTTGATCTGGGTTCGCCTTCCAAATCTTCCTCTTCATTATTGGTTTGAGTCATGTTTTGCAGCGATCAGTAACACTCTTGGTAAATTCATTTCCACTGATGCTAATTCAAAAGACTTCATTCATACAACCTACGCTAGGATTCTAGTAGAGTTGGATATTTCCAACACCCTTATAGCTGAGATCATCTTCAGTGTGAATGGTCACAACTGGACACAAACATTGGATTACGAAGGTTTAATCTTCAGGTGCAGAAAATGATACAAAACTAGGCACATTGCAATTGAATGCCCAAATGTTAAATTGCAAACTATTGGGGATGCCACTTGGTGGAAGGATGCTTCCCCAAAACACTACTCTGTTATGAAATCTCCTGAGGATTGTGTTTCCTCTCCAAAGAATGATACCTATAGGAGGAATGAAAAGAAGTCTGGCATGCATCCCTCAAATTTAATGGGTGCATATAATTTTCCTCATTTGAGCAACTCTTGTTGTGGGAAATGATGCAACTCCTTCGGTCATTTTTTATCCTTCAAGCTCTACGACATTTGATGTAGGACTTGACTCCTCCAGGGTAGAAAACTCTCTCTCTCTCTCTCTTAGGCTTCATTTCAAGATTTTAAAGACTCAACTATTGGTGATGGAGAAAATGAATGGAAAACAATATAGAAAAAGAAAAGGAATGTCAACAAAAGTGTGGATGATGGCAATAGATTGCAGTTACAGCCTCACATCAAATCTATTTCAAAAGCTCAAATTAATGGGGGGGTTGTGAGTGGAATGCAATGTAGAAAAGGGAGTATATCCTCAAAATGGAGGAACTCAAGAAAAAATTGCAATCGCTTAGACGTTGATATTGCAAATAGATTTGAAGGCTTTCAAATGTTATAGCAACAATCAAGATTTTTATATAACCGAGTATGTGCATGATAGATTTTTTAGTACTCATGAGTATTTATGGTTTTTGATAGAGGCATCAGGAACAAGTAGGTTGAGATCTAAATGGTATTACATGACCGTGGCTGAATAAATCAGGGGCAATTTTAAATCTACGAGGAAGAGATCCCTCAGTTGTGACCTCTCCTGGTGCAGGCCAAGCTATTTTTTTGAAATAATACAAAACTCACCTCTTATGAAACAAAAATTAAATAATTAAAAAAAATATTTATTATAGTGGTTGGAAGAAAATGGTAAATTAATTAAATAGTTAAAAAAAATTAATTAAAGAGGAAAATGTGTTAGCTTAATTATTTAATTAATAGTGATGAAGGGGTTCATAAGAGATGGTGATGAGAAATGATGATAGTTTAGACAAAAAGCGTTAGTCATTTTTAGGTGTCTACATGTATGTGTAGGAATTGACAAGATTTGTAGGAGCCTTGTATTGTATTAAATTTTTAAATGAGTACCAATTGGATGTTCAATGAGAAAGAATAAGGAAGTTAATCTTTGTGCAATTTATAAATAAGGATGCTTGCATTCATCTTCATGCAATTTTTGAAGAAGAGCCCTTGCATGTGAAAGACATATAATAATGGTTGTTTATTACATGAGATTCATTGTGTCTACATAATATCCTTTTGAACTTTAAAATATAAAATTAAAGTCACTTCATGTCTTAGTCTACTCTTATCTTCCTTTTATTAGGATCTTGTGAGATTCCAATTGTGTTGAGAAATCCATGTTCATGTATGCATATTTACATGTTTCTCATTAAGTGTTTGAGAGATTGTTTGTAATCTATGTGTATATTCTACTAACAAGGCGGGGTCGTAAACTTGTTGATTGTTGGTTTAGAAAAATAGATGCATGAAGATATCACTTAGAGCTTGGACAATTCCTATTTTACTTTTAATAATTTGTTGCATTTTATGTATATGGTAAATTGTAAAATTGGGAATAATTATCCCTTATGAGTTATTAGAAATGCTCTATACATTGATTTATACGAGGTCTCTGCGTTTATGTAATGACTTGCAAAATTATTTATGGTATATGTTACCTATGAAAATGGACATTAAACTATCTATAAACTCATTGACCTAGAAAATATGATTTTATTTGAGTAAAATGAAAAGAATTAGAATATTTATGAGTATTTTAGAAGTTAGTGAATTCAATGGAGATATATGTGTTCATTTTTGAAATTTATGTGTCAAAATTTATATGAAAAATTATGCTTTTAATCCTTTTTGTTGATGAATTTAGAATGCTAGTTGTCATGCACATGCTAGAGAATTGGGAAGAAAATTTTCATTATGTGTATGTGTAGAAACAATGTCCTTACAATTATGCTATAGGAAGACACATTCCTTGATCCATTAATCTTCTATTTCATATATTTTAATAGGATTTTTCTATGCTTGTTTTTATGACAATTAATCATTGGTTTTACTAGGGTGATCCCTCGTGGTGAATAATAGTTTTTCAAGGTAAACTACAATCCATTAGAGTGAATTCTAGTTTTCTAAAAAATATTATCTATTTAAAGGAAGGAATTCTTATCAATCAAGGTGAACATCAATAGAAGATTAAAATATTACCTTTAAAAAAAGAAAAAAAAAACTTGACCCTCAAATTCACTTAATATTTTATCTTTACCTTGTGAATTTTAAAATATATTGTTTCTTATGTTTTCATTATGTTTTATTGTACTTTATTCCTTTTTATAATAAGTGAACTAAATAAAATAGATAGGTTTCCTAGTGTCACTTTTCACTTGAGTATTATTCTATGTTAAAGAATGATAGATTATGTTCTCATTCATTACATTTATGCTCATGGAATTGAAAGTGATCTAAATGTTGTTTCTTAGTTCATGCGCTTCTTTATTATGCTTGAACTAGGAAATTCATTACAAACAAGTTATCTTTTTGTAGTTGTTTTGATGCAGGAGCATCCAGTGGTGTAAGGGCAATCTTGCATCACCCAAAAACAGTTAAATTTCAAGTTTCTCGGTTTTTAGATGTTTTTACATTTTTGGATACCCCTTTCGTCATAGTGAAATTTCCAATTTATGGTTTTTATTTTCTGTTCCTGGGTTGAAAGATATTGCAGTTTTAGTTTCCCAGATTTGCACCTGAAAATCTTCTGAGTTAGATTTGAGGAACTTAGAGTTTCTGGAATGGCCCCAAAACTTGCTGAAATCGGGATAGCAAATTTTGAGCACGTTATTGACCTCGAGACCTTTTCAACGGTTCAAACGGTTCGCGAATTGGAGTCCCGGATCAAAAGTTATGGCCTCGGGAAGTTGGCGCACTTTCTAGAAGATACAATTGCAAATGCTCTTTTGAAATTTGAACTTCATGTTGTAAATTTTCGGCGCCAAACTGCCTAAACTCAAATTTGAATGTTGTTTTGGCTCCAAACTAATGAGGAGCTCTATTTATGGGCGGGTTTCTAATTTTTGGGTAACTTTTTTGGGGACAAGCTCGCATATTGCGAAAGGGTTATTCTGTAGCTTTCTGTAACTTGCATGTGTTGTAGAACTTGGGGATTTGAGATCCTCTGCATGTAAGAAGCTCCATTTTCTGAATAATAAAATTATTCTCTTGTTTATGGGTTATTTTCTAAGTCTCGGGTTGCGCCCTCATCAAGTGGTATCAGTGGGTTTTCTTGAGCCTGTGGACAGATCACCGATCATGAGGCAGTTCACACTAGGACTGTGGTTGTGGGTCGAGGTTAAGAAAGATGCCTCCAAGAGTGGTGTTTGGTAGGCGTGGTGGTGCCAGAGGTGGTCGAGGCGATAAATGTCGGTGGAAGAGATGCACTAGTAGCCCTCCGGGTGACGTGATTACGCTATAAGAGCAGCTGAAGAGGTTAAACCCGAGGGAGGAAAGTGAGGATGAAGGAGAGGAAGAAGGTCTGCATGTAGAAGAGTGGAAGAAGAAGCAATTGATCAAGACCAAATGGCTAATAAGGGCCATTTTGAAGATCGAAAAGACCCAGAGCGTATCCCGAAGTTATTCGGGAAGTTTGAACTCTAAGAGTTGATCGAATCGGATCATCGAAAGCTAGAAGAATATTTTGAGTATGAGGAGATAGAGGACCTAGATTGGGTCAATTTTTCAAAAACAAAGCTGAAGGGCCATGCCAAGATTTGGTGGAAAGAGGTCCAATTGGAGAGAAATCGAAGAGGAAAAGGTAAGATCACCAGATGGGATCACATGGTGGAGAAACTGAAAAAAGTAGTTCATACCAGTTGACTATGAGCTAGATCTACTGAAGAAATTACAAGGGTTGAAGCAAGGAAGCGTGATCTCGAAAGAATATACTAAAGATTTTCATAAGATAATCATCGAACGGGTCACACAGCGCCAATAAGGAGAAGGTAGCCCGACATCCAATGGGTTACTGCACCAAGACATCTGTGAGGAGCAAGCCTAGTCGTAATGACCACCATTGAGGATGTGTATCGGGCTTCGTTCAAGGTGGAAGAGAAGTTGAACAAAAGATTTAATGGCAAGCAAAAAGGATGAGGAGGTCAAAGTGGAAGGGGCAATGGAAGACCTTCAAGAAGCCGAAATGATGATGAAAAGAAAAGTGAAGATGTGGGTACCAGCCGAAGCCAAATGAATGACAACTTCTACTGCCTCGTGATCAAAATCGTGGTGATCAAAGAGGTAGAGGACGAGGGAGATATGGACAAGGATCCGGAAGAGGTGGTTTTAGAGGAATGTGTTTCCAAAGGTGGTGAAGAAGGGCATCGAGCCTATGAATGTCCACAACACCAAGGAAGGGCAGAAAAAAGGCCAGAAGGTCGTGGAAGGGTTGCACATGTAGATGAGGAGGCCCAATTTGAACATTCAGATGATGCTGAAAGGGGAGAAGCCCTAGTGATTAGGAGAGCCCTGGTGACTGAGGAAAATGAACCAGAATAAAGGAAGAATCTATTTCACACAAGGTTCAAGTGTGAAGGAAAAGGTTGTGATGTCATTATTGACGGTGGGAGCACTGATAATCTGGTGTCAGAGGAGATGATCACAAAGTTGAAGCTGAAGAGAGAAAGGCACCCACATCCGTATCGGATTGCCTGGTTGCAGAAAGACCACAAAGTTTTGGTCAATGAGCAGTGCCTAGTAAAGTTCAAGATTGGGAGCTACCATAATGAGGTACTCTGTGATATCATCCCCATGGATGCATGTCACATGTTGTTGGGGAGGCCGTGGCAGTTCGATAGGCGAGCTATACATGATGGCCATGCAAACACTTATTCCTTGACAAAGGATGGGGTTCGTCACAAGTTGAAACCCCTGAAGGAGACCAAAGAAAAGGTATGCAGTAGTGCTAGAATTTGTTGTGTAGATGGAAGAAAGTTTTTAGAAGGTATGAAGCATGAGCGTGTGTGTTATGCATTGATTCCTAGAGTGAGTAAGGAGGATAGTGAGAAGGTTCTAAAAGAAGTTTATGGGATGTTGGGTGAGTTTCAAGATATTGTTTTTGATAATGTACCTAAGGGTTTACCACCAATAAGGAAGATCAGTCATCAGATTGACTTGATTCCTGGAGCCAGTTTGCCAAATAAGGCAGCTCATAGAATGACTCTAGCAGAAAATGAGGAGTTGAACATACAAGTTCAAGAGTTGTTGAGAAAGGGTTTGATACGGGAGAGTTTGAGTCTATGTGAAGTAACTGCAGTACTAGCACCAAAGAAGGATGGGGAGTGGAGGATGTGTATAGATTCTTGAGCCATAAACAAGATAACAATCAAGTACAAATTTCCCCTGCCAAGGATGGATGACCTGATGGATTGTTTGAGCGGAGCTCAGTACTTCACAAAGATTGACCTGAAGAGTGGATATCACTAGATCTAGATTCAAGAGGGAGATGAATGGAAGACTGCCTTCAAGACCAAAGAGGGCCTGTACGAGTGGTTAGTCATGCCTTTTGGGCTAACCAATGCACCGAGCACATTCATGCGGCTCATAAACGAGGTACTAAAAGAATTTCTGGGAAGTTTTGTTATTGTGTATTTAGATGATATTTTGATTTTCAGTAAGACATTGGATGAGCATCTGATGCATATTCGGAGAGTCTTTGAGAAGTTAAGAGAAGAGAAACTATTGATCAATCTGAAGAAGTGCAGTTTTGTGAAGAGGGAGTTAGTGTACTTGGGGTTTGTTGTCTCAAATAAAGGTCCTTCAAGATGACCCAGAGAAGGTGAAGAAGAGCCTGAATGCCTCCACTCCCATGAACCGCCCAGGTGAGATCTTCCATGGTTTGGCTAGTTTTTATAGAAAGTCTATTAGAAACTTTATAGGCATTTGTGGACCCCTCGATCAAAACAATGAGAGGGGATAGAAAAGAATTCAAGCGGAGCAGTGGAGCAGCAAAAAAGTTTTGAATTGTTGAAGCAGAAGGTGATAGAGCAACCTATTTTAGCCCTCCCAGATTTGAAGAAGGTGTTTCAGGTG
>VDFB02271358.1:1195690559-1195706600 GCA_007258455.2 Sequoia sempervirens | reverse complement strand
TAATGTACCTGAGGGTTTACCACCAATAAGGAAGATCAGTCATCAGATTGACTTGATTCCTGGAGCCAGTTTGCCAAATAAGGCAGCTCATAGAATGACTCTAGCAGAAAATGAGGAGTTGAACATACAAGTTCAAGAGTTGTTGAGAAAGGGTTTGATACGGGAGAGTTTGAGTCTATGTGAAGTAACTGCAGTACTAGCACCAAAGAAGGATGGGGAGTGGAGGATGTGTATAGATTCTTGAGCCATAAACAAGATAACAATCAAGTACAAATTTCCCCTGCCAAGGATGGATGACCTGATGGATTGTTTGAGCGGAGCTCAGTACTTCACAAAGATTGACCTGAAGAGTGGATATCACTAGATCTAGATTCAAGAGGGAGATGAATGGAAGACTGCCTTCAAGACCAAAGAGGGCCTGTACGAGTGGTTAGTCATGCCTTTTGGGCTAACCAATGCACCGAGCACATTCATGCGGCTCATGAACGAGGTACTAAAAGAATTTCCGGGAAGTTTTGTTATTGTGTATTTAGATGATATTTTGATTTTCAAGAAGACATTGATGAGCATCCGATGCATATTCGGAGAGCCTTTGAGAAGTTAAGAGAAGAGAAACTGTTGATTAATCTAAAGAAGTGCAGTTTTGTGAAGAGGGAGTTAGTGTACTTGGGTTTTTTGTCTCAGCAGAAGGTCTCAAGATGGACCCGTAGAGAAGGTGAAGCTATTTCGAATGGCTCTACCCCATGAACCGCTACCGAGGTGAGATCTTTCCATGGTTTGGCTAGTTTTTATAGAAAGTTCATTAGAAACTTTAGTAGTATTTGTGGACCGACCCAAACAATGAGAGGATAGAGAATTCAAGGAGCATTGGAGCCGACAAAGTTTTGAACCAAGCGTATAAGTGACAGAGCAACCTCGCTCTAGCTCTCCCGTGATTTCAACAAGGTGTTTCTGTGTGGATTTCAGGATGCCGTTGGTTGTGCCATTGGAGCAGCAGTTGAGCTAAGAAGGTAAAGCCCATTACCTATTTCCTTCAGTGAAAAGTTAAATGATGCCAAGAGAAAGTATTATGTATATGATCAGGAATTTTATGCGATAGTTCAAGCATTAAAGAAATGGAGACATTATTTGTTGCTGAAGGAATTGGTTCTATATACTGATCATTAGGCCTTACAGTACATAAATAGTAAGGGAAAATTAAATCAGAGGCATATGAAATGGGTAGAGTTTTTGCAAAGTTATACCTTTGTTTTGAAACATAGGAGTGGGAAGTCAAATAAGGTTGTAGATGCCTTAAGTAGGAGGCATACATTGATGACAAGGATGCAGATTGAAATGGTTGGGTTCAATGAACTCAAGACAATGTATGCAGAAGATCCTGATTTTGCAAAGGCTTGGAAAGCTTGCAAGGAACCTATTATAGTGGATAGGACAAGGTGGCTGGATTTCATAATCCAGGATGGTATGTTATTTAAGGGAAGTCAATTTTGTATCCCGAGGAGTTCCATGAGGGAGAACCTAATAAAGGAGAAGCATAGTGGAGGATTGGCAGGACATTTTGGTTGGGATAAGACCATTGCCATTATCGTGAACATTATTATTGGCCCGCCGTCAAGGATGTGAAGAAGTTTGTACAAAGTTGTAGGGTATGTCAGATGGCTAAAGGAGTGAGCCCATAGGCTTATATCAGCCCCACCGTATCAGAGAGGTCGGGAGGATATAAGTATGGACTTTGTTCTGGTTTGACAAGGACACAACGAGGGAATGATTCACTTTGTGGTGGTTGATAGGTTTTTGAAGA
Organism: Sequoia sempervirens; assembly: GCA_007258455.2. Taxonomy (NCBI): domain Eukaryota; kingdom Viridiplantae; phylum Streptophyta; class Pinopsida; order Cupressales; family Cupressaceae; genus Sequoia; species Sequoia sempervirens. The sequence continues at coordinate 1,195,704,799 of VDFB02271358.1, read as the reverse complement.
TGGCACATTTCATTCCATGTTAGAAGACCCATGATGCACTCCACATTGCTAACTTGTTCTTCAAAGAGGTGGTGAGGCTACATGGTCTGCCAAAGAGTATTGTTTCAGATCGTGACACCAAATTTGTGGGTACTTTTGGAAGACCTTGTGGAAGAAGTCAAGACAGAGTTGAAGTTCAGTTCTACACACCATCCACAAAACAGATGGGCGCATTGCAGGTTGTTAACAGGAGTCTAGGTAACTCCACTGAGATGTTTGGTAGGAGATAAACCCAAGGGATGGACTTGATTTTACCCCAGGAAGAATTTTCTTACAATAATTCTCATTAACGTAAGCACTGGTCGATCACCATTCCAGATTGTGTATGGAGGTAGCCCCAGAACAGCTCCAGAATTGAGGAAGATGGACCAAGAGAAGAAAATAAGTGCTGAAGCCGAAGATTTTGCAGAACACATCAAGGATATACATGAGAAGGTAAGATAACATATTAACAAGATGAATATGCAGTATAAGGCTAAGGCAGATCAGAAGAAGAGGTATAAGGAGTTTTAGATTGGTGATGAAGTGATGATCCACTTGAGGAAAGAAAGGTTTCCAGTGGGAACATATAACAAATTGAAGATGAAGAAGTTTGGTTCCTATAAAATTGTGAAGAGGCATGATTCAGGGAATGCATATGAGGTAGAGTTGCCAGATGGATTCAACATTTCCCTCGTGTTCAACATTTCAGATTTGACAGAGTATCATGAAGGTGGTGCAAAGGAAGTACCAACGATGGAACAGTGTGGGATTCCAACACCTACTTCAGAAAATGAGGAGATTGAAGAAATCCTGGATAGTCGTGTGGGAAGGAGTACCAGAAACAGGCAGTATGAAGAATATCTAGTGAAATGGAGAGGAAGGCCTGTTGAAGATTCATCGTGGTTGCCTAAGGTAGAGGTTGACCATTTGGGTTTTTCCTCCACCATCTGAGATGTGACGGGGTCACTTCTCAAATTACCCTAGGTGTCTGATGCAGGAGCATCCAATGGTGTAAGGGCAATCTTGCATCACCCAAAAATAGTTAAATTTCAAGTTTCTCACTTTTTAGATGTTTTTACATTTTTGGATACCCCTTTCGTCATAGTGAAATTCCCAATTTACAGTTTTTATTTTCTGTGCCTGGGTTGAAAGATATTGCAGTTTTAGTTTCCCAGATTTGCACCTGAAAATCTTCCGAGTTAGATTTGAGGCACTTAGAGTTTCCAGAATGGCCCAAAACTTGCCAAAATCAGTGTAGTGGATTTTGAGCGCTTTATTGACCTCGAGACCTTTCCAACGGTTCAAACGGTTCGCGAATCGGAGTCCCAGATCAAAAGTTATGGCGTTGGGAAGTTGGCGCACTTTCTAGAAGATACAATTGCAAATGCTCTTTTGAAATTTGAACTTCATGTTGTAAATTTTCGGCGCCAAACCGCCTAAACTCAAATTTGAATGTTGTTTTGGCTCCAAACTAATGAGGAGCTCTATTTATGGGCGGGTTTCTAATTTTTGGGTAACTTTTTTGGGGACAAGCTCGCATATTGCGAAAGGGTTATTCTGTAGCTTTCTGTAACTTGCATGTGTTGTAGAACTTGGGGATTTGAGATCTTCTGCATGTAAGAAGCTCCATTTTCTGAATAATAAAATTATTCTCTTGTTTGTGGGTTATTTTCTAAGTCTCGGGCTGCGCCCTCATCATGTTTTAGTTTATTGTTTTGTGTGAGGTGATGGGCATGAGTGTTTATTCACTTAATATAAGGATATCCCATATTTTCTATTTTGTGTCCTTGGGCTTAGTTAGACATTCATCACTATTTATACTTGTACCCTAGTGGTGAGTTGTCTCACTTCAATTAAGTATTTTTCCAGTTCTCGAGTTTGTCTTGTGGAGCGACATTTCTTCACATCTAGGAATGAGAGCATTTAGTTGTTACATGACCCATGGGATGGAGAGCACGAGGTAGCTCATGCTTCCATATGTATATCTTTATGATGGTGTATTGACACATTGATGATTAGGGGATATTTCCTACTAGAGGCAATTTTTTGATGAATTGGATACTATTGCTTGGAGGTCATGATGACTATGTGAGGCTTGGATTGATGATGCTGCACATTTGGTTTACTATCAGTAGCCTAATTTTTTATTGGGTTTACAAAAAATATCAATGAGAGGTATCTTCTAGAGAAGATTAGATGATAGTTTGGTGAGGTTTAGGGCCCACCTAGTGAGGAGGCAATTTTTACATGGATATAGAAAGGGATTAGTGACTGGGGGACCATGATATCCCCATATATTGCTATAGAATATTTTCAATATTTGGTGCTAGTTTAGTGGGCATGGGGTGAAATGATTGTGGATGTAGGGATTACTAGATATTTTGATAGATCATGATGGGCGACACATCAACTGATTTGATTCTATCATCTAGGTGTTGGAGGAGTAGGGAGGCAAAGACAAGATATAGAGCTAGCTAGGGGCTGTAGGAAAAGGCTAAGAGTGGATTTTGTGGTGTCTAGTAATCATTAGGGTTGAACACATGAGAAGGAATTCCAAACTCAGGTTGTGTACAACCCATGGTTGTGGTAATGTTTGACTCACTTTTATTGGATTCCATGAGTTTCTTATGTTGAGACCTTGTTGTAGGGATATAAATTTGAAGACCTTATGAGATGAGGATATTGTTGTAAGTTGTGCACCCTTGGTCTCCTTGTGCTACACAATGCAACACTTAGGTTATCGTGACATGCTATAACCACCTCCAGTGGATTCATTAACTCCAGCGGTTGTATCGAGCATTAATAGGTCAATATTTTAGTGTGTGTGCCCTTGGTCTCCTTGTGCTATGCAACACAACGCTTGGGTTTTTGACATGGTTTAACCGCCACTCATGGATTCATTAACTCTAGCAGTTGTATCGACCATTAACAAGTTGATCTTTTGGTGCAATGATAAATTTCTATGCAATAGATGTAAGATGGAAGTTGGGTGATATGATATGAATGTGTTGTTTCTAATTGAATTTACTAAAGATGCATTTGTAGATTTGGAAAAAAATATTTGGATAAGTATTTTTTGGTGTTTTTGATTGATGTCAACATAGGATAAAACCTCAATAAGTCAAAGTAAATCTAGATCTTCGTGTAATGATAAGTGCTAAGATTTGGATGATTTTTACTTGTACTAGACTAATGAGTTCAAGAAAAATGATGATAGTGGGTTTACTGACTTAGAAGCAACCAAGACTTCTAATTAAATTCTCCCACAAATGATTGATGCTAACTCAACTATCTACTTGAAATAGGCAATTTCTAAAGTAAGAAGCCAAATTAGTGATAAATTATGGAAGATCTAGACAAGATTATGAATATTTTAGTTGTTAAATGTTTGAATGATTGATTATGATGATGAGGATGTTTGTATAAGCCTAGGATAACAACTCTCAAGTCCAAAAATTATGATTTTTTGATGGATAATGAATGGTGATTAGAGCTTAGGTGTGTTACAAGTCTTCAATTTTAGGTCTAATTGGTCAAAGGTTCTAAAAATTGACTTTTGGAGAATTTTGGAAATTTTAACATAGGTCAAAAGAATCACTATATGAATTAGAAGTGAAATTGTGGATATTAGAAGTGCTATAGTATTTCCAAAAGCATCATAGTAGGTATTAGAATTAACAAAGTAGGTCTCAGATGCATAATTCTGTTAGAAAAGTTACATATTATTATAATAGGTTTAATTAGGACTCAAAAAAAAGCACCAATGTAAGATTATATGCACAATAATGTATATTAGATGCACTAAAGGATAATCAAATGTGTCACAAGATAGTCAAATGCCCCAGAATATGACCAGATGTGCAAAAGGATAATCAAAAGTTTCACTTTGGCTATTAGATACACTAAAGTAGAAATCAAATTCATAATTTTTCTAGGGAGATGCACAAACAAAATATTAGGCATCATAAGCACTACATGATGTTTCAAATGTACAATTTTGGACTCAAAATCATGATTTTGTGTAACAATTGGTAAATTTTTGTAATATTTTGGCCAATTTATTTGAAAAAAATGGTTCTTGGCAAGAGATATAAAAAATAGACAATGGCTGAAAAATTCCAAGGTAATAAGGTTGAATTGTGTATACTAGTATTGACAAGAAAGAAAATACAAGAACATGAACAACTTATTTCTATTCGAGTAGGATTATTGTACTAGATGTGGGCCCAACCCAGAATACCATAGGGTTGAGCATGCACGTTCCACTCTCAAGAGGGAATAAATAGGGTTCTAGTGGCTCAAGGGCTCACCTTTCCCCTTCCCTTGAAGTTTTTTACACCTCCAAAGAAATCCTATCTCTCCTCAAGACGATACATGTTGAGTAACTTTAGGGATGATACTATATCTTGCACCACACTAGTTTGACAACCAATGGTCTTAGGCTTACTAAAAAATATTCATAGTGGTATTTAAGAACAATGAGCTTATATGATAGTGCTCGAGATTAAGGGGGTCTCCCCTCTTCTCTTCACCAAACAAGTCTTGATGGATTGAGGGTCTTGTGGCCTGGCTTGAATGACATGGGCCACATTTTGAGGTACAAATTTCATTCTCCTCACTTTATATACCCCACCAGAAAACATGGTTGAGGTTGACCTTGAGGTGATGAAATCCCCAAGTGGCCCCCCTACTAAAAATAAAAATAAGTTACCAGTTCTTTTGATTCCCAAGCTCACATAAAGTGCAAGGGGAGAGCATACACAAATAGCACTTCTTGGGTAAAAAATAACAAATATGTGAACAAGAGAGTGACTTTGATCTCTAGGCACACACTAGGTGCAAGGGGAGACAATATGCACTAAAAATTTCACCAAACACAACATACAATGTTCATTTATCAAAACCCAAACAAAGTGTGCAACTAATTAATGAAAAAATGTAAACCCTACACCAAATTTGTTAGTAGTTTTCCTTTACCATAGCTTCTCCCAATGATTACAAAGTTACATAACTTGATTAGTTCCAAAAGATCATTCAAACATTAGGTCAAAAAAAAAACTAACAAAATAAAGAGTGTGATTGTAACTATCAAATGCGTCACTTTAACTATCAAAAGTGACACTATACATGTCAAATGCACTGTTTTACCTATCAAAAAGATTGTTCTTCTTATCAGATGCACCAAAGTATAGTCAAAAGTGCCACTATACTATCAAAAGCACCATTTTTCTAACCTACATCTACAAAAATAAATCATATGCATCATTGTTAGTATTAGATGCACTACAGTACTGCCAAAAGTGCCATTGTGTCATCAAAATTGTTGTTATGGGATCGAATGTGATACTCTACACTTGTAACCTAAAAAACCAAAGAAATGTAATACAAACTATTAAATTTCAAGGATGTGGGTCCCACCAAACGTGCCAAAATGTAGAAGGTAAATAAAATTACTAAAATATACAATGAGAATAAACCCAATTCAATAATCGAATAATCTACTTCAATGAAGTGTGTGCAAAAACAAAGTAAATCAAATTAAACTATTTTACCTCCACCAATGTGCCTAGTATTACTCCATTGTAGAATGTGATAATGCATTGTGATAAATTTATATGGATTTCTCATATACCTTAGCATAACCTCAAGATAGCAAAATAGATGCAAAATGGATGCAAGTTCGTCAAGATTTATGGGGAGATTGAATGGCTAAATGATGGGTGTTTTATAACTTGTACTGATATTTGATCAATGATGTGGGATGATTGGAGAGATCAATGGATAAGAATGGTTGAGAAATTATAATGAACATGCAAGTGACATGTGTCAGGATGAGGAGTGAAGTGGTTGCATGGGTGAATGTAGTGAAAGTGAGTGAGAGTGAATTGAAGTTGCTTTTCAGTTAACTCACTAAATTTAGAGATGGTTGCTAAATTTAAAGATGAAAGAATATAAATACAGTGATATATTTAGGAAATAATGAAATATTGATTTTATTTATTTTTAGAGGATTTTAAAGATAGAAAAGTCAAATTAATAATTTATTTAATTTATAGGAAATATTATATAATTAAATAATTAAAATCATTTAATTATGGTGGATGAGAAGAATGCACAAGTTAATTAAATAATTGAAAATTATTTAGTTAATGTGAATAGAAGAATAATTAGAAAGCTAATTAAATAATTAAAATTATTTAATTGTTGTTAGAATAAAATTATAAATAATTAAATAATTACAAATTATTTAATTATAGTGATTGGAAGAAAATGATAAATTAATTAAATAATTAAAAATTATTTAATTAAAGAGGAAAATGTGTTAGCTTAATTATTTAATTAATAGTGATGAAGGGGTTCATAAGAGATGACGACGAGAAATTATGACAGTTTAGAAAAAAATTGTTAGTCATTTTTAGGTGTCTACAAGTATGTGTAGGAAGTGACAAGATTTGTAGGAGCCTTGTATTATATTAAAATTTCCAAATAAGGACCAATTGGATGTTCAGTGAGAAAGAATAAGGAAGTTGATCTTTGTGCAATTTATAAATAAGGATGCTTGGATTTATCTTCATGCAATTTTTGAAGAAGAGCCCTTGCATGTGAAAGGCATATATACTAATGGTTATTTATTACATGAGATTCATTATGTCTCCATAATATCCTTTTGAACTTAAAAATATAAAACTAAAGTCACTTCACATGTCTTAGTCTACTCTTATCTTCCTTTTATTAGGATCTTGTGAGATTCCAATTGTGCTGAGAAATCCATGTTTGTATATGTATATTTACATGTTTCTCATTAAGTGTTTGAGAGTTTTTTTGTAATCCATGTGTATATTATACTAACAAGGTGGGGACATAAACTTGTTGATTTCTAGTTTAGAAAAATAGATGCATGAAGATATCACTTAGAGCTTGGAGAGTTCCTATTTTACTTTTAATAATTTGTTGCATTTTATGTATATGGTAAATTGTAAAACTAGGAATAACTATCCCTGATGATTTATTAGAAGTTCTCTCGACATATTGATTTATATGATCTCTTTACATCCATATAATGGCTTGCAAAATTATTTATGTTATATGTTATCTATGAAAATAGACATTAAAATGGATAAACTCATTGACCTAGAAAATATGATTTTATTTGAGTAAAATGAAAAGTATTGGGATATTAAATATGATTAGTTTAGAAGTTAGTGAATTCAATGGAGATATATGTGTTCTTTTTTGAAATTTATGTATCAAAAGTTATATGAAAAATTATGCTTTTAATCCTTTTTGTTGATGAATTTAGAATGCTAGTTGTCAAGTACATGCTAGAGCATAGGGAAGAAAATTATCATTAAATGTGTATGTGTAGAAACAATATCCTTACACAATTATACAATAGGAAGACACATTCCTTGATCCTTTCAGTCTTCTATTTCATATATTTTAGGATTTTTTCATGCTTATTTTCATAACAATTCCAATCATTGGATTCATAAGTGACAATTCATTGGTTTCACTAGGGTGATCCCTCATAGCAAATTCTAGTTTTTCTAGTTGTACTTTATGGGTGTGAAGTGTGGGGAAGCAATATGTCAATGCAATTGGAGACAAATAGAAAGAATCCAGAAACACCTAATATCAAGCAATCTCAAAGTTCAAGCCACAATCACATATGAAATTCTTTTAGCTGAAGCGAGGGATTTTCCCTTGGAGGCATCGGCGATAACCTAGTTGATAAGTTATCTAAAGAAGGTTGAAAACATGGATAACCATCGGTGGCCCAAAATGGTTATGGAGGAGACATTAGATCGTAGAAAGAAAACCTGGATGAAGCAGAACAACAAGTGGTTGAACAAGTGGGACATCAAATTACAAGAGTGTCCTAGCACCAATAGTGAAGTAAAAATTATGTGAGGGAAAAATTTAGGACTGCCATGTGGTCAAAATAGATTGGGCAAAAAAAAACATACCACATCAAAGAGTTTAACCCGAAAAAGGATCATGGTGAAAAAACCTATTTAGGGTCTGCTATTAAAGGGAAAGAGAGGTTGTTAGTTGCATAACTGACGATGGGATCACATCATCTTAGGTGTTAGACTGGTAGATGGAAGTTACCTATGGAAACTTGGGAATAAAGAACCTGCATATTCTGCAATAAGGGGGTGGTGGAGACGGAATGACACTTCGTCATGGAATGCATAGCTTATGAAGATATCTGTAATCAGTACACAAATAGTTTGGGTGTGGACAATATGTAGTAGTTATTTGAGGAGGATAAGATCAACCAGACGACCAACCTTCTAGTCAAAATTAATAGCAGGAGATCCGACCTAGAAAAGAGCATGAAAACAAATTAAGTTGTTCGTCTTGGTCCCATAGACTGTTTAGTCTCATGGATATTATTAAAATATTTCATTTCATTTCATTTCATCCATTAGAGTGACTTCTAGTTTGCTAAAAAAATATTATCTATCAAAAGGAAGCAATGCTTATCAATCAACATGAACATCAATTGAAGATTAAAATATTACCTTAAGAAAAAGAAAAAATAAACTTGACCCTTAAATTCACTTACTATTTTATCTTTACCTTGGGATGTTTAAAATAGAGTGTTTCTTATATTTTCATTATGTTTTACTGTACTTTATTCTTTTCTTTTTTTAAAATAAGTGAACTAAATAAACTAGATAGGTTTCCTAGTGTCACTTTTCACTTGAGTATTATTCTATGTTAAAGAATGATGGATTATGTTCTCATTCATTACATTTATGCTCATGGAATTGAAAGTGATCTAAATGTTGTTTCTTAGTTCATGTGCTTCTTCATTATGCTTGAATTAGGGTATCAGGTATCGAGTACCTTTTTGTGGTTCCAGTTCTTTTGCCCAGCGACCGGCCGCCAGCGCCTTTGTCCGCCCGAACCAACAAACCGTTTGCTGGACATAACCGTTCATCGCCCGTCCGCAGAAACGTCTGTTCGAACGGAACACGCCAGCCAATTGGGCAGCGGGCGCAGTATTAAGTTCGGTCAGCGTTGCTGGCGCCCGGTTACCAGTTCGTCGCCCGCTGGCACTTCTTGCCAGGGGGGGGAACCAGCGTCCACCGCCATTAGCAAATGTATATGATATTTTAAGTGATTGCACACTAACACAAAGTGGTGCAAAGGGTACTCGACTCTTGCCCTACATGCCTTCCCTTCTTATCCCCCACCTCTAGCCTTAGCCCTTAGCCTTCCAACCGAGGAGTTAGAACTTAGCCGGTCCCAAGGAATGGATCGCAATACGAGCTATACTGCATCAATCGGGGTGCGAGCACAGATGCTACAGTTAGCCCACGAGAGTTGAGGTGATCACCGAGGGCAACCAGGCCGGTGGTGATTCAACTTTTCACCCTTCTCCCACCAGTTATTACTAATCAGGAAACAACCAACAATCAACTTACTTACTAACTGGTGTATCACGTATAGATACTTAGATACTACCCTTAGGATCGACACCAGAGGGGGAATTATATATAGAAACTACATCCGACCCGGGTACTAGGATTGGGTAAACCCACCCAATTTGTGGTTGCATCCGAGGGCACTTCCACCGAAGCATCCACACTAGTAGAAAGAGTCATAGCTAAGTGCACAATGTTTCTTGAGACTTGCACAACTACATTTGATAAAAAAAAAGCCCATTGAAGCTTTAAGAAAAAAACAAGACACCACATTATTTACCTATAAGAAAAAAACAAGACACCACATTATTTACCTATTAGGTAGATGGTTAGATGGTTAATTCTATTCTTGTAGCTAAGATGAAATGACCACCTTAGAAAGGAGATCACAACTACGGTGGGTTGACTATGATATGACTTTGAATATGTGTTGGATCAGCTTTGAAATTTTCATTACTTCTTGAATATAAGTACAAATCCAAACTACAAGGGTCAAATGGTAGAGTCAATCACAAATCTCATCCCACATGATTATGTCTTTAATGGGGGAGTACCTTATTAAATATATTTACAAAGTATATGCATATTATGTTCAATGAGTAAAATATATATGCTTGTTATGTTCAACATATAATTTAACATTACATATTTAAAAATTCAACAAATAAATTCAACTATACAAGAACATAAAAAATATATCAATACAAATTAAACCTTTGTAAATTTATAGATTAAAAATTATACAAACTATTCAAATAAAAAAAAAGTCCGTTCTATATACAAATATTTGTATCTAAATACAAACTTAGAAATTAATTGTCTATAATCTATTTTTACTTATTTAATTATATTTTGTAATCTAAATTGAAAAGAGGTATAAATTTACACCCCTTCATTTTGATAAATGATAAATACATTAATTTTAATAAATGATAATTTTTAAATGGAAGCCAATTCTTTAATAGTTTATTAACTAGACACCACTAGTCAACCAATACAGTCGTATAACTGTCATCCATGAAATTTGAGAAACTAAATAAGATTATATTTTAAAAATACTTACTATATATTAAAAAAAATGACTTCTATTTAGGTATATGAAATGAACCAATATTTATTTGATAAGCTTGAAATTCGATGTCTGTCTGCATATCCCATTATAAACCTTAGGAAGATGACTGAATAACTGAAAATCTTAATCCTAAATTTTACTTTTCATCATGCGATGCTTCATTTGTATCCATCCAGGTATGAGCAACCATTAGATTTGGGTAGGATGAAGTGTAATTAGAATGTCATAAACATACATGTACAGTATGAACATTTAAATATACACCATGTTACTTACAGACCTATACACTATAAGGAATATGCTGTGAATTGTATGAGAATGGGATTGGATCGAAAAATAGATATTCATATCTGGAAAGCAATAGAATTAAGCACTTTCTTCATACCGTTACGATGGCAAGGTCCTTGAACTTGTATTCGTATAGGTATCCTCCATTAATGGCGGATCCAAAGCACTGAAGATATCATTCTGAGAGGTTGCAGAAGGAGGTGATTGCATTTGAAACATTATACTTGTCTTATCGTCCAAAGGCTGAAGCTCAAGAGACGAAGCCCACTTCACATTGTCACTACTGAACATTAACTGCTCCGAATACTCTATTAAAGACGATTGTTCATGAGATCTGAATCTGTTACTTTGCAGGTCTAAGTCGTCAACTAAACTTGTTCCTGAATAATTCAGAAGTTTAGAGTCATTTAGACCAATAAAATCTCCATCTTGGTGAATGTTTTCAATACAAGTGTTGTTCTTAATGGAGGAGAGATCTTGGTAAGCAACTATATGGGGCAGGTCCTTGAATTCATCACCAACACCCACATCAGAGTCGTTTGAAGGAGAGTTTATAGCTGGTGGAGTAGTAACGTTAGGAGATCTTTCTTGTTGAATGTGAGAAGCAGGAGGAGGCAGGTTAAGAACAGCTCGGGAACCATAGAGTGATGCGGCGGCATGATCATATGCAAGAGCAGCTTCGTCTGCGGTATCGAAGGTTCCAAGCCAGAGGCGAGTTCCTTTGTTGGGTTCCCTTATTTCTGACACCCATTTCCCCCATGTCCGCTGTCTTACGCCCCTGTAATTGCAGAGGGCATTCTGTGGGCCTCCTTTTCCCTTCATGCATCCCTTCTTCGACCCTCTTCGACCCCCACTCCTCTTCACTGCTTCTTCTTCTTTGTTGGGACTCGAAGCCATCTCAAGAATCTTCAAACAAAGAAAGCTTTTAATGAAGTCCGCGAAAGGTGATGATAAATAGAGAGGAATGGAAGGAGGGTATCAGGTGGCTACATAGGAAGCAGGAGGAGGTAGCTGTGCCAGTCGTGAAACACCCGTCCGGTGCTTCAATCTCTTTCTCTTTAACTATTCCCACGCGTCGTCTCTTCCCATCTGGAATCTGCTACGTGCATGCAAAACCAGGAGGAAATAGTTGTAATATAGTCAAGGTTTTACAGTTGTTGTGAAACAGACCAGTCGTATGAGAATGGCTGCCATTATTGTGCTCGACGTGGTGAGTTGCTCGCCGTCCACCCTCTTTATACCCACTTTAATGTCACTGGAATTAATCACTTCAAATGAGATGGGAGCTCAAATATTCCTGACAATCGTTGATGTTAACTCGCTACTACATTACAAATTATTGGCTATTGGTGAATTGCATGAATTACAATATAAACTGCATCAGTTTATTTCAATTAAATCATTTATAGTAATCAAATATTTCTCTTATTTTTATTTGTTAAAATTGATCTTTGATTATTGTATGTTGGATTATATATCGGGCTCATTTGTAGTGAAGAGTTTATCCATCCATCTAAATTGTAAATTTGAAATATCAAAAATGGTTCTTTAAAACTTTTGTGTCAAAATTTGAATAAAGGATCTAGTTATATTTCATATCAATATATAGAAGAACTGTAGAAGAAGGATCATGACCTTTGGTGAATGGTGTCTTATCACTTGAATAATCAACTATAAATAAGAGAACAAGTTCATTGAAGAAGAGATGAAGTGGAGGAAGATAAGAATTAGATACAAGATATCAAGCTCTCATAATGTTATAGTATTGTCTTAAAGCATGCAAACATCTATTGTGACATGCATACTTATTGTTGAGCTTTTGTACATATGACTTGTCATATTAGAGCATTTGCTAGTAAACTAATTTGTGTCATCTCATATCTCTTCTCAATTAGCTTTTTCTTGTATACTCTTGTTAGTCATTGCTGTTTCTATGTTTTCGGCTACATAAATAGACTCTCTTTCCTTGCACCCTCTATACATGGTTGCATCAATTGGTATCAAAGCTTAGTTCTAGCTAGGTTGGAAAAAGGATTGGAGGTAGCCCCATAGTACACAAATTGCAGTTGTTAGTCATTAGTGAAAGCAATTACTACAAGAAGAGGAAGTAGAAATAAAAAATAAGGATGAAAATGAAGCACATTAAAGGGTGTAGCATTATGTTGAATTGGTTGGAATCCTTCAAGACTATGCAAAGGTGAGAATTAGTCATAGCTAAAGATGCAAGTAATGGTGATAGACTAGTTTAGGAATTATGGCATGGAAAAGCTTCCAATTTAGAGGTTGAACTTATAAGTTTTCTAGGGAATTCTTGAGAGCAAGAAGTGAGCATAGGTTTGATCTTCCTTGTTATTCAAGTGGTTTGAACCCTAAAGAATTGGTGGATTGGATCAATGACTTATATAAATATGTTAAGTTTGAATCTATTGAAGACCCTAAGAGAGTTAACTATTTGACCACTAGGTTAAAGAGATATGTGGCCTTGTGGTGGGATTATGCTAAAAAACGTAGAGTATGGTAGAGTAGTTTCAAGATCACTAGATGGGATTAAATGGTTGCATAGTTTCAACATCAAAGGGTAAATTATTATTGTCCAATTACAATTTGGAGTTGTTAAATAAGTTTCAAAACTTGTGAAGGTGTACACCAAATAATTATATTGAAGATAATGCAAACAATGTGTTTGATTATTTTAATGAGGTGTGGATACTAATGAAAAGATATGTCCCAATATTTGGATAGGTTGTGTATTGCAATGTAGGATGATATTTATTTGTTATCAATTCTATCTGTGGAGGGTGCCTATCAACTTGTGTTGAGGGTAGAAGATAAGTAATCTAGGAAACAAAAGAGTGTAGGGTAAAAACAAAGGCATGAGTGATAAGTAGCAAAGAAGAATATTGAGAGAAAAAGATCTTCAAGAAGAATGAAGGTAAAAGTAGAGGAGGTCATGGAAATACCTACAATAATACTTATTTAAAATATGGAGAGGTAGGTCTCTAAGCATTTGAATTTCTTAAGGCTACAAATATATTGAAAAGAGAGTGAACATTACATAGGGAAGTGATGAGTCAAGTAGTGATATAAAGAATGTGTCTTGAATGTGGAGAGAATTTTATTTTGGATAATGTTAAATTAATTAAACCTATCAAGGAAAATAAAGAGCCATGATTAAGGAAGAGTATCTTCCAAACTATGTAAATCAAGAGGAATGTGTTGCAAGATGATCATGGATCAAGCTAGCACTAGTAATTTACCATCCATTGATATCCAATAGCTCAAATTTGAACCTAAAAATGGTGTGGCATCCTAATCCTTATAATGATTCATGTGGTTGTAGAAGGTTTAACAAATGACTATTATGGATCAATACTTGATTGCATTTCATGTTGGTGGTTATGCAAATGAGGTTTGGTAGAATT
>VDFB02271358.1:1195449220-1195690459 GCA_007258455.2 Sequoia sempervirens | reverse complement strand
CTTGATGAGGGCGCAGCCTGAGACTTAGAAAATAACTCACAAACAAGAGAATAATTTTATTATTCAGAAAATGGAGCTTCTTACATGCAGAGGATCTCAAATCCCCAAGTTCTACAACACATGCAAGTTACAGAAAGCTACAGAATAACCCTTTCGCAATATGCGAGCTTGTCCCCAAAAAAGTTACCCAAAAATTAGAAACCCGCCCATAAATAGAGCTCCTCATTAGTTTGGATCCAAAACAACATTCAAATTTGAGTTTAGGCAGTTTGGCGCCGAAAATTTACAACATGAAGTTCAAATTTCAAAAGAGCATTTGCAATTGTATCTTCTAGAAAGTGCGCCAACTTCCCGAGGCCATAACTTTTGATCCGGGACTCCAATTCGCGAACCGTTTGAACCGTTGAAAAGGTCTCGAGGTCAATAACGCGCTCAAAATTTTCTATCCCGATTTCAGCAAGTTTTGGGGCCATTCCAGAAACTCTAAGTTCCTCAAATCTAACTCAGAAGATTTTCAGGTGCAAATCTGGGAAACTAAAACTGCAATATCTTTCAACCCAGGAACAGAAAATAAAAACCATAAATTGGAAATTTCACTATGACGAAAGGGGTATCCAAAAATATAAAAACATCTAAAAACCGAGAAACTTGAAATTTAACTGTTTTTGGGTGATGCAAGATTGCCCTTACACCACTGGATGCTCCTGCATCAAAACAACTACAAAAAGATAACTCGTTTGTAATGAATTTCCTAGTTCAAGCATAATAAAGAAGCGCATGAACTAAGAAACAACATTTAGATCACTTTCAATTCCATGAGCATAAATGTAATGAATGAGAACATAATCTATCATTCTTTAACATAGAATAATACTCAAGTGAAAAGTGACACTAGGAAACCTATCTATTTTATTTAGTTCACTTATTATAAAAAGGAATAAAGTACAATAAAACATAATGAAAACATAAGAAACAATATATTTTAAAATTCACAAGGTAAAGATAAAATATTAAGTGAATTTGAGGGTCAAGTTTTTTTTTTCTTTTTTTAAAGGTAATATTTTAATCTTCTATTGATGTTCACCTTGATTGATAAGAATTCCTTCCTTTAAATAGATAATATTTTTTAGAAAACTAGAATTCACTCTAATGGATTGTGTTTTACCTTGAAAAACTATTATTCACCACGAGGGATCACCCTAGTAAAACCAATGATTAATTGTCATAAAAACAAGCATAGAAAAATCCTATTAAAATATATGAAATAGAAGATTAATGGATCAAGGAATGTGTCTTCCTATAGCATAATTGTAAGGACATTGTTTCTACACATACACATAATGAAAATTTTCTTCCCAATTCTCTAGCATGTGCATGACAACTAGCATTCTAAATTCATCAACAAAAAGGATTAAAAGCATAATTTTTCATATAAATTTTGACACATAAATTTCAAAAATGAACACATATATCTCCATTGAATTCACTAACTTCTAAAATACTCATAAATATTCTAATTCTTTTCATTTTACTCAAATAAAATCATATTTTCTAGGTCAATGAGTTTATAGATAGTTTAATGTCCATTTTCATAGGTAACATATACCATAAATAATTTTGCAAGTCATTACATAAACGCAGAGACCTCGTATAAATCAATGTATAGAGCACTTCTAATAACTCATAAGGGATAATTATTCCCAATTTTACAATTTACCATATACATAAAATGCAACAAATTATTAAAAGTAAAATAGGAATTGTCCAAGCTCTAAGTGATATCTTCATGCATCTATTTTTCTAAACCAACAATCAACAAGTTTACGACCCCACCTTGTTAGTAGAATATACACATAGATTACAAACAATCTCTCAAACACTTAATGAGAAACATGTAAATATGCATACATGAACATGGATTTCTCAACACAATTGGAATCTCACAAGATCCTAATAAAAGGAAGATAAGAGTAGACTAAGACATGAAGTGACTTTAATTTTATATTTTAAAGTTCAAAAGGATATTATGTAGACACAATGAATCTCATGTAATAAACAACCATTATTATATGTCTTTCACATGCAAGGGCTCTTCTTCAAAAATTGCATGAAGATGAATGCAAGCATCCTTATTTATAAATTGCACAAAGATTAACTTCCTTATTCTTTCTCATTGAACATCCAATTGGTACTCATTTAAAAATTTAATACAATACAAGGCTCCTACAAATCTTGTCAATTCCTACACATACATGTAGACACCTAAAAATGACTAACGCTTTTTGTCTAAACTATCATCATTTCTCATCACCATCTCTTATGAACCCCTTCATCACTATTAATTAAATAATTAAGCTAACACATTTTCCTCTTTAATTAATTTTTTTTAACTATTTAATTAATTTACCATTTTCTTCCAACCACTATAATAAATATTTTTTTTAATTATTTAATTTTTGTTTCATAAGAGGTGAGTTTTGTATTATTTCAAAAAAATAGCTTGGCCTGCACCAGGAGAGGTCACAACTGAGGGATCTCTTCCTCGTAGATTTAAAATTGCCCCTGATTTATTCAGCCACGGTCATGTAATACCATTTAGATCTCAACCTACTTGTTCCTGATGCCTCTATCAAAAACCATAAATACTCATGAGTACTAAAAAATCTATCATGCACATACTCGGTTATATAAAAATCTTGATTGTTGCTATAACATTTGAAAGCCTTCAAATCTATTTGCAATATCAACGTCTAAGCGATTGCAATTTTTTCTTGAGTTCCTCCATTTTGAGGATATACTCCCTTTTCTACATTGCATTCCACTCACAACCCCCCCATTAATTTGAGCTTTTGAAATAGATTTGATGTGAGGCTGTAACTGCAATCTATTGCCATCATCCACACTTTTGTTGACATTCCTTTTCTTTTTCTATATTGTTTTCCATTCATTTTCTCCATCACCAATAGTTGAGTCTTTAAAATCTTGAAATGAAGCCTAAGAGAGAGAGAGAGAGAGTTTTCTACCCTGGAGGAGTCAAGTCCTACATCAAATGTCGTAGAGCTTGAAGGATAAAAAATGACCGAAGGAGTTGCATCATTTCCCACAACAAGAGTTGCTCAAATGAGGAAAATTATATGCACCCATTAAATTTGAGGGATGCATGCCAGACTTCTTTTCATTCCTCCTATAGGTATCATTCTTTGGAGAGGAAACACAATCCTCAGGAGATTTCATAACAGAGTAGTGTTTTGGGGAAGCATCCTTCCACCAAGTGGCCTCCCCAATAGTTTGCAATTTAACATTTGGGCATTCAATTGCAATGTGCCTAGTTTTGTATCATTTTCTGCACCTGAAGATTAAACCTTCGTAATCCAATGTTTGTGTCCAGTTGTGACCATTCACACTGAAGATGATCTCAGCTATAAGGGTGTTGGAAATATCCAACTCTACTAGAATCCTAGCGTAGGTTGTATGAATGAAGTCTTTTGAATTAGCATCAGTGGAAATGAATTTACCAAGAGTGTTACTGATCGCTGCAAAACATGACTCAAACCAATAATGAAGAGGAAGATTTGGAAGGCGAACCCAGATCAACATAGCTGAAAATGATTTAGTGGTCAGGTTAAAATTAGGGTTCCAAGATTTTAAAAGTAGTGTGCTTTCTCTCCACCACCAAATGTAGTTGAGGATGGAATTTTTATCTTTCTTGCTATCAAAGATCACTGTAAAAAATCCTCTAACACTTGGGTATATCTCCAAGTTTTTTTTCCATTAGACGGAGCCAAGATTTTGAGATCCATTCATGGAGCTCAGGAAGGCTAGGCCAGAAACAATAGAACCTACCTATTAACCCATTCTTAGAGAAAAATTCTTCATTTTCATGTAACACCACTAAAATGTCATCAAAATGCAGATTTAGAGGTTTGTCAGCATAATGAGCAACACGTCTATTATTTATACCTGTATATTTCATACCAAATCTGGAATTTTTGAAAGGAGCATCTGACTTTAAATCCTCCACTGACAATCCAACACCAGCCTTCGTGCCTTTAATAGCATCCAAGAAGGGATTATTTGCCCCAAAAGCTAGATCATGACATGTTTGATCCACCCATGGAGAAAAATTGTGTCCAAATTTACCGAGGCCATCTTTAATCCCATCATGTTTGGATAACAATGGAAAATCGTGAAGAAGGGGAGATGGCGTCGTGTCCATCCCGTCATCAGGAGGAGCTTCATATTTAAGCGAGGAGGCCATTTCTTTGGCTGAAGCATCTAGCGAACCTTCAAAAACCTTCTATGAAACCATGGCATTGGAATCCTTCATCGTGAAAGTAGCTTCTGAAGGAAATCTTTCATAAGCGTTACCAAGCAGAGTTGCAGCTATCGAAGAAACCCTGTTTAGAAGCAAAAGGAGAAATTGACAGTTTCTGCATTTTTCAGTAGTAGCATTTAATAACCTACTTGTTTTTTTAATTATTTATAATTTAGTCTAACAAAATTAATTAAATAATTTTAATTATTTAATTAGATTTCTAATTATTATTCCATTCACATTAACTAAATAATTTTTAATTTAACTAAATCATGCACTCTTCTCATCCACCATAATTAAACAATTTTAATTATTTAATTAGATAATATTTCCTATAAAATTAAATAAATTAAATTTTACTTTTCTATCTTTAAAATCCTCTAAAAATAAATAAAATCAATATTTCGTTATTTCCTAAATATATCACTGTATTTATATTCTTTCATCTCTAAATTTAGTGAGTTAACTAAAAAGAAACCTTAGCTCACTCTCACAAACTTTCACTTCATTCGTGCCTATACAGCCACTTAACTCATCTTAGCCCTTATTCTAACGCATGTCACTTGCACGATCATTATAATCTCTCAAACATTCTTATCCATTTATCTCTCCAATCATCCTACATCATTGATCAGATATCAGTAAAAGCTATTAAACACTCATCATTTAGCCATTCAATCTCTCCACAAATTTTGATGAATCTTGCATCCATTTTTCTATCAAGTTTATGCTAAGGTTTTGTTAGCGAATGAATTTTCCCTTGATAAATATGCCTATAATAAATAACTCTCACCCGATAAGCACTAACGCCAAGCTACTATCAACTTTGGAAAGACCACAATTACATTTGTGGCTTTCCTCTGAATTGAGAGGTACAACTCCCTCGTATGATTTAAATGGGTAATATTTATGTGCTTTTAATCAGAAAGAAGTATAGGTGGAAAATATTAGCCTATAAGAATGTAGCTAATGTGAAATGAATTCTAAAAGATCATTAATCAACTAGACCACAAATTGTACTGACTAGTGACAAATGCAAATGTAAATAGAAAAGAGAGACTTCATAATTGCAATATATGAAATAAATGTAGCTGAATAGATTTCACATAGAAAATACATTTTATTTGCGCACATGACTCACACACCAATACGATCAACATTACATTTAACCCACAACTCACAAATTGACAATTATTGCAATTAGAAAGTAAATGAAACTCAAAGAAAATCCAATGTTCCTCCCTCGACTACAACATAGTGTATTCTCCAAGAATCAAACCCTCATTGAATGGTTTTTTTCCTAGATATAGGGGTCGTATTCCTCTCTTTGATGGTTATTGATCAGTTGCAATAACACTTTCTTGCTGTCTAACTACCCATCTTGAAAACCGATGACCGAGAAATAATAAATAGTCAGAATGATTACATCGCTAATGATAAAACTTCAAGCAATTTCTAAGCATCTGTTGATTAAAATCCTACCTCATGGCCATCAATTCTTGAGCATTTTGCATGCTTCACAAATTAAGCATTAAATAACTATCGTAGAGGTGCAATGGAAACACACGTGCAAGCTATCTTAGCAAGATGATCAATTGGGAATATAACGTAAATCCTAGTCACATCAACAATTAATCCCAATCACATTTCCATCCTATCACTTTGATCATCCTTAGCTCAAATGTCTCACCAACCTTCTATAAATTCAATAGGCACCACCTCACCTTGCCAACCTGAAGTGTCAAACATGGCGAGTACTCAAGGTGACGGATTGTCCATGAATGACTTCATTGTCATTGAAGAGATTGAATGTAGCCCCCTCTTTGGGTGTTTGTTTGACCAGCTGAAAGAGGTCTTTGTTGTCCAAAGTGAAGTTGAAGATGAGGTGTTGCATGGCATACTAGGAAAGGTGTTTCTGAACTAGGTGCATGTGCACAATGTAACACTCCTGGCGCATTTTGTGTACACTGTAATCTACACCTCCAAGTGTCATGACTGGGGAATGAGAGAAGTGGAGCGACTGGTTCGACCTGAGTTACTCCACCCAGTGAATGTAGTCATTGTTGGCCTCAAAAACTACCCACGAAGTGAACTGGTGGGTGATGTCATTTGTATTGCGACCATGACCCAAAATGAAGCCACTGAAGAAGAAGTGACCCTTCTCCATGTGTGGCTGGTGAGAAACAACATGGGGCTATTTTCCCAATTTTTTTACTCTCGTGAGAACCTATTATCACCTACCTAGATAGAGCGCCTTCAAATGGTGGTGGAAGCGATCCATGTGTTGATGTTTGCCCTTTGTGCATGAAGAAATCATACTTTTGATACTATCTAGTACCTTTTTGTAATTGACAGAGAATTTTGTAATTCCACCATATATATATATATATATATAATAGAATATATCATTTTCTATCTCTGGTGTCACCTCTCTTTGTATGAACAAGATTCATGTCTTTGATTTTGGTTTAATTTGTTGTATTTGAATCACATCTATTTATTCATTTCTGCTCAAATGGCTTGTCATTTATCTAGAATGTACCTAAATAGAATAAACCACACTGTGACTTCTTTAATCTCTTTTCAACTATACTTCGGTGGTATTATGGGGGATTCGTACAACTAAACAAATCAACGATGGAGTCTTAGAAACTACTCCAATTCCCACCCAACTTGAAATACTTTAAAACTTATCTCTAGTGGTCTTTTCAACAAGTTTATAAACCTTACTTACGAACCACTAACCTTTCAAAAAAATGACTTAGAGTATCTAGGTTCAAGTTATAACAATACCCTAAAACATCTCTCAGCTTAAGAAAACAAAGAAGTAAAAGACAAGGGCAGTAAAATGGGAAGTTATACAAACTAATGAAAACACCACCCAAGTTAGGAATACTTAATAAAACACCTCCCGACTTGATACTTAACTGGAATTTCAACATGGGGGTGTCAATTTTAAGAGAGGGACCCAAAATATAAGTAGCAGTGGCTCTGACTGGGGACAAGGACTGAAAAGGATGCAGTTGGGAACCTAGAAGCATTATGACCAATCCTATCCAGTGGGAAACAAAGTTGAGCAAAGAGGGAGGACAAAAACCCAAAATCAAACAAACACACCCAAAAACAACTATATACAAGGTAGGTTGGTTCCTACCAAGGAAGAAAAGAAAAGAATTTAACTCACACAAAACCATTGACGGGTTGTGAGAAGAATGACCCAGACCTGAAAAAGCCTATTAACACATGCAGTTTCTAAAACGAGGCAAGAATTTGAATAACCCAAACATAGGTGCTATAACCGAATAAAATACCAATTATAATGCCCCCAAATAACCATATCTCATCATAAATCTCCTCTTGATGTGAAAATTCATGTATCATTTAAGCATCTGGAATTTTTTTTATTATTTCCTAAGACTTTGTTATTGAAAACATCTCTCGCCCTTAAAGAAAATTTGAATTTTTCACACCTCCAGCAATAATGTATCTTACTGTCTCATGATCAACCTTCTAATCATTGCAGCTACATTATGACCTCATGACACCTTGATCCCTTACCACATGGTAAAAGTACAAAGTTGTGTCACACTTTTATAAAGGAAACGACCAATACTGATCCAACTTTTAAACTTGAATCACTAAAATGTGATATATATGTTTTGAATTTTGAAATGATGTAAACTAATAAAATATTTCATTTTTAGGTTATTTTATGTTTGTATTTTATTGAAATTTTTTTAAAATTATTTGAATATAGTTTTTAATAAATTAACACTATAATTTAGTTGTTGATAAAATGCTGAAAAATGAAGTTACATGAGACATCAATCTTTATATAGTAATTTTTTTTCCTTCAATTTTTTTTGTGTATTTATAACTTGAAACTTTAGGTCATGGATATATTTTTTTCCAATTTTAATAACTATATATTTTTAAATAAATATTAAAATGTGTGTGTATT
This sequence comes from Sequoia sempervirens, assembly GCA_007258455.2. Taxonomy (NCBI): domain Eukaryota; kingdom Viridiplantae; phylum Streptophyta; class Pinopsida; order Cupressales; family Cupressaceae; genus Sequoia; species Sequoia sempervirens. Next base: position 1,195,682,183 of record VDFB02271358.1, on the reverse strand, counting down.
AAAACTTAGTTGTTTCTAGTCGACGTCAACTTTCATATTAACTATTTATCTAAAATAGAAAAAAAAATGCCATCTTGATATAGATTCTTATATCTAGGGAATCATATTTTTTCAAAAAAAATTAATAAGTTTTACTATTTTCCTTGACATGGTAATCAGACTAATTTTTTGTGCCGATAACCTACATCTAGTAAAAATAAAAAGGAAAATATAAATAATGATTAAACTATTAAAATATATACATTTTTTAAAACTAAACTTATGGATCTACAAAAGGGTATTTTTATATTTTAAGAAAAATGTGTAAGGAAAGCTTAGGTGCGGAACAAACTCTCCTAACGCCAAAACCTCAGGGAAGAATGCAGAGGTGACTTTAAATTTTTCAATTACAGTTCAATCAGATACACTTGAAAAGAATAACAGAAAAGAGAAATAAAGACATACACAATTGGACACTAGATTTACGTGGGAAAAACCTTACAGGAGAAAAACCCACCACACCAAGAAAAGTCTCTTTGTATTACAGTAAAAAAAATTACATACAAAGATCAGACTTAACTTTTTGATGTCAATTTATAGCAGCAAAATTCACTGATCAATCTTGTACAGAACATTAATCTCACAATGCTCTCAGACGCATACAATGAACCCACTCAGATCAATCTGTGTTCAATCAAGCAACACTTTCGTTATCTCCAACTGATCATCGTCATCCGTTACAGAGAATAATCCCTTCTCTTCATGGTTTGTTGATCTTCCACACAAGAACGGTCACAACAGTTCAACTGCCAAAGGTTCACATTTTGCTTCTCTCATTGGCTCAGAACACACCATGTAGGACAGACATTCAGTCAAAACGTTCAACTGTATCGCATGTCAGTGAGACACTAGATTGTGTCTCCCCGATGCCAAAATACCCGATCACATAGCTATCGGCAAGACCAAAGGCATCAACAACACCCTAATAAGTCAGACAGATAACAAATCAAGTCTCCCCGATATCACAAAGAAAACAACTATCCTTATCGGCAAGAGTCACACCAAACTCAAAACCATCGGCCAGACCCACTCTATTGGCAAGACTTCTCAACGATGTCCATTGCAGAACCAGCTCCATCGACAAGACATCTCACCGATGTCCATTGCAAAACTATCAGCAAGAGTTTCAGTATTGCTGAGAGTTCACAGCGAACAAAAATCCATCGGCGAGATATCCTCTATCACTAATACTTCACATCGATATTCAACTCATGCACTGCTATCAGTGAGACGAGTGTTATCGGCAAGAGGAAAACCATCGGCAAGAGTTCTCACCGAAGTTGCATACCCATCGACGAGACCATAGCCATCGGCAAGAGATCATACTGAATGCAAATCTATCGACGAGACATCCACTGTCGCTTAGACTCTTATCGAGCCTTCATGTCACCCCTATGAAAATCATGTGTAAAACCATCGACGAGACATACTCTGTCAGAATGAGTCACTCTGAAGGTTCATGTCTCTCCCTGATGCCACTTGTCACCAAGAGTCTCCCTGATGATCACCAGGAATCAACCCATCGGCGAGAGGTCTGCCTAGACGGAAAGAGTTAGAACTTTCACAGCGATAGCCATGTCTTGCCAATGACTCCTGTCGGCAAGACAGAACCAAAGTCTCAGCAACTTTGATCTTTTGAACACAACTGCTGGTCGGTAAGACATTCTAAGGGTCTCACCAATTTTTCTCTTTCAGGAGTTCCATGTCAATAAGCTTGAGGCACATTTTCCAACAATCTCCCACTTGACGAAGATCTTACTAACACCTCTAGAGCACAAAAAAACTAATGAAATTCACGGGCACTAAGGCCCATCGAACTGGCACACCACCTGAACTTGTTTGTGCTCACTGGTTTCGTCAATGCATCTGCAACATTTTCCAGAGTATCCACTTTTTCTAAAGAGACCTTTCCATCCTCCACCATATCTCGTACAAAATGATACTGCACATCAACATGTTTCGTCTTGGCATGGAAAGAAGGATTTTTTGCCAAACAAATAGAACTTTGACTGTCACAGTAAATTATAATTTTCCCTGCATCAAACCCAATGTTAGAACACAAACATTTTAACTAGATTGCTTCTTTACAGGCGTGTGTTGTTGCCATGTATTCTGCCTCTATAGTGGAAAAAGCGACTATAGCCTGCCTCTTACTCATCCAACTAACTGCACCACCATTCATCATGAAAATATATCCAATGGTGGATCTTCTGCTGTCAATGTCCCCTGCCCAATTAGAATCCACATAGCCTCGAATTCTGAGAGTCCTTTGTGATTCAACCAAATTCTCATGGTAACACAAAGCATATTCTGAAGTGCCCTTCAAATATGTAAACACTCTTTTCACAGTATCCCAATGTGTCCTTCCAAGATTTTCCATAAAATGACTATGTACTCCCACTGCTTGGGCAATGTTTGGCCTTGTATAGACCATTGCATACATTAAACTACTAATTGCACTAGCATAAGGCACTCTAGTCATGTCCTCCATCTCAGTAGGATATTTTGGACAGTCTTCAACAGATAGATTTGTTCCCTGCAAAACTGGAACAACTAGCTATTTGCACTCAGTCATACAAAATCTCTCCAAAACAGTATTAATATACTTACTCTGACTGAGCCAAATTTTTCTACTCTTCTTGTCCCTGGTTATTTTCATTCCCAGAATATACCTTTCTGCACCAAGATCTTTCATTTTGAAATTTGCAGACAGCTGAGATTTTAGATGAGAAATCATTAACTTACTATTGCCTATGAACAACATATCATCAACATAGAGAGCAATAATAAGAACACGATCATTTTCAGCTTTGAAGTACACACAATGATCATATTTTGATCTTACAAATCCCAATGACAAAACAAATGTGTCAAACTTCTGGTACCACATTCTAGGAGATTGTTTTAATCCATACAAATATTTTTTCAACTTGCAAACCAGATTTTCTTTACCTTTTTCCACAAAGTGCTTAGGCTGGGACATGTAGATTTCTTCTTCAAGTTCACCATGAAGAAATGATGTCTTCACATCCATCTGTTCAATCTCTAAGTCATACGCTGCTACAAGTGACAAAATAAATCTAATAAATGTCAGCTTAGCTATAGGAGAAAATATTTCTCCATAATCAATTCCCTCTACCTGGGAATATCCCTTCACAACCAACCTCGCCTTATACTTTTCCACACTGCCATCCAGACCTATTTTCCTTTTAAATACCCATTTATAGCCAACAACTTTTCTGCCTTCAGGCAAGGGCACCAAACTCCAAGTATCATTCTTTTCTAATGATGCCATTTCTTCATTCATGGCTTCCAACCAAGAGTTTGAATCAGACATTCTAAATGCCTCTTTCACAATCCTAGGCTCATCAGTGCTGGAAATTAAAGCATAGGCACAAGTAGAATCTAACAAAGAAAACCCATACCTATCAGGTTTCTTTCTTTCATGTGTTGACCTCCTCACAGGCTGAGGCTAAGGTTGATCTTCTTCTTCAGAACTCTTAGAACTACTTGAGCTCTCCTCAGTTTCAAGTACATTTTGAATTTTTCAATTCCTCTTTATCTGGTGTCAGAGGAATTTCAACTACATCCTTTTTATTTTCTGATTTTGACTCTGACTGTAGATCCAAAGTAGAAGGCTTCAGCTCACGAAAAATAACACTTCTACTGTATAGAACCTTCTATGTATCAAGATTCCAAAGCTTGTATCCTTTTATGCCAGCACTATAACCAATAAAAATACATTTAACAGCCTTGTTATCCAACTTAGACCTTTTTTCATTCGGCACATATGCATATGCCTCACAGCCAAAGACACGAATGTGTCTCAGAGAGGGCTTCTTTCCAGACCATGCTTCCAAAGGTGTTTTCTCAACAAGAGCAGAATTCAGAGAACGGTTTATTAAATAACATGTTGTTGCAACTTCCTCAGCCCAGAACTTCTCCTCCAAGTCATCACTGCTTAGCTTACTTCGTGCTCTTTCCATCACTATCATGTTGAACCTTTCAGCAACTCCATTTTGTTGCGGAGTGTAGGATGTATTTTTATGTCTTTTAATCCCATGATCTTTACAATACCTTTTGAACTCATCAAAACAAAACTCACCGCCATTGTCAGTCCTTAAACATTTTATTTTTCTTCCAGTCTGATTTTCCACAAGGTTTTTAAATTCCTTAAAACGACTGAACACTTTTGATTTACTTTTCAAAAAATAAACAAATGCCCTTCTTGAATAATCATCAATGAACGATACATAATATCTTGATTTAGGAAAAGAAGGAACATTTACTGGACCAAAAACATCATAATGTATATAATCAAGTAAACCAGAAAATTTGTGAGGACTGGAGTAAAATGAAACATGGTGTTGTTTACCATATATACAATGTTCACAAAACCCGAATTCAAGGTTACAGTCATCAAGCCCCTGAACCAGGTTTTTAAACCTTTTTCTTCAATGTGGCCAAGCCATGATGCCATAGCATATTCTTTTCTGTTGGAAGTTTAACTTCCATAGAGTTTGCACTATCAGGAACTTTTTCCTCCTTTTCTCCATGAGTAGGCGTGTGACTTTGCAAGACTAATTGCATTGAACAAAAGTGATTCCAGTTATACAAAGTAAAATATGAATAATTAGAGCACTCATTGCACATGCATTACATCATTGATTCCCCTTCACCTTCCATCAGGGAACCTTCCCGCCACGGCCAACTATTTCCAGATGAATCACTTGCCACACCCCCCACCCACCATTTATTTTTCATAACCTGTGAACCAGCCTCTATGAGATGTCATGTGGAAAGATGCTCCAGAATCAATCTATTCATGCCCCCAAATGCAATGAAGCTTTGAAGAATCATTGTCGAAAGAATTCTTCTTCTTCTTTTTCTCCTCTTTACAATCCTTTCGGACATGACCAGGTTGCCCACAATTCCAGCACTTTCCCTTGGACTTCTTACTAGGAGACTTTGATCTCCCCTCTGATTTGGATTTGGACTTCTTGTCTTCTTGTGTTTTTCTTTCGATCTACCTCTAACAGCAAGAGCCTCCTTCATCTCATTTCTTTTCTTCTCATCTCTTTTGATAAAAAAGAAGCAACAATATCTTCCATCTTAAAAGAGGAAGTAGTACTCCCAATAGCCATCACCAAGTGATCCCAAGAATCTGGCAAAGAACATAACAGTAGCATACAACTATCTTCTTCATCAATCTTCACACCCACAAATGCTAACTAAGCAATCAACATGTTGAAAGCATTCAAATGATCAGCAATAGACGCTCCTTCCTGCATTTTCAAAGAGTATAACTTCTTCCTCAAGAACAACTTATTCACCAAGGACTTTCCCTGATAAATAGCTCCCAATCTTTTCCACAAATAGGATGTTGTCTTTTCTTCATGAACATTTAGAAGAACAGAGTCTACTAAACAGAGCCTTATCAACCCCTTTGATTTTTGATCTACAAGTCCCAATCCTCTTGCTTCATGCATGTAGGCTTCGTTCTAGACACAACAAGCCAAATATCACGATCAACCAATAGATCTTCCATTTTGAGTTTCCACAACTCAAAATTACTGCCATTGAATTTCTCAAATTCAATCTTTCCCGACGTGCTTTCCATCTTCAACTGTAATTCGAATTACCATACTTCTTCAAGACTCCCACTGAACAGAATTGACACAAAAAACCCAACGTACCCACAAGGATAACACAACTGGCCAGGCTTTGATACCACTTGTAAGGAAAGCTTGGGTGTGGAACAAACTCTCCTAACGCCAAAACCTCAGGGAAGAATGCAGAGGTGACTTTAAATTTTTCAATTATAGTTCAATCAGATACACTTGAAAAGAATAACAGAAAAGAGAAATAAAGACATACACAATTGGACACTAGATTTATGTGGGAAAACCCTTACATGAGAAAAACCCACCACACCAAGAAAAGTCTCTTTGTATTACAGTAAAAAAAATTACATACAGAGATCAAACTTAACTTTCTGATGTCAATTTACAGCAGCAACATTCATTGATCAATCTTGTATAGAACATTAATCTCACAATGCTCTCAGACACATACAATGAACCCACTCGGATCAATCTGTGTTCAATCGAGCAACACTTTCATTATCTCCAACTGATCATCATCATCCGTTACAGAGAATAATCCCTTCTCTTCATGGTTTGTTGATCTCCCACACATGAACGGTCACAACAATTCAACTGCCAAAGGTTCACATTTTGCTTCTCTCATTGGCTCAAAACACACCACGTAGGATATACGTTCGGTCAAAACGTTCAATTGTATCGGATGTCGATGAGACACTAGATTGTGTCTCCCCGATGCCAAAATGCTCGATCACATAGCTATCGACAAGACCAAAGGTATCAGAAACACCCTAAGAATTCAGGCCGATAACAAATCAAGTCTCCCCAATATCATAAAGAAAACAACTGTCCTTATCAGCAAGAGTCACACCGAACTCAAAACCATCGGCCAAACCCACTCTATCGGAAAGACTTCTCACCGATGTCCATTGCAGAACCAACACCATCGGCAAGACATCTCACTGATGTCCATTGCAGAACTATCAACAAGAGTTTCGCTATCGTTGATAGTTCACAGTGAACAAAAATCCATCGGCGAGATATCCTCTATCTCTAAGACTTCACATCAATATTCAACTCGTGCAATGCTATCGGCGAGATGAGTGCTATCGACAAGAGTTCACAACGAAATGATACCCATCAGCAAGAGTAAAACCATCGGCAATAATTCTCACCGAAGTTGCATACCCGTCGGCGAGACCACAACTATCGGCAGGAGATCATACCGAATGCAAATCTATTGGCGAGACATCCACTGTCGCTTAGACTCTTATCGAGCTTTCATGCCACCCCGATGACAATCATGTGTAAAACCATCGGCGATACATACTCTGTCGGAATGAGTCACTCTGAAGGTTCACGTCTCTCCCTGATGCCACTCGTCACCAAGAGTCTCCCCGATGATCACCAGGAATCAACCCATCGGCGAGAGGTCTGCCCGGACGGAAAGAGTTAGAACTTTCACAGCGATAGCCATGTCTTGCTGATGACTCTCATCGGCAAGACAGAACCAAAGTCTCAGCGATTTTGATCTTTTGAACACAACTGCTGGTCGGTAAGACATTTTGAGGGTCTCACCGATTTTTATCTTTCATGAGTTTCATGTCAGTAAGCTTGAGGCACATTTTCCAACAAAATGTTTTTTACATGAGTAGAAGTTGTTGAAACATCAAGTTTTCTAAATAATTTTTTTTTTTGGTAAATTGGACTCAAAGTTTTTCTAAATATGCATTTAGCTAACAATTTTAGTTGGAAAAGTTGTGTACATATATAACTTAGCTAGAATGAATTTAACAAGATCATATGTTTGACCAAAATTAATTTTTAGTTAAAATTACTTAAATTAACCTATGCTGATAAGTTGGCCGAAGTGTGATACAACTTTGTGATGATACCCCCTAGTAATATCTTCTTATTGACCATTAATAGAAAAAATAAATAGCCTCCACTACTAATAGTTCTGGCACACCAAACCCTAGTTCCTCGAACATAAGATTGTCATGAATTTCAAATTCCTCAAATATGAAAAGAGGGTTTGAACTAATTAACCACCTTACCCCACCCTCACTTAGAGGATCATTATTTTTTTCCTTGATAGCACATGCAATTTTATCAACAATATCCTCAAATGTGAAGGTCTCATATTTAGGGGTGGCAAGGTAACCTAACCCTTAATCTTCACTAGCAGAACAAAAAGGGGGCAAATCATCCGTAGGAACAGATGGAGTAAACTGAAAAGTAGGGGTATACCTTTCTCGTGGTGTTGAGCCCTCATCACACTAGATGGGATGAGATCAACTTATGATTCCATTGTGGTGTCCAGACTATATTCTTGGGCATACCAACACTGATCCTCTTCCTTTGCATCTCTACTCCTCTTAGGTAAGAACTGCACATCATTCAATATTGTCAAATTCATTCTCTCAGCAGTAGGATGGGGAAGATTGGTAATCACTAGGAAACTAGAGAAGCTATGGATGGGTTGATGGACGATTTACAATAGGCTGGGTAATATAGTCGAACCTCCATTTTCCCACTACAATTAGATCATTCTCAGTGTTCACTACTTTGATTTGGGCTTGTTTGATTCCAAAGACTTTATCTCTTTTTAGCATGAGTTGGACACTAGGATCAAGAGTAGAAGTGAATACATGGAAATGGATTATTTTTCTTGGTTGTTCTGGTGTAGGAATCCACCAGAGAGATTGATTGAATTGATAAAAAAACTCCCTGAAAGGGTCATGCCTTTCCTTCACAATTTTGAAAAATCTTCTGGGTAGAGCAGTGACATCGACAAGACTCTAGAAACGTTGCCAAAAAAATGTGTAAAACATCCTAGCCAGTTATACAACCCTTCTCTAACCCCCTAAACATCTAACTGCCTTTTTTATTAGACTGTCAAAAACTATTCTGAAAAAGACGTCTTCCTCTTGAATTCCCAAAATTCAGCTTACTACAGTCATAGCCAAAACATGTTCTTTCAGATCTTGAGCGTTACTACCACATAATTTTGGGAATCTTTCCCTTGAACCATGTGGCAAGTCATTGCATTGTGATAGGGTGAAGGGTCTAATACGGTTACCCCAAGGAATACAAGCCATGATATTCAGATTTTCCAACTCCTATCAGAGTAAAGAAGGGGAACCCCCAGGCTATTGCCCAGGTGGCGGTTGAGCTAGAGGGTGATTCAGTGGCAGTGATGATTCAGATGTTGATATGGAGGTTGATTGGGACGTGGATTAGGATGGTGGGGTGGGTCGTCGTAATACTCAAAAATCAACCTTGGGGGATGTTCAACCACTGGTACAGGTGGGCAACGGGCCCGCTCTTCTTCCTCTTCCAAGACAAAATTAACTTACATATAATCTACTACACTTCTCTTATACCTCCAAGCAAGCATATTTAATTGTGATATGATATCATCTTGCTCTGCCTACATCTAATCCAAGTTAGATTGAAGTATAGGAAACACATCATTATGTGGAAGTACCATCTTACTTCATGACACGAAAGCAACTTGTCAGAAATTACAATATTTTCCCCAATAGAGTCACCAAAAATTTGTTAGTGAATGAATTGGCCCTTGATAAATATGCCTATAATAAATAACTCTCTCACCTGATAAGCACTAATGTCAAGCCACTAACAACTCTGGAAAGACCACAATTGCATTTGTGGCTTTCCTCTGAATTGAGAGGTATAACTCCCTCGTATGATTTAAATGGATAATAAATGTGCTTTTAACCAGAAAGCAGTAAAGGCAGAAAATATCAGCCCATAAGAATGTAGCTAATGCAAAATGAATTCTAAAAGCAACTAATGATGAATGTGAATGTAAATAGAAAAGAGAGACTTTAGTACTATTTCCTTTCTAGTTATAGGATAAGGATGACTATAGTTGAGTCCTAGTGCACAAACAGTGATGACCCATTTCAAGTTCATGTCCTTGGATTGACAATGAAATGAACCTCCATGATGAGCAAGATAACTACTTAGTGCAGATATCTAATCTCTAGGTTATAGCTCTAATGTCTTAGTTATTGAACCATTAGAGGAGGCCAACATTTTTGGCACCGTTCTTGGGGATGGTGTCAAACTGGGAAATTATTTGGAGTCATTTTTAATTTCTTTCTTGTTTTAGTATCTCTGAAGCTTGTTCTTAGCATACCCTTCATTTGAGAAAAGTAATGATATTCTATTCTTTCACCAATTCTGTGTGAATTGGTTGATACTGAGTTAATACCACATGCATAGAGGTAGAAGAAGAGATGCTCATGGGAGATTCCTTCCTAATGACCCTAATCCTAATAACCAGCTAGTTGAATTTAAAAATCTACCAAGAGACGAAGAAGAAGAGGAGGAAAATCCTTTTGTTGATGCATTTCCCAATTTACTGGTTCTGAAACTTCCTCTGAAGAGCAAGCTGCCCAAAACCTAATTGAGAATCCATTTGCTTTGGAACTCCATCAAGAAAATATGGCTGGTGCAAATCCAAATAGATGCAACCAACCATATTTTCCATTTTTTATCACCCACTAGAATGAAGTTGATAACCTAAAGAACATCCATGCTTCATTTCTTCCTAAGTTCTATGGGCTTGTAACAGAAGATCCTAACACTTTCTTGTTTGAGTTTGATATCCTCTGTAGAAGCTATGATTACACTACTGATGCTCATAGGCTTAAATTTTTTCCTACCACCTTGAAATAAGTTGCATTAAGATGGTTTATGAGCTTAGGTAGGAATACTATAGAGACTTGGGATGATATGTAAACAAAGTTTCTTGATAAGTATAAAGAATATTGTAGGAGCAATGATATGAGAGGAGATGATATCTTCAGGATGCAGCAGAAGGAAGATGAAAGTTTGGAGGACTATATTTCAAGGTTCCTATTTTTCCTACAAAAATCTCCACATCATGCACTCAATGAAGAGTCTCAAAATGTTCTCTTCCTTAGAGGGATCAATGAAAATTGCATTAATTACTCTAGGGCAACTCTAAAGAAAGGAAGAGGTTATCAATATTCTATGGGTAAATCCTCCACTAAAGGAGTTTCAAGGATGAAAATTACTCATTTGTTTCCAGATTTCAAGCAGGATATCATAAACAATATGGCTACTCAGCTAGATACTCTTCAAGCAAAGAAGAAACATGAGGAGGCAGAGGAAATGTTGGCAGAATATTGTCCTCATTGTAGGAAAAAGATGGACTACATATGTAAAATGGTAGCCAACATTGACAGCAAGCAGATTCCACCAAAATTCAGGCCAATTCAGGGTGATGATGATAAGGTTTTCTACATTGCACAAAGAAGACCATGGGCCCCAAGACAAGGTATGCCACTAGATCCATTATCTTTTAGTGGACCTTATTTCAATTCTTATGCATCTGGTAATCAACGGAAACCCCCATATCCATCCAACTTTGGAGGTTATCCACCTCAACCTTGGAACAACCCTCCAAATACTTGGCCCAATTACCAAAACTCTCCACCTTAGTGGCAACAATTCTAGGGGAATTGGCAGCAACCCCTAGGAAACTGGCAGTAGACATCCCAATGGGAGGGAGGACAGCAATGGCCAAACTAGGCAACCGGTTACATGCAACCACCTCCACAGCCTCAACAGCCTGCCATAATGCCTTCTCCTCCTAACTCAACCTCTAGCACACCTAGACCTACTCAATTACCAACTCAACCCACACCTAACCCAAATAACAAACCACAATAGCAACATGTCTACTCTACAAATCCTAAACAATTTCATGTGTGTGTTGTGAGTGTGAGTGATATTCATTTGTGTTCAGGAACCACTTTGTCATCTCCTTTCACTCCTATCATAACAGAGCTTCATGTGGAAGAAGAGGAGCATCATAATCTATCTAATATGCATGTTCAATCAAGTGTGCCCAAGAATCCTAAACTAGTTCAACAGTCTGGCCAAGACTCACCATTTTCTCAAAGGTTAGAAGTTGTTAAACAAAAGGAAGAAACAACTTTTGATATCCTGGATTAGTTAAAACACATGTGTGTCAAGATACCTTTGTTGCAGGCCATAAAAGATGTCCCCATATATAGTAAGGCAATCAAGGAAGCATGTCTCAAAAATCCAAGGAGGAAAAAGAAGGACCCCACTACCATTCATGTGGTGGGACAGTTGGCAGATATCATGCTTGGAAAAGTCACTGTTCCTAAATATACTGACCCAGGTAGTCCTGTGGTTGGATTCATTATAAATGGAATCCAAGTAAAGAATGATCTAATAGACTTGGGAGCAACAATCAATGTGATGACTAGGATATCCTACGGCAACTGAATGTTGCAAATATGAGACCTACTCCTACTATCCTACAGCTTGCTAACAATTCCACTATCAAACCAAATGGTATAGTAGAAGACCTTGTTGTTACTCTAGACTCTTGGGAATATCTAGCATACTTCATGATCCTTTCCCCTAAAGCTACATTAGGAGGGTATCCCATTATTCTGGGTAGGTCGTGGTTAGCTACAACATATGCTTACATTGGATGTCGGTCAGGGGACATGACTATTTCTGATGGGAGAAGCACTAAGAAGTTTGTCCTCTATCCTCCTGCTCAATCATCCCATGATATGGACAACCCCATATGGCCACATGTTGGAAAAGAGGCCAAGGAGGTCAATTCAGTAGCACAACTCATGATGATAGGCAGAAGTCCTTTCATGCAGCTTCAGGAAGAAGATGAAATATTAACCCATATTATTTAGAACCATTGTGAAGTGCATGGAGAATCATCCACTCGTGAATCTAATTTTGCATGTCCATTGCAGACACTTCTGCCCGCTCCTCCTACACCTGAATTTCCTGCAACAACAGATATGCTTCATACATTATTGCTGCATGAACTAAAAATACCAAGTATCAGTGAAACAACCATGATTGAGTTGACCACACAAGTACAAATTTCAGAAGGGAAACATCTGGATATTAACAACAAGTTGAGTCAAGAGTAGCAGTTGTCCCTAAAAAACCTCTTGAAGTTGCATCAACATGCATTTGCATGGGATTACCATGACATGAAAGGATTGGATCCCATGCTTTGTACTCATAGGATCTACATTATAGATGACTGCACACTAGTAAGGAAACCACAAAGGAGAATCAACCCTCCATTTAGGGAGATTGTAAAAGGGGAACTACAGAAGTTATTGGATGCGGGATTTATCTACCCTATCTCAGATAGCCAATGGGTGTCCCCATTGGTAATTGTGCCTAAAAAGGGAGGTAAATGGAGATTTTTTGTTGACTATAGAGAACTAAACTCTACCACCAAAAAGGATCATTTTCCCCTTCCTTTTATAGACCAAGTATTGGATTTACTTGCAGGAAAGCAGTATTTTTCCTTCCTAGATGGATTCAGTGGTTATAATCAAATACAGATTGCACCTGAAGATCAGGAAAAGACAACTTTTACCTATCCTTGGGGAACTTATTCCTATTCAGTACTTCCATTTGGTTTATGTAATGCACCTACAACCTTTCAAAGAGCAGTTATTAGTATATTCTCGGATATCTTACATGATTGTATTGAAATCTACATGGATGATTTTACTACTTATGGTACTAATTTTGTTGAAGCATTAGAAAACCTAAGAGAGGTCTTGCAAAGATGTGAGGACCATAATCTATCCTCGAACAATGAGAAATGCTTCATGATGATGCAGGAAGGAGTAGTCATTGGCCATTATATCTCTCATAAAGGAATTCAAGTGGACCCAACCAAGATTGAGGTGATTACCAATCTTCCTATTCCTATCAAGCAAAAAGATGATAGAAGTTTCCTAGGACGTGCAGGATACTATAGGCACTTCATAAAATATTTTGGCAAGATGGAAACACCACTTTATAATATTCTAACTAAAGATGTTGAGTTCCAATGGACAGAGGATTGTGATAAAGTATTCTCTGATTTTAAAATAGTCTTAACCCATGCCCCTATGCTCAAAGTCCCTAATAGGGAACTCCCTTTCCATATTCACATAGATGCATTTGATTATGCTATAGGGGTTATCTTGGGACAAAATGAGAGAGCAATAGAGAATGTAATCTACTTTTTCAGCAAGAACCTACAAGGAGCTGAGTTTAACTACACAGTGACAGAGAAGGACATGTTGGTAGTCATTTATGCTCTCAACAAGTTTAGGCATTATATCACAGGATATAAGATATTTTTCCATACAAACCATGCAACCATAAGATACCTTATGAATAATCCATTGATTTCAGGAAGGTTAACTAGGTGGTTGTTGTTAATGCAGGAATTTGATATCACCATTATAGACAAACCAGGTAAGTCAAAATTTGGCATATTTTCTCTCCAGATTGACTACATCAAAAGACACTCAAGTCATTAATGACTCCTTTCCTGATGAAAATTTTCTCTCCATTAGTGTGCACACACCTTGGTATGCAGATATAGCCAATTATCTGGTTACAGGGAAAAATTCCTCCTCATTTCTCTCCAAAAGAGCAAAGGGTTCTCATTGAGAAAACTTTTCCATTCTCATGGATTGTAGGTTGTTTATTCTATACTAGACCAGATCATGTGATGAGGATATGTGTAAGAGAGGATGAAACCTATGATATACTAATGCATGTCATAATGAACCCTGTGGAGGGCACTTTGTAGCTAAGAGAACAACCATGAAGATTCTCAATATAGGGTATTACGGGCCCACACTTCATAAGGATGTAGGCAAGTACACTAGGAAGTGTGATAGATGTCAGAGGATGGGTCGTCCAACTAAATCAGATGAGATTCCTCTATACTCTCAAGTAGTTATCACACCATTTGATAAATGGGGACTTGATTTTGTAGGTCCAATTGATCCACCATCAAATGACAAATCTTACATCTTGGTTTTCACTAACTATGTGACTAAGTGGGTTGAGGTCAAAGCCATGAAACATGCCAGAGACAATAAAGTTGAAAAATTCCTATATGAAGAAATATTTACACGCTATGGAGTTCCTAGAGAAGATAGTCACAGATCAAGGGGCTCAGTTTACATCAACTCTTGTCACAACATTGGTCAATGATATAATGTAAGGCATAGGAAATCTACACCCTATCACCCTCAAGCCAATGGTCAATCTGAGGTAAAAAATAGGGAAATAGAGGCTATTTTGACCAAAAAAGTGGCAATTCACAGAAAAGATTGGGAAAATAGGTTGCCAGAAGCTGTCTGGGCTTATAGAACCACTTGGAAAACAACCACTAGTTTTACTCCTTTTGAATTATTGTATGGAAAAACAGCCATGATGCCTATAAAGTTTGAACATAAAACTCTTAGAACAGCATTAGACCTTGGGATAGACATATCTGAGGCACAGAAGGATGGGATTATGCAATTAAATTCCTTAGATGAGATGAGGAAATCAGCTCTCCATCATGCTGAGATGGTGCATAACCAAAGAGTCAAATGGCATGACAAATACATCAAGGAAAAGAAGTTCTAGTCGGGTGATTGGGAACTTCTTTATGATTCCAAGTATAAATACAATGCAGGAAAACTACAAACCAGGTGGTTGGGACCATATGAAGTTGCAGAGGTCTTCTCCAATGGTGTTGTTCAACTCACAAAAATTGATCATGTCAAATTCAAGCTCCTAGTTAATGGTCATCGTCTCAAGTTATACCATAAACCGACTTCCAAACAAGAATCCATGCTTCAATTTATTGAACACTAGACCTCTGAAGTTCCTGTATTCAAAGGAAGTGGACCTAGTGTCCATCCTTCTGACTAGTCAAGGTGTGCATGCAATCATAATAAATACTTTCACTTTTGTGGGAATTAATTTCTCCATCAATAAATCTATTTTCCCATCCATCTCCATCCTTTCTCTCTCTTCCATAACTCCACCATCACTTCACTCCATCATCACTTCATTTAATAAGCTCAATTGTACTTTTCTAGTAACCGATACTTCCTTCCACATTCTTTGCAAAAGATGCTCCAACTTTTCTGGTACATGCATAACAACTTGATGTATCTTAATTATCTTAAATGCATTTGTCTAATTACTATACATTAATATTGATATTTCACATAGCACATATTAGTACTCTGCCCTATCACATCATAATTACATCCCAGCCTATGTGAACACATGCCTTTATTTAGTTTTGGGGGAGGGGGAGTGTGAACCCACATGTCCATGTGTCATACATTTCATTTATGTGCCAGCATGGCAGCAAATTTGAAATGAGCAAATTTGATATGATATAGTTGAAATGACGTCTTGCATGTATGATATGCACTAGTCGCTGCCATTTTCTTTGATGATGTCCCTCCTTTATGTCTTCCTTATTGCTTTATTCATAGTCATAATTCCACCAAAAAGGTAAATTGAAGAGTCATACAACATTGGCGTTAGCACTAGAGAAGAGTTGCAGGAAGCAGAAAGAAATTGGGTTTTGAGAAGGATTGCAGGAAAGAAGATTTTGCAGAGGTGTTTGCCAGATTGTGAGTAGAAGAAATGGGAGGTCAGTTGATCAGAAATGAACCTACAATTCACCAAGTGATCCGGCAAGATGCACTCTCTCTGGTCGAATTCAAAAATTGTGGATGGTTAGACTAATTTTTGAAACTAGATAGTTTCAATGACAACATTGCTCTGGAATTTGCACAAACACTCTCTAATGGTAAGGAAATGGTGAAAGGGCTAGAAGTTATAGCCACTAAAGAGAGGATTGCTAAAGTAATAGGTTTTCTTGTTGAAGGAGAACCCTACCCTACCTCTAGGGCATAATTCACTGAGCCTAGTGATCCTCTGCTTGTTGTAGACAAACAAGGAACAAGGAGAACTTCTCTACTAGAAAAATGGAAACAAGTTGTTGTCTACATTATCAAATATATTACCTACGAGGGTCACCAATCATGTCTCCATTCTATACACTTCAATCTTCTGAATCACATGAGACATGGTAGGAGGATGAACGTGCCAAATGTGTTGTACAACCTTCTTGCAATCATGGCAGTTGAAACATAGAAAGGTAGGGAAAACTCTATTTCCCATCACTGTTTGTAGAAAAATCTTTGCAAGAAGTGTCTAGTATGTCATGGGAAGAATTTTTGAGCATTGATTAGTTCATATTAGAAAATGTGGGTCCTAGAGGTCAACCCCAAGCTCGTAGGGTTAGTAGGGATGAGAGGGTTACTAAAACCACTCGTGGAGCTTCAACTCCTAGCACAAACCCTCTTGCAGCAGAATCTGCAGTAGAAATTGGTTCCTTTGAATCAAAGTATTCAAATGAAGATAGTTCATATGCGGGCCCTAATTTCAATGTTCTCCCTAGAACTCCAGTTCACACTGGGGCTTCCATTTGAAAAGAGGAAGCACAAATGAGAGAGGAAAAAATTAGCAAAGGGAAGGCTAACAAGAAAAAACTAGAAAAAGTAAAACCTAGCCCTAGGAAGCAGAAAGCTGAAAAACACTAATCATCCTACATCTGCTGAGAAAAATAAAATCCCTCCAAAGAAGTCAAAACTAACCAAGTCAGCTACTGGTGTGACTCCAAAAAGGATCCCTAGACTTAGAGGGAAACTTAGGAAGGAGGCACAAGCTCCTAAGGGGTAGCTAAATATAGAAGTGGAAGAAGTTTCTGAGGAACAAGCAAACATAGGATTAGCAAAACTTATTGTTCTTGCAGAGCAAGTTGAACAACAAGAACCACTGCAACCAGAGCAAGTTGAACAAGAATCAATGCAAACAAAGCAAATTGGATAGCACGAACTAGTGCAAGGAAAGATCTTAGTAGGAAAAGATAAACCTCCTACTTTTGCATGGGCATCAGTAGCCCTGGACTTATGGAATGAAATGCAAAAGAAAGAGTAAGAATGGAATAAAGAAAGACTCAAGCTACAGAAAAAAGTCAATAAGAAAAATACAGAAATTGAGGAAAAGAATGCAAAGATTACTACATTGAAGGATAAGGTGGAGAATTTGGTGGCTCTAGTATCACAAATGATGGCATGCAAAACTCCCCCACAGGTATATGCACTGCATTTAAAGGAGTTTCATTCTTTTTAAGCTATCAAGGGTTATTTCTAGTTTAAACCCTTCCATTGAAATTCCACAAGAGTTTTTCCAAGCTTACCAATCCTATCCTCTTGAAGTTAAAAATTTATTATGTCAATTGTACTTGCATAATTATGTTGTTCCTAATGACCATGACTAGAATCCATTGTTATACATTGGGGATATTCACTTGAGGGAATTCATGTCATGGATTCAAAATGAAATCAGTTGGGGGTAGCAATTCAAAATATTCAGAGAAAGAGAACTCCATACCCCCTTATCTTTAAGAGTTGAATCAAGTACTCCTTCAAACATTTACTACACATGGCATATAATTCTTTATAATCTGGAGTACAAAAATAAGATCATGTCTACTAGGGAGGAAGCATACCAGGAATATGAGCTAATAGCTGCTACTATAGGAAAAACAATATTGGGGTATATATCACAGAGATGGAATGATCTGCTAGATCAGTTAAAACAAGTTGAACCCCATTCCCTACAAAATTATTATGCCGCTTGCAAAAGAAGAATCAGGTACATACATATTGGGAGGATGAAGTAGCACTATTGGCTCCCATTGATATTTCAGCCACCCATCCTGTTGTGGCCAGTACCAGATTACAGAAACTATCAGTATGATGTAGATACAAAAATCCCAAGGTGGGGTAGATTGGAAAGCAAGCAGGGGTTCTATTGGGATCCAAATTCATATACTGCAGAGACTGATCCAGTACAGATAACAATTGGTGACTTCAAAGCTTTGACAAGGCAAAGGAATAGAGTTCCCTCTGCTGGAGGACCAGCATATCATTAGGTTGAGGGGAGATGATGAGTCCAAATAATGAATCATTTTTAATAGGGTTTAACATATATTTGTTGTTATTACTATGGGACTTTAGCACTTGGTTATTGACACTCTCTATGTTATTTCCCTAAATTTATGAACCTTAGGCATGAACTTATCCTTGTGACTTTTGATAGTATTAATCTGCTATGTGATATATTTGTATTACTTTTACATGTGATTGAATGAATGTTATTCTAAGGTGATTATGGATATACAATTGTTTTGTGCACACTAATGTCATTATGCAGGTTCACATTAAGATGCGGATATAAATGAAGATTACAAGGTGGAAGGAGTTCATGCCAGTTGTTCAGTTGCTAAAGAAGTCAAAAATATGGTCATTAAAGAGGTCAATGGAGGGAAACTCCCAGCTCGTGTGGAAGTTGTAACTTACCTTTAAATGATCATGTATGTTAGTTGAGAAAATCTAGGAGGTGTTGTTGTGCTGGATCCTCGTTGAGGCAAGTATGGTTTGACTAAATCTGGTGCATGTATAACCTCCTCCCTCTTTTTCATGCTTTCAATAAATGGTGTCCTCCTATTCTATTGGAGTCAACTGCCTAGTTACTTAGGGTTAATTAGAATATTTTCCTCTATAAATAAGGATCAGATGTCCCTTTTCACAAGGTTGGATGTTTTAAGATTGTACTTGCATTTTTCAATCTCAAGTAATACAGTCATATTGCTAATATGATGTAATCATGTTTTCAATGAATGAAATGATACTTTGATTTTTTGCATCTAAGTTAGCTTCAAGAAGACTCATTCAAGGGGGTCCACTTGGTGAGAATTCCATCCATTCAGTTTAGTAGTTACCTTTTTGTTCAGTAATTAGTTACGGTCTCAGCAGTTGTATGTTCCTACAGCCATTGGAACTCTGTTTTGTGACTATTCCTGCAGCCAAGGCAGATAGAGTAACTTCATGTCTATTTGCTGAGATTTTTGTTTTTCATCCATTTCAGTTCAGTTTAGTTGATAATTCATGTTCAGTACTTATGCTAATTCATTTTTAGCATTTTATTTTTAGTACTATTTCTTTTCTAGTTATAGGATAAGGATGACTACAATTGAGTCCTAGTGCACAGATAGTGCTAAACCATTTCAAGTTCACGTCCCTGGGTTGACAATGAAATGAACCTTCATGATGAGCAAGATAACTACTTAGTGCAAATATCTAATCTCTAAGTTATAGCTCTAAGGGCTTACTTATTAAACCATTAGAGGAGGCCAACACAACTTAACCCTACTTTATGGGCTTATCGAACCAACATATGCACTCCCACTGGATACATTCCATATTCCCTTGTCTTTGATTCCAAATCCATTCTTCCCATCGAGGTCAAGTTACCATCCTTGAGAGTATCTATGTAGCAATTCATTGATGATGAAGATTACCGAGTATTTAAATTGCATGAGCTAGATTTACTGTATGAGATATGTCAGACTGCATTGGTCTATTTACATGCTTATTAGAATTGAATCTGTCGTAGTTACAATAAGAAGGTTTGAGTTAGACACTTTGAAATTAGTGACTTTTTCTTAAAATAAAATCTGAAGAAATAAATGGATAGAGAGAAGCTCGTAAAATTTGAGCCTAAATAGTTGGGTGCTTATATCATAACTACATCATATGGATCTAGTGCTTATCAATTTGCTACTCCTGAAGGTGAACCGCTACCATATCCTATCAATAGCATGAACCTGAACACAAGTACTATACCTAGTTCTTAGAGAATCTACAAAAATTCAAAAAAAAGGTCAAAAAATCATCACCCTGATGAAAACCTAGTAAACAAGCATCTTGTGTGACACAAAAAGAAATGAACAATCATAATAGTAAAGAGAAATAATCCATCCAATAGTGAAAACCACTTTGATGGCACTTTAAAAAAGTACCGTGGTGAAAATCTAGCAAACTGGCACCATGTGTAGTCAGTATTTGCTCCAGCATCTACCATCATTTTATTTGATTCCCCACTTTCCCCTTAATAACCCGCACATATACCCTTCCATAATATAATCCCCATTTTCCCACCAATTCATAATAAAGCTTAGTCACCCTTCTCATGGCCTACGAATAGTTGATGTTTAGCATCTCCCACTTCCCATATCCATCCATAATAAAGTTTTCTCATCTATTTTCATCCATAATAAATGGTCTTGTACCTAGTTGGGGGAAATCCGTGACCAAAATTTTCAGATAGGATCTTAGACATGGTATCAGAGGATGTATCGTTCAAAACATTCCACAATCCAAAAAAAAATCAAAACATTCAAAAAATCCAAAAAAATCAAAACATCTAAAAAATCCAAAAAAATCCAAAAAAATAAAAAAATTTAAAAACTCCAAAAACAGTCGTAAAATGTCAAAAACTTCAAAAATAGTACGTTTCATTCCAAATAGTCAAACTATGTTACCTCTATGACTTCACGTAGGAAACTCCATCATCGATGAGCCCCCGAGGCCTATTTTTGTCCCTTATGGTCTTTTATAGTAAAATTTCCACCTATCATAAACCACATTCCATAATAAACCATCCATTTTCAAGGTCACGCAAACTACATTTCCTCTATGAATTCATGTAGGAAAGGCCATCATCGATGAGCCCCTGAGGCCTAGGTATGTCCCTTAGGTCATTTTTATCATTATCCATGTCTCATAATAAACTATCCCTTGCTAAGATTGACAATTTGATCAAACATAAATAGATCATCCTACAGAGAACTGAGCTTAACAAATCTCAAAACAACAGATGAACTATAATCATGTTAGAAAATCATATGTCACCTGTGCATATAGGCCATACATACTGCATAAAATACAAAAAAAAGAGAGAGGTAACTTTCCATTACATCACATAGAATCATAATCCATGTAGCATTATCCACATAAGAATTGCATAAATCATGTCATGAATACAAATCACATAGTCATACTAAGCTCATCATAATATCATGTACATAAATCCATATATCATAACATATATAAGAATAAATCGTACATCATAAATCCATAATCCACGTTATATAGGAAACACCCTATAACTATAGAATTCATATCATAAAATCACATCATATAAATCCATCACATAGGAACATGCATATAGAACATAACACATCATATAGTCACCACCAAAAATCATCCATCTCATATATATATCAACAAAATGCATCGTAGTACAATCTTAGATGACTATCAAAACTGGAGCTCACAGGCTCGATCAAAAATACATATGTCTAAAATAGGCATACATATGTCTAAAACAAGCCTAGCCTATGCTACCCCTGTCACCTGATGGTGACTTTCCTGAAGGTGGTGGCATGTCCTCTTTGTGCCCTAACTACTCCTCATGTGACTG
This sequence comes from Sequoia sempervirens, assembly GCA_007258455.2. NCBI lineage: Eukaryota > Viridiplantae > Streptophyta > Pinopsida > Cupressales > Cupressaceae > Sequoia > Sequoia sempervirens. The sequence continues at coordinate 1,195,660,272 of VDFB02271358.1, read as the reverse complement.
CTGATGTGGCCGATCATAGGGAGACCTCCTCTATTGAGACACCCCACTGCTACTCTATGACCTACAGGACTGTGACCTGCCCTGCAATCTACTCTTTGTATAGCTAGGAGCTCTCTACCACTAGCACAACATCCTCATATAGTCGCCTATAATACTTTGTAGCCCTCCTAGCCTAATATAGCTATCGTCCCAAGTTTGTGACGAGCCTGCTGACAGTATCAATGAACTCTATTGACTTGTAGTGCCCCTCCAGTTGCTGCTATGTGTTCTGATTTGCTTATGTTGTTAGACAGTACCTTTACTTTGATAGACCCTGATACCTTGTTACTGTTTTATGATCGCTGACATTGGAGTGATAATGGCGTTATATTTTGATGTGACGATACACTATATGGATGTTTATGTTTTATGTTATGCTTTTTATTAGCATAATTATTAATATTGAGATATGATCATCTGTTGATTAATGATGCTTTAATTTCATCAGTCTTGATGTGACTGTATTGGTGAAGAGGATGGGATTACATCACTCGCTTGCGAGCACCCTGTGATTCCGCGATTTCTCTTCACGGTGTGACTGTTATGTTCTTTTTATACATGTACGACATTCGTCTTGGTTGCAGGATTGCAGGTACAGGACATTGTCTCCACCTGGCTTCACAGGTCTGAGTGTGTCCATATCCCAATGGTATTGTTGATTGAGAGATAGTAACAGGTTCCCTTGTCAAACCACAATCCCAGTCATAGTGTGTCATCAGTTTGTGTCTTGTTTGTTGTTGAATCATGTTGTCTTTGATGTTTTGATAATTTATTATCGGTGGAAATTATATGTGAAAATTAATGTTTAAGTGGTTGTAAATGTTAATTTATGTATTTTAGATTAAAATTGTTATTTAATTTAATTTAATTTATTTTATTCAATTGGTAAGGTAATTTAATCTATTGATTAAATTTATCTTATTAAATGGATTAATTAATTAATTAAATTAAAGTTGTTGATAAATAAATTAAATAATTAAAGTTGTTATGTAAAGTGCATAGATTAAGTGATTTAAATTTATTTGGAAATTAAATTGTGTTTTAAATTATTTAAAAGCAAAAATAAATTGTGAATGCATAAGAGGAAATAACTATGGTGGTTGAGAAAGATATTTTTGAATTTTGACTAAGTGTCAAGGAAATTAATGGGGGGATTTGATGGAAAAAGAGGATTTTTTGGAAAATTTTGTTGTTAAAATGGAGGAAGATTTGGCTCTGTAATTTTACATTTTGGTCTGGAAGTGGAGATTTTGGAAGAGGTTCTGGAAGATTGGATTTTGCAGGGAAGCTCAACTTTAGATTTTATTTCTTCAAACTTTAGAAAATAGGTTCTTTTATTGCTTTATTGTTTAGAAGTTTTAATTTTAAATTTTGAAAGGATTGCTGTGAATTTTTGAAAACCTCTGTAGAAAAATCAAGAAAAACCTTAGATCCTTTGTAGGGAAACAAATTTTAACAGTAGAAAATTGAAAGAGAAAACAACAGAAAATTTTGTGAATCTTTGTAATTAGATTTGAGATCTTCCATTGTAATTTAGAAATTGAAATTTCTGATTTGTGCTTTGAAATTTTCCTTTCTCTGTAAATTACTCTGTTAAAAAAAAGAAAAAAACAGAGAGATTTTGTCCAATTGGACTGTTGGTTGGAAGTATATATATATACTGATGAATATATATATATACATACAGTGTATATAAATTATTGTATGTTTTATATTCTAGGAAATTTTTCTTGTTAAAAAAATAAAAATTGATTTCATTTTTTTGTTGAAATTCGCCATACGGTGAAATTGTTGAACTGGTGAATTTCTTTAAAAAAAATAATAATAATGTTAAGTTTTTTTGGGGTTGGGGGAGCTACCCCCACAGCCGCCCCCATGGGGAGGCCGTTGTGGAGGCAACGCCGCTGCCTTCATGGGTAGTTGTGCTACCCACCACAACACACCCCACCAAAGGGGAGGTTGCGTAGCAGCCACCCACAACAGGGTTTGACCCTGTGTCCCCTGCGTTTTTTATTTGTTTTAAATTTTTTTTTATATAATATAAATTATATATATATATATTGTATATATTATTTATAATATATATATATATATGTTTTATAATTTTATAAATGTATATATATTTTATATATTATTTTTAATATATATATATATATATGTATTTGTATATTTATTTAGTAGATTATGGATAATGTGTATTTAAATAAATTAATATATATTTAAACATAAAAATGGAAATTAAATTTATGTTTAAAATATATATATTTATTTAAGGGAATAATATGTTGTTAGTTTGTGCATGCACGCACAAGTATATGATTAATGATTTAAAAAGGTTTTATTAAAAAAAAAATTGAGTCTCATCATTATGTGTAATTGAGGAAAATGGAATTAAACAATTAGTTTTGAATTCCTTAATGTTGCAAATGTAATTGTATTTACTTTGGGTATTTGCAAACGATGTGTTATTGAATTAATTGGATTTAGGAAATCCTAAAGTTTGGTTATTAATTTGCCTAAATTGCTTTTTAGTTATGTTATCTTGCATTCTCGTTGTTAGGAAAATTGAGTTATTTGTTTATGTAAGACTTCCAGATGTGTTTCTTTTGTAATGGGGTTGTAACTCGTGATGGTTTAGCTTTTGTAATAACTTGGGTAGTGCACGTGGTATTTTATTGAGTATGGACACATGGTTCTATGAACAGGTTGTGTTGTATATTGTTATTGAGTTGGTATTTGTAATTGATTTATGTGCACCTTGTCAACCCAGTGTTAGTGGAATTGATTCCTTAGGTTGTTAATAGGGGAGTGGCTCTTCATGGGGGCCGACACACAAAGTGGTGTCAGGGTAACTCATGTAGAGTTAGTTTAATCAGTGAAAACTAAATAAATATGTTAGGGAAAAAGGGTAGTTTAATCACTCAACTTATTGTAAGTGCCTCACTCATGGACTCAAGGGCTAGTATAGATTTGGGATGAGACGAGAAGGCCTGGAATGGTAAGGTCATTATCTTGTCTCTATGAAAGATAATTGATTCTGCATTGGATTGGATGTGGGGCCAGGTTTCGTAAGAGGTCACCAAGGTAAACCAAGATGGAGGTCGAAGCCTAGGAAGATTCACCAGGGTAACCCATGCAACTTTGTGATGACACTCCTCCTATGACAACCGTTAGTCAGTTTGTTGTATTGTGTAGTTGATCATTGTATCTGGAAGCATTGTAATCATTTGGTTAGTATTGTACTTGTGTAGTTTAGTATTGTTATAGCCTGGGTCTAGAGGTTGTAGGTTTTGCCTAGGAAACTCTTTTACTATCTCCTAGCACGGGGGGTGGTCCTTCGAGTACCACTTGGTTGGGTGGAACGTGCACCTTACATTGTTGGGTCCCCAGTTGTTGTTCGTGATGGCGGGTACTTCCTAATTGGAGAGCTCGTATGTACAATGGATTTGTAACTCTTTCATGTTCTCACTTGTATCAATTGGATACCTTGTAATTGTATCACTCCTCAATTGTATTCGAGGAGAACCTTTGTAGTTTTTAATTGTAACACTTTTGTATAAACTATCTCATTTGGAAATGAGAATTATAATTGTAATATTGAATAAATGCAATGTGTGAATGAATCATTATTGTACTTTATAGCTTAAGTGATGTATTTTAATGTTATTGGATATATGATCTTTAATTCATGAATAATAAATATAAGTTATATTTAGTAACTTTTGTTAGTAATGGGTGTTGTAAGTAAGTGTCATCACGTACCTTAGAGAATGTATGTGTTAGTGTAGTTTACTTTACTTGTTTAATTACACTTAAAAAAAAAAAAAATCACTTTCGTTATGTGTGTGACATTCTCTAGGGTTTCAGGGCGGGCATTACACGACTACTGCTCGACCCTTTGTGCACATATAACTGTGATGTCCTGCTTAGTCATCCGTTGTGCAACCTATCCCTATAATCTGGATACATGTGTTGCTTGTGCCTATAACATCTACACCTATGCCTACATAGCCTAGATCTACACTTGGGGATCATGCCCTCTATCCTCCACATCCTCCTCCATCACATCCATAATGGACTCCCTGATGAGGATTTCATGTAAGCCCTCCTCGATGGTTGCCTCTAGGGAAACCTCCTCGGCCTTTGCATCTACTCCAATACTGGCCTTGGCCTCCATCTCACCCTCTCCCCTCACCTCCTCCACATCTACCAGTACCTACTCCACCCTCTCCTCTTGCTCTCCCTCCTCATGGATGGGTGACAATCTATGTGGAATCCTATGTGGAATCCCACCTCTACCTTTGTCATCTCTACCTCTACCCATGTCACCACTACCACCATCCCTGCCTCCTCCATCTCCACCATCACCATCCCCTCGTCCCCCACCTCATCCACCATCATCTCCTCTCCCCCAACCTCTCCCATGCAATATCCCTCATAGACCTTGACCAAGCCTCTCTACAGGAGCAAGCACATCTAGATCTATCAATGGAGCTAGCATGTGTTGTTGCCACCATGCATCATACTCAAGCATTGTGCCCACATATGCTAAATTTGGTGTAGCTCCCCACTATATCAACTGTAATCCTGTAATATCTTGCAATGCAACCTGCACCCCAATCATTTGTCCCCACTGAGAAACCTCTTGGTTTGATCGAGAAAACTCTACTACCTTGCAAGCACACCCTGTATCTCTCCAAACTACCAGAGAACCCACTCTAGTAGGTGTCACTCAATAATATGTTGTGTCAAAATTATCCATCCAATCAATTATATCATTTGCTAGTAATACAAAATATTCTTGACATCATCCTCCTAGGGTGGACACTCCCGGTATGGCCTCCATGTGAACGAGTCCATAAGATCAATAGTGTGCCTCTAGTATCCAACGTCACTAACCCGAGTCTATGTGACTGTATATCCATACATGTACACATAAGGCAGCCTTGAATTGGCAATTATTTTCTACTACTCATCTAAATGCAACTATATGCTCCCATGCCCACACCATGAGCAGAGTAGTCCCACATCCAATTGACTGAGCATCTCTATATATGCAACATCGTGCAGTTAGAAATATAACATTGTAGGCAGGAAAGGTCCACAAGTGTATATCGTTGTGTCCTACATCATCCCTGCAAGCATCTTGCCCCATCCCACTAGAAATCCATGACCCCATCAATCCAGAATCATCACACCTCTAATAACATTGTAGATAACCACAACAAGCCTATTATACCTATCTATTAGAGTGTCCCATCAGATCTCGTAGTCCTTTACACCAAGCTCAGCTACATCCTGAGTATCAAAGCACCTCTAAATGGATGTTATCCCATGATCCAGATCATAAACAACATGCTCTCCATGAATAGGAATCCTCAATATCCTCCAAACATCCTCTAAGGTCACAGTTGCCTCTCTAATCAACAAGTGAAATGAGCTCATCTCTGAGTGCCATCTCTTTGCAAGAGTTTTCAAAAGTCCCCTATTCATCTAACTCACAATCATGAATGTCACATGGTACAATCCCAAGGCATGTAGGACATCCCTCTCCTCGTCATTCAAATGGTCTCGCAATCTGAATGAGGACGATCGGCTCTCTCATGTGTAAATTGGAAAAAGTCTCACTTGCACTCACAAAAAGCACATCATGTCAATCATAATGCCTAAATGAACCTATTGGACCTATTGTGTATTGAAAATTTTATCCAAAATTGAGTAAATTTGGTCATCAGTTAGATGCGTCGCACAACCTATCAAATGTCTCGCACCCATGCGGTGTACAATCAATTGTGAGCTAGCTAAGAACATGTGTCGCACTATCATTCACATGCATTGCATGAAAACACATGGATTGTTATAGCCTACATATGTGCAGCATTACACATGTGGAGAACCTAATAGTTGTGAGCAACCTAACAAATACGGCTATGTTTTACACCTGTGTCGCACCACACACTTGCGATGCACCAACCCACAGATGTGGTGAATGCACAGACACATGCGGTGCAGAAATTGCACTGCATCTATTTGGTCTTCTTTGACCCCTAAAATCTAGAAAAAAAAAAAAAAATCACAAAACAAGGAAAGGTCACATACAGTCGTGCCTAAGCCCTTCGGCTGCCTAAATGATCATACTCGATATCCGCAATGCAATCCAACCGGAATGGGTACCATAGCTTCGTTGCCTCAACTCAAAATCTCACTCCAAAGATCCTAAAATCTTGAACTCAAAGTGCACAAATGACTATTTTGGATCCCCTTGAACCTATTTATAACCTTTTTGACCTAAGAGGGCCCCTCTACTTCATAACTGGATGCATCAAATTTCACCTTCGAACGCCCATAGCGAGCCCTAAATCAGCTTATAAGCCTTGTTTTTCATCACCAACACATTCACGCCTATCCAATTAACCTTGTCAGTAAAATTGCCAAATTTTTCAAAAAAAATTGAAAATTTGTCAATTTCCCCGAGGGGGCACCAGGCTATCCCACCATTAGTGGGGCATGTTAGGGCATACTAGGGCAAGTCCTAAGATAAATTTTCTTTATTATTCCTTGACACAACACTCAATTTCACATTGTATCAAAGAGGGGAAAAATATAGACACTAAAAAATGTCCCAAGTTTGCAAGCAACATTTTCTCACTAATTTGATTTTTTCCTACATAATTAAATAATTAATTATTTAATTATTTCTTAATGTCATACTCTTCTATTAGTTGAATAATTTTTAATTATTTAATTAATTCACTTCATCTTTATTCTCCTCTAGACTAATTAAATAAATTCTTATTTATTTAATTATGTCACTAATTAATCTCTTATTTCATCTATAATTAAATAAATCAAGTTGTTTATTTAATTAATCATTTTCATTTTCCCTCCTTTCTTCTATAATTAAATAATTATTTTTAATTATTTAATTATTCTTCACATCTTTTCTTCTATAATTAAATAATTATTTATTTATTTAATTATTTATCATTTCCTCTCCTCTATAATTAAATAATGGTTTCTAATTATTTAATTATTTACCATTTCCCTCTATCTATTATTAAATTATTGTTTTCAATTATTTAATATTTCATTTCCTCTTTTCTTCTATAATTAAATCATTATTTTTAATTATTTAATTATTCACTTTCCCTCTCCTAAATTAAATAATTGTGGCAAGTATTTAATTTATCTATTCTTATCCAAGTCCTATCTCTCACCCAATTCATTGGATCTTGGTCCATGCTATCCATCATTAAATATTTTCTTCTCAATTAATCTCATCCATTGATCATCATACATCATCACTCAATCCTCACGCTTCATTTGAATTGGGATTTCTATAAAAGTGAGCTATTAATTCCATTTCAAGGTTAACCAAAATCCTCAACATTTTTCTATCATTCATTTTGAAGAACCACAATCTTCAATATTTTGCTATCATACTTTTTTGAGATCTTGTTATCAATCATCTACATTGAGCTTATTGCAAATATTGCACACTACATATCTAAGATCGAACGAGTAAAATTGAGAAGAGCAATGGAGGAGAATCAACTTTGGCATAGGAATTAAGGTATTATTGCTTCATTATTTGATTTCTATTGTCATCTTATACTTCATTGTTAAATTAGGGTCTCTATTGCTTGAATTTAGGTAGTTTTGTGGTTGTTATCGATGATTCATGATTTTCCCCAATTTTTCCTAGTTGACAACTTGTAATTTAACTCTAATGATATTTCTCAATTAAATGTGATATTAAGTGCACATGCAATACTATTCTCACTTTCAAGCAAGATTTATTGTATATGGAGAGAATCAAACCCTTATTAATTAAATGGTGGTTTCATGTCTTCAATTTCAATGCTATGATTATTGATAATATTATTCTTAATATTAATAATGAAATCGTTACTTTTTATAATTATCTAATACTAATAAAGATTCTAATTCTAATATCAACATTGTCCTCGTCTTAATATCATTATCCTTCACTAATATATTGGTAATGCTAATATTATATTATTCTTATGATATATTTAAAATCACCTTTACCAGCATGTCCATTCATTATTGAATAACATTGAATCAGAAAAACACAATATTGGTAAAATCGTGATTACTATTTTATTTGTTGATGAAATTTAAAAATTCAAAATGCTACAAAAAGCTAGTGAGTAGGGAAACAAAACCCAGAATTTCTTTGAAGATACTTGTAATATTTAAAGAAAATTTTGAAGCAAAACGCTGACTAATATTTGCAAGTCATTTGACTGTTGGGTTCTTCATCAGTGGGTATTCAATTTAATTCACAAAGAAATCGGGTTTAGCTGTTCTAAATTGAGGCAAGGTGAAAGAGGTTCCTTTATTAGATTTTTTTTGGTTTTAAAACAATAGATAAATTCAAGGGAAGCACAGAGGCATGGGGTATTGAACAATTCCTACAAGTCAAGGAAAGAAAGTTTACAACAATGCAACTTAAGGACATATAATACTAGCAATGAGAATAGCATAGCCAAATCACCAAAAAAACAATAAAATGTGCAAAGCACAAACCACAACACAAAATACAACTCATCCAAGAGATCAAAGAAAAAGTCTATGAGATCCAAATGAATAATGTATAGGCTTGAAGTAGGGAGAAAAAATAGCCATGCCCACCCAACTGGCATGGATCTCATTTTATAAGCATGAAACCTCACGCCCATATAAGTCAAGTAAGGGTTAGGCCTCCTATTGAAGAACTACTTCAACACCTAAGTCAATAGGAGAAATCCTGGCATCTGATATTCGTCCCTCAATTCCATGTCTGCCATTTTCCCCATTGTCTCATGCAATAAATAAATTCTTCAGTTCCTAATTTAGGATTGAATCATTTTGATTATTAAACTTAAGTTATTTAATTTATGATATTTAATTTTAAAACATTTTATATTTTTTAATAATCATGCAATTTAATTTATAACTATCTATATTTAAAAACAAGCTATTTATATATTTGTTTATATATATTAATAATATATATTATTATTATATATAAATATAAATTATCTAATCTATTAAGATATTATCATTTATTTTCTCATTAAATCAATTTAATTTTTGAAAACATAATAATCAAATGGCATACTTTAATTTCTTCAATTGATTTTATTTTTACTAATCTAATAATCATAATATAAAAATATTAATTTAAATCATAGCACACAAATGCAATGATGTAACTGAAATAACGCGATGAAATCATCTCATACACAATGCAATTATGAATGCAGCTATGTGTGTGTGTGTGCAAGATTCCCATCATATTCATCAATGTCAATTGGCTAATCACCTCTACCTTGACCATGTTCTCACTTTCAACATGTACCTGCACTCAGTCACACATCAATAGGTTAGTCCTTAAAAACCATAGTCGAAGCACATGGAAATTAAACTCATAATCATAACATGATAATTATTTCAATTTCAATTCTATGCATCCATAATAACCATCAATTTCAATTTCAATCTCAGTTTAAATTTCAAGCATTTAAAAATAAAATCTAATTTAAAACACATTTATCCGCAATCATAACATATTCAACCAATATTCTCAATCAATTCAATTTATTTATTAATCAAGTTTATGCATGCAAAAATGAGATGTGATAACTTAACTCCTCATCTTATCCCCTTATTTTGACACATGTCACTTGCATGTCCATTATAATCTCTCAACCATTCTTATCCATTGATCTCTCCAATCATCTTAATCATTAACCAGATATCAGTAAGAGATATAAAACACCCATCATTTAGCCATTCAATATCTCCATGAATTTGACGAATCTTGCATCCATTTTGCATCTATTTTTCTATCAAGGTTATGCTAAGGTTTATGAGAAATTTGCATACATTTATCACAACATTATCACATTCTCTAATGGAGTATAACTAGGAACATTGGTGGAGATAAAATAGTTTAATTTGATTTACTTTATTTGTACAAATGCTTCATTAAAGTAGGTTATTTGATTATTGAATTTTGTTTATTCTCATTTTAGATTTAGTAATTTTATTTACCTTCTACAATACTAAGACAGGAACTTTACAAATGGATCTTAAGAAAGGGTGAGTGTAACCAACACAAGCCTTGAGAAACTCACATACATAAGATTTTCTCTTCTCCTTATATTTTACAAATATCACAAAATAAATCTTAGTTAATTCATTCTTAATTTAAAATATATACAAGTTTATTTTAAAAACCCAATAAAACACATTGAACTTCCATTAATGGAAGATGTTCAAGTTTTCTTCAACATAAAATCAAAGAATATGAAAATGCCCATGTTTTACACCCAATAATGGTAACTAATCATTTCATCATTTTGAAGCAATAAAAATAAGCTTTTAATAAAATAAATATACCATAAACTTCAAAAATTTAAATCCAAGGTTTTGAAGTTATCTCTATCCTTTCCAAGCATGATCCAAGTTTTCCAAAATTTAAATCCAAGAATATTTTTTTAAGCACATGTCCTTGTCCAAAAATTAACAACACTCTAAGGTTTCAAAAATATAATTTCTCCCAAAAAAACAATTGGTCATGCTAAATGTAAAATGAATATGCATATACAAGAACATGGTAAATTCTAAACATAAGGTCGATCCCATAATATGTGTCCTATTTGTGGGATAGCCAAATTTTTACCTAAAATCACATGTCTTTTTTTAAATAATGATTTAATCCTAGAGGGGTTCCATCAAAGGGGTTTGATTAAAGGGTGCTAGATGAAAACTCTTGGATAGAAACCCTAAAGCTTAAATCAAGTCTATCATAGAGTCTCCTCAACACCTATCAAATTGTTGACAAAAAGTAATTTTACTTTAACTTTTGGTGGATCAAATTAAGTCATTTGAAAATGTCATTTTGTACTTGTATGTATCCCTTAGTATTATCTTTCCAAATATTATGATAAGTATTATTTTTTCTTTAATATTATATTTTTTTAATTTTACAATGAGTGTGGGTCCATTTTTAAAAAATGACCTCTATCCAAGAAACTAAGATAAATAACAAACATAGTTAGAAAAATCTCAAAAAAAACATTCCACACCACATAGACGTTCTTAGTTCAATGAAAAAAATATTTTGATAGATATCCTAAGAGAAATGTGTTATAGAATAATATAGATCTAAAATTTTAGTTAGTACTAATTAAAAAATTAATAATCAATAAAATATTTAATAAAAACAATATTTTTACACTATACAAGATTCAATGATCTAACTCTAAGAAATCATGGCAAGTTTTTATTTTAGTGACATATGCAATATGGACTAATTCCACTCAATAAAAATAATAGAAATAATTTGTAACCTTTTTTTAAAATTACAACTTGAATCTACATACAAAATATCATAACTCATTAGTTTACATCATCCTTGAATTATTGATTATATGTTCTCTATAATTGACAAAATTGAAAATTCTCAAAAATGTTCATCACACTATTGTGGGATCACCCATAACCACCTCCATAGATTAAAACAATACACTTAACTCTTTTCAATCATCACTGACAAAGTTATACCAAATGTCAAAACTCTTTAACTATGATTAAAATCTAATAATATATTTGAAGAAATAAATACAAACTAATCAATAACAAAATTAATTAAATTATAAATATCTATTTTCAACTATATGAGTCAAAGACTTTGAAACCAAATCAATTTATTATTTAATTTAATATAATAGAAATATTTTGATGTAAAATCCAACCAAACAAACATAATGTATCTATATCTCCATGCTTATTTTCTTAATAATATTAAGAAAATAATATTTTTTGAAGTATCTAAAATTACTTTTTTTCCCAAATACGACCCTTCATTTTCCAATTTATTTTAAAAATTTCAAGAGTTCATTTCAAATTGTATGAAATACATCTATTCTTACATAAGGGAACATTGAATCAAATATGATTCAATATTTTAAGGTGTACGAATATAACACAAATCACATATAAATACCTCATCATGGAGAAATAAATTTAAACATAGACATACCCATTTGAATATCTTCATGATTTCCCATTATTGATTTATACCTATATCCTACTCACTAAAGCACACATCACTAATACCAAGCACAAGATAGTTGAATAAATAGTATGATAACCAAAAAGTAAACACACTAACAACACATTTCATACAAACCAACTCATATTTGTTACATCACAATAATAATCTCTAATCATTAGTATAATCAAAATTATGCATAAGGAAGCATGATTAAATAATATTTAATCATCAATAATAATAATAAATAGCACTACACTTAAATTAATATGACTAGCAATATTACTAGCATTTCATAAGCATAACTAAAATAATGAAGATGAAAATATCATAAAAGCTCAAATTATAAAATAATATCATATCTCGTAATCATATAACCATGTTGGTATCAATTATCAAAAATTAAAAATCACAAATACAATATAATAAAAAATAAAGGTGCAACACATGTATCAATTTTATCCCCTCTAATTATGATAGGCATACTCTTAGGAATCCATAAAATATGTTAGGATAAAACACCTTTAAATGCATAACATCTTCACAATTCATCATTAATTGTCCCATCATCTGCTCATCTAAAAATGCATGCAATGCACCTAAATCAAGAACATTTGAAATAATTATAATATAATATATCTCAATATTAGAATGTGAAATGCACCTAAATCAAGAACATTTGAAATAATTATAATATAATATATCTCAATATTAGAATGTGAAAAGCATCATGAATGCATGATAGATTAGGTGGTAAAGTAAGCCAATAGGTAACAATTCCTATCTACTATAGGATATCAAATGGTCTTGTTGAATATCAAACATGTACTGTAGAAAAACCCTAAAGAATGACACTAAAAATTTAAGCTATGGACATTATCATTGAAAAGGGGATGGACAAGACTTATGTTCAAATAGTGGCATAGTGGCATGAATGGATCAATTATTGTGAGTGGGTAAACTCACCTATAAGTTAGGCTCACCTAGACCCAGAAGGGTGTTCATAGAGGTATTTTCAACACGATAATGATATCATATTTATAAAACAATATAGAAATATTCAACAATAATACATAGTATGTGTAGACACCTAATTCTAACTGACACATTTTCATCCAAAATGACTCATTTTCTATCGTTTGACCTAACTAATTTATCTTCAATATTTAATTAAATAATTTCATTATTTGATTAAATTAATCATCATTTTCACTTCATTGTGATAATTAAATGATTTTTAATTATGTAATTTCAAATTTCCTCTTAATTCCACATTAATTAATTAGTTTTGAATTATTTAATTAAATTATCCATTTCTCATATCCAAATTAAATAATTTATTATTTAATTAATTCTCACTTCCTAAATTAAATAATTGTTTTAATTTATTTATTTTATTTCTTAAACACTATCTTCTTCCAAAATAAATAAAATTATTTTATTCTATTTACTAAATTCAACCTTGCACATGCAAATAATAATTAAATTTATTTGATTATTAAATACTCGTGCAAATTCCACCTCACTTGTTGACTGAGACTTACTCTTAGTTCACTCATCAATTAGATCCACTTCGCTCCCACTCACTTCGAGTCCTCTGAGCAATCAATTCAGCCCACTTATCGCCAGTGTCGGTTAACATCTCAATCAATTATTTTAACTGAATCATGCAATTAGTTAAAAACCAATCAAGTCCTCTCATCAATCCTCCACTATTGATATTTTTCAATCTCTCCCCTGATCTTTACCATTGATTGATGTCACCAAATATCTATAAATCAAACCATCCTATCATTCATTCATCATCTCAAATTGTGCAGAGAAACTATACTTATTTTTCTAGGTGCTTTTATGCTATTGTGCTTATTACAAATCTGAGAGCAAAGGTTAGAACTTACACCATTCTTCAAGGGTGAAATATAGGAGAACAATGGAGCTATGTTAGAGTTGATTTTGTTTTTTAGTGTGTGCAAGGTTTGCATGTCATTTATTCAATTTGATTTGTTTTCTTCTTTGAGTATGTAGGAAGATCATCTCAATAAATCACCATGATTTCATCTATTAAACTAGCAAATTCAACATTCATTGCCCTTTAAAATTCGTCACCTATATTTTCAACCTAAATGTATTATCACATAAACATAGGTTCCATAAGAACTTGAAAATGTTATCTTGTGCTATTTTGACTCTTTAAACACCGCTTGATTGCATCTAGAGATCTACCCATCATAAACATTAACTTTGAATCTATTCATGCCTCTATCTCTCTCTTTCTATAACCTCTCTCTCACTCCCTCTCTTTCTCTCCCCTCTCTATCTCTATATATGCTTCTATCTTCTTATCCTCCTCCTTCCTCCTCTCATCTCCTCCCTATCTCTTCCTATTTCTCACATTTCTCCCCCTATCTCTTGATCTCTCCTTTCTCCCTCTCTTTTCTCTCTTTATCTCCCTCCATATATGTCTCTCTCTCTCTCTCTCTCTCTCTCTCTCTCTCTCTCTCTCTCTCTCTCTCTCTCTCTCTCTCTCTCTCTATCTCTTCTCCCCAGATCTCTCCCTTATGCTTTGTCTTTATGTCCCTCTCTATCACTCTTTCTCCCCCTACTCTCTCAATTTGGTTCTTTTTCCACCACCTATATCTCTCTCTTTCTCTTTCTATCTCTATTTATCCCCGTAGCTCTCTCCTTTATCTTTTTTTTCCCTCTTTCTCTATCTATTTGTGTGTCCATATTTCTCTCTCTTCTTACTTTATCTATCTCTCTCTTTCTCCCCCTCTATCTATATTTATATATCTCCCTTCCTATCTCTATCTCAATTCTCCCAACTCTTGATGGCTTTTCTATAGTGGAAAAATGCAATATTGTAAAATGATTCAATCTCATTTAGTGTAAGGGTGCTAAGAGTAGTATCTTGTGTTTTGCACATCATGAACTAAATTAAAAATTCTAACACATCTAAGTGGGATAGTTAATGCTATTGTATGTTTCATTTAGTTTCCTATGCATCATGATCCTTCTTAGCTACATTAGCCTTACAAATTCTTTTAAGATCCTTGAGAATTAAAAAGCGTCAAACTTTGATGGAACTATTCTTTCTAAGTGGTACATAGGAGTATTATATCTAAACCTATAGTTTGGTATTGGGTCAATCTATAAAGTTTTCCCTTATTTTCCTCCAAGTCCTAATGGTTTTCTTATGGTGTTAGAAAACCTAGTGTTGCAAAAAGTATTATTTTTATTCAATGTTAGGAAATCAAGAGTGCTTTCTTGTAATATTCACCTTGTGGCACTAAATAAACATTGTTAACACATTCAAAAAGGTTGGTTAATGGTACAATGGAAATCATTTTACTACCCATGGATCCCAATCTTTCTAGGTTACATTAGTTTATAAAAGTATCTTAAGAGCCCTAAGACCAAAAATGTGTCAAATATTGATGTAGTTATTCTCTCAAACTATGGCACCTAGGAACATTTTTTTTTATTCTACAACTAGGTTTTGAGTTAGTTTACAAACTCCCCTCTTAGTTCCTCCAAATCTTAATGGTTTTCTCACAGTTGTAGTAGATATAATGTTATAAAAATAATTAGTTTACTTTAGTGTTAGGATCTCAAGAGTGTTAGCTTTCAATTCACACCTTGTGGTACACCGAATTGACACCACCAAAAAAAATAGGTGGGCTAGTTAATACTATTGTAAGCATCATTTCACTACCCAATCATTTTGATCCTCCTAGGATACATCATTTTAACAAAAGTCTCTTAAGAGCCTTGTGACCAAAAAAGTGACAAACATTGATGTGATTGTTCTCTCAAACTATGGCAATAGGAATATTATATTTGAAACTAAATTTAGGAATTGGTTCAATACACAAAATCCTCTCTCAATTTCGCCCAACTCCTAATGATTTTCTTGTAGTAGTAGCAAATGCAATATTGTAAAAACTATCATCTTCTTTTATTATTAGGATCTCATGGGTGCTATATTACAATCTACCCCTCATGACACTAAATTGACATATTCATCATGTCTTGATGGGATATTTAATGCTACTTGATGTATCATTTTATTTCCCATGCATTTCAATCCTTTTAGCCTATGTCTCTTAACAAACTTGAGATCAAAAAATATAAACTTTGACACAACTATTCTCTCAAGCCACAACATGTAGGAATGTTATATTTAAACCTATAGCGAGGAATTGGATCAAACAAACGAAACCTCTCTCATTTTTTCCTAAACCTTGATGGTTTTCTTATGGTGGAAGTAAATATAATATTATGAAAAAAACAATTTTTTTCTTTAGTGTTAGGGTCACAACAGTGTTATCCTATAACATACACCTTGTGTCACCAAACAACACTGACACATCTAGGTGTGTTTATTAATGATCCTAGAGGCATCATTTCACTTCTTATGCATCCTAATCCTTCCAAGATACACTGGGTCAACAAATTCTCTCAAGAGCACTACAACCAAAAAGTGTCAAACTTTGACACAATTGTTCTCTAAAATCTTGGCACCTAGGAATATTTTTTAAAACATATAACTGAGTATTAAGTTAATTTATAAAATCCTCTCTAATTTTCCCCCAAATCCTAATGGTTTTCTTGTAGTGGAAATTAATAAAATATTATAAAAAAGCATTAGCTTGATTTAATGTTAGGGTCTCAAGAGTATTATGTTGTAATTTGCACATTGTGGAACCAAACTAATAATATCAACACATCATTTAGGATATTTAATGCTACTATAGGTGTCATTTATATATCCATGTATCCTAATTCCTCCTACCTACATCAATCATAGTCTGTTAAGAGGCCTAACATTGAAAAAGTGTCAAACCTTGATACAAGTATTCTATCAAATTGTGACACTTAGGAATGATTTATCTAAACTGGAAACTAGCTAGTAGGTCAATCTAACAAATCAACCCTTAGTTCCCCCATCTCTTGATTATTTTCTTTTGGTGGAAACAAACACAATAGTGTAAAAAGAATTCAAGTGCTTCAATGTTAGGGTCTCAAGATTTATATCTTGCAATATAGAACTCATGGCACTAAACCAACAATGCCAACACATATGGATGGTTTATTTAATACTACTATAAGAATATTTTTTCTAATAATGCATCTTAATACTTCTAAGCTACATTACTCCAAAAAAATATCTTAAGAGCCTTAAGACAAAAGAGTGCCAAACTTTGATGTAACTATTCTCCAAAACCATGGCTACTAGTAACGTTTTATCTAAACATGCAATTGAGCATTGGTTCAATCTTCAAAAGCCTCTTTTATTTTCCCCTAACTCCTAATTTTTTTCTCATGATGGTACTGAACATAATGTTATAAAAATTGTATGTTTGCTTTAGTGCGAGGGTCTTGACAGTGTTATCTAGCAATCAACATCATATGGCACAAAATTTATAGTGCCAACACATCTAATTGGATTCCTTATTTGTAATAGAGGTTTCATTTCACTATCCATGGATCCCAATCCTTCTAGGCTACATTAGTATGATAAAGTCTCTTCAGAGCCTTTAGACTAAAAAAGTGCCAAAATTTGAGATGGATGTTCTCTCTAACCATGGCACCTAGTAATTTTTTTTTGAACTTGGCCCATATAAGAATTGGGTCAATTTACAAAATCCTCTCTTAGTTTCCCCAAAATCCTAATAATTTTTTCATGATCCTAACAAAAATAACATTGAGAAAAGTATAAATTCCCTTTAATGTCAGGGTCTCAAGCATGCTAATTGGAAATCCACACCTTATGGAATTTACTTGGTACTATTAACACATATAATTATGTTGCTAAATACTATTAGAGTAATCATGTGTTTCCCATGTATTTGATTCCTTCTAGGTTGCATTGGTGTCGCTTGATGATGTCTCTTAAGAGCCTTGAGAGAAAAAGCTATCAAACTTTGATGGGAATGTTCTTGCAATATATATGAAATATATGAATATTTTATTTAAAACTACAATTAAGTATTGATTTGATCTATAAAATTGTATCTTTGTTAGGATTTTAACATACCCAATATTTTGTAGATTTAAGAATAATTTTAACTCTTGAATTATAGATTTTCAAATTGGAAATGCAAGTATTATGAAGAAATGAGAATGGCAATCGAGAGTTGATGCAAGTTTTCTAGTGGGTGTAAGTGTGGAGATAATTACACTTGTAATCCTTGCAACTAAAAATGATGAATAAAAGTATATTCACATTACAATATATGGTCATCCTCTTAAAGTCTGTGATGAGCTTATCATATGACAGTTGGAATAAATAAACTATGTTATCACATTAACAATAGTGTGAGGAAGGTTGTTCAAGATACATATATACATTGTATATGATTAATAATGATCCAATTTGTTTCCTTTGTCATTTTTATTATATGGGATCTATCAAGACAAGAAAAATTGTCTATGGGTTTTAGGTTAAAAGAATTAATGTTGAGCTATCTTAGAGTTTTTTTATTTTTTATTAATTAGTATTTGAGGCTTATTCTTATTAGATGGATTTCCTAGTAATTCATTTCTCATTTAGTGGGTGTGAAGTGAAAGAGAATTAAAAATATCATGCTCATGAATAGTAATAAATCAATGTCAACAAAGTGTTAGACATTTTAAAAAAAATTGAAATACACATCTTCAATCAAATTCAGTGAGATTAGAACTAATTTCCAAATTTAGCATAGGAAAATATGCTTCGCGATGATTGTGAGTGTTTTTATATTTTTCACTCTTGGCTATTTATCCATTGCCACCTTTCTTGTACTTTTCAACCCAATTGGTAACTAAAAACTATATATATAACTATTTGGTAGTTGACACCTTAGTTATAGGTTGACACCCAAAGTATTGGCTATTTGGTAGCTACCACCCTTGCTAGTAATGATTACCACTTAAAATATAAATAGAAACTCAAAATTTACGATGGCATCAATGATATTAGATGACCACTTGACTAGATAAAGAGGCTTTATTTTTTCATATAATGAGATAGGGTAGTTGTTGAGTTCATAATCAAATATGAAGTGTAAAAATGAATAAAAGTGAGTGGTGTAGGATATATTCCCCCTTAAATTGATTGGTAAAATAAAGAAATGAATTTATTGTCAAATTAAGGATAATGGTTAAGGGGAAAGAGGGAAAAAATGAATACAAAGTATTTTAATTAAAGAAAAGAGGAAGATTATGAAGAATGGGAACATCTAAGTCATGTCCAAAAGACATGAGAAGATAAGAGAGACATGAGAGAAACAAGTATCGTATTCCCCAAAGTGCCCAAGTAGCATAGTGAAGAGAGAAAGAGATGAATCATTTAAGTGATTCCCAAATAATCAATCAAAGGATATGATGATAAAGATGGAAAACCATTAGGAAAATAATTACTAGGAAAGATTGAAAGATGGGTAAGAAGGATACATCAACAAGAGATACATAAAGAAAAAAAGGATAGTAATGAATAAAGTATAAATGCAAAGGAAATATGCTCTCAAGATAATAATCAAGAAAAAACCAAAGGTTAAATGTGATGTGAAGGATTCAATAAAAAACATCAACTAGTGAAAAGTGCAATGATTAAAACTACATTGACTCCCTATCTCAAAATTACCATCTTAGCCCTAAGGTTCATTTCCAAGTGGTTCATGATTGACCCAATTCAATCTTGAAATGCACGGGAATGAACTTGAAATTCAAATGTTCAAAGTCAAATTCTAACTTTCCCACCCCTTTCCTCTAACTGTTATGAACCAACTTAAAACATGTTTGTGCAACATTCCATTATGTCATTGTGTTTAAATACATTCAATATGCACTTAAATTACATGTGATTACAAGAAGAAAATAATTAGAGCATACTTTAATCTTTAAATATAATATAGAATTAGATCCTACATCATCATCATAAAGGCCATCTAGGTGTCTATGTATGATATTTTCAATATCACTCATCACTACTAATCCAACCTGCCAAAGGAGCTAGACCTAAGAGAACCCATTTACTTATCAAGTCAACAAACTACTAAATAGAGTGTAACATGATAAAAAGGGAACCCTAAGTTTAATCCATAAAACCTAGGACGAATCTCTTCATTTTTCAAAGGTGCATTAGGATGCAAATCAACAAGGTGTTTAGATTGACTTTCAACCATGAAGGTGAGTCAATCAAACATGGATATGATCCTTTTGAGCCTTAGAAATGGACTAAAATTGACTTGTTATGATTAACCTAATTCAATTATGTACCTTAATATAAAAAATACAATAATTCAGAATTACACAGATTGAGATAGCAATTTGTAAGTAGATCTGGGAAGTGTAGAATGATGTGCCTATCATAAAAAGCTAGATCTAAGTGTTGTAGTAGGATTTGGTTGCCCAAGGGTGTATGGGTTCATGTAGGCCTTGTTTGAACTTCAAAACATGATTTTGCAGCTCTTTTTCTACTCTCTATTTTTTTCCCCCCAAACCTTCTTCTTCAGATCTGGACCTGTAATAAATTTGCAAAAGAGATGGGAGTGGCTATATAGGATTTTTCCTCAGTCAAACCCCTATTTTGGTATTTCCACCTCCATAATAGCCAATAAAATTGTTTGATAAAAGTTTGTGTGCCTTAACCTTAAGTGTGTCTAAGGTTGTTACGAGCTAAAAATGCATAAAACCCTACTCAAGTGTGTTAGAGAAGGATTCCTACATGAAAATGACAAGATCTACCTAGGGAGAATTCAAACACCCTTAGGAAATTTGAAATGCAATGATACATTGCTTTAGGCTACAAATAGGATGAAGCTTGAAGATGGGAACACTAGGAAACAAGTCATTAGGTTGAAGGAAATGGCCAAATGCATCTCCCAAACCTAGAATCCATCATGCTCTTCTATTGGCATCAACCTTCAATCATGACATAAGGCTTGATCAAAATCTACAAATCAGCTTGAAACCTACAAATTCAAATGTGGTGGAATGATCTCTTTCTTTTGTTTTCTTCTCTTACTGCTTCCTTTTATTCTACTTTCAAATGGTGAAAATACTAGGTATTTATAGGCGTTTCTCTAATTTCCCAAAAGTTGGATCCTGAAAGTCGACATTTGAAATTTGAATTTTGAATGTTAAAATACCAACACCAACATGTTCAAAATTAGTCCCCAACAGAATAGGGGGACCCATACACCCATGGGCATATGGGTCCTATCCCTATTTCTAGGACATAATGTATCAGGGGAAAAATATTAATTGATTGCATTTATTCAATGCTTGCAATTTTGTCAAGAAATGATAAAATAGGCCTTGGAATACATAATTTAGGAGATTAAGGCCTAGTTAGGAGGTGTTGAAAATGCATGGATGCAAAGGTCACTAAAATAGGTCCAAACTAAGCATGAAATTGTACTATAACCTATAAGGGAATACAATTTCCTACGCTACAAGAGTTCTCAAGCACCAGCTTGATAAGTTCAACAATTTTGAAGTCAAAGGTGAATAAATTTGTAGGCATGTATTCTATTAGGTTGATCTCACATAGCATAAATAAAATCTATATAGAAAACCAAGTATGCAACCATTAGGATTGAATCCACATACCACTCTATATACAAATCAAATATACAATGCTTGAGATGAAATTTGTGTGCACTCATGTCTCATTCACACACACACACACTATACTATCTCTTAGTGTGTTCAATAATTACTAAATATAGAATTGTGTGTTTACAATAACCCATGTGTGTGGAAATCCTTTTGTGTGCACACCTCATAACATATTGTTGAAATGTAACCATTAGGAAAATTATAAATACTATAATCATTATGCAAGCTCATGCAAACACTCAAAAACATTATTGTCATGACAAATAGGTCATCTAAGAAAATATCAACAACACTTAAATGGGTGATTAAACCATTCAAAATGCAATTATAAACATGTGTATTCCTATCCACATCCTATATCTATCTATATCTATCCATTTTTTTAGCTAGGTAAATAGAGATTGTGCAAATAATAACACTTGAAAAATAATATTAGACATAAACAAAATTCTATTAAAATCAAGTCTCTAGGTTTAATTTTATTTCCCACACAATCTAATAATATTTTTGCAACCTTGATATTATTCTTGGTACATGTGCTCACATCCACATTTATTTGCATAACTTTGAACCTCTTACATGTATGTGTATACTCCTTCCTCTTGCATAGATAATCTATTTTGGGCACATCATATTACCCTTGGTGCATATATCATGCAACTCTCACTACAATATTATGCATGCATAGAAGCCATGCTTTTACAAACACAAGTGCCTACTTTTTTTCATAATAAAAGCTCTTTTATAATTATCTCTAACACATTGCTTCATGTTGCAAATGATTTTGCTAAAATTAGATTATTAAAATTTTGTAATTACCTCTTTGGACATACATCCTCTTGCAATGGTGAATTATCAAACCATGTTATTTTCCTTTTAATTTTGTGGTCACCTTTGTTGAATATCTTAATGCAATAATATATCAACAAGTGGCATAATCTTGTGCTTGGTTTTGGCTCATGGCTCAATCCTTATCAACATTTTATCTACCCCCAATTTCACTTATTCTCTTACATTTGTCATTTACTCATCAATATTGCATACTCATTTGTAGTTACTTCCACACAATCACTCCCTATCTCAAATTTATCATTTGAACGCTAAGGTTCATTTATAAGTGGCTCATAATTGACCTAATTCAATTGTGATGTGTATGGAAATGACCTTGAAATTCAAATTCTAAAATTCCCACCCATTTCATCTAACTATTATGAGCCAACTTAACACGTGTTTGTGCAATATGTCATTATGTCATTGTGTTTTAAAAGACATTCAATGTGCACTTAATTACATATGTGATTACAAGGAAAAAAAATTATAGCATATTTTGATTTCTAAGGTAAATATAGAATTAGATCTACATCATCATCATATAGGTCATCAACATGTCTACATATGTTATCTTCAATATCATTCATCATCATTAATTCAACCCACCAAAGTACCTTGACCTAGAACTTATTCACTTATCAAGTCAACACACTCCTAAACAGAGTTCTTAGGCACCACCATGATAACCTGTTAGCTATCTAGATGACAAAGGTGAATAAATTTTGAGGCACATATTCTATTAGGTTGATCCCACATATCATAGATCAAATCTATGTAGCAAATCAAGTATACAACCTTTGAGATCAAACCCATGATGCTCAAGAATGAACCATAGGGATTTATGAGACAATACAAATGTTGAGACAATCATTAGATCAAGGAAAAAATTTAGATAATGGTGAATTGACTCTACACAGCTTCAACAACGTTCTTTTATCATCAATTTAAGAGCTAAGTACACTTAATCCTCTCATTTAATTATCACATACTTCAATTTTAATTATCAATCCAAGTTCTTTCATATAGGTTAACTTGTGGCTTAATTGCTTTATTTATTTAATTAACCTATATAACTTAGAAAAGTATGTATTTCCTTCATATTTTGATTTTGACTTGTTGATTCTTTTATTGGGAGCATAAAATTATATTTTATCACTTATCTAAATTAGAAATAAAAGTTAATAAAACTTAAATGAAGAATGAAGAAGAAATAAGATAGATCAAAGAAGATGGACAACAATAGACATAACCTAGGAAAACCATTTTTAGGTAAAAACCCCAAACTCAAGTACAAATATCAATATATTAACTTCGAATAAGTCTTCCAATAAATTGAGTAACCTCCAAAAATGATGTAGCCTCCATGCCAACACTCTAACAACATCCCAATAACTAGCTCCAAACTCAAAACCTATAAGCCCTGCAATAAAATTTAAATCAATGCCAAGCCACTATGCCAAGGCCTATATGTATGGAGTTCTCCAATCTGAGAAATCATGTTAGTTCACCAAAACCATGGGATCCCAAAGGGGGTATCTAATTCATGGCCAAGATGACCATTCCAACCCAAGTGTCACTCTTCATGCATGCAATTGTAACTCTCCATTTGACCAATCAACTATTCAAACTAGGTGCTTCAATTTGTGATTTGTAACCCTTCAAAGATGTTCATACACATTATTCGAAGTAAAATATCCAAGACATGGTCTTTCATGTCCACTTGATAACCATTGTTTCTAATTGCTCTCTTACACCCATAATAACACATTTACCAAGTGTCAAAATGTCTTACATAGATTCTTATGGTTCCTTCCATGTGTGACACCATTACTAGAGAGCCCAACATTACAACATACAAAACATTATATATTTACAATTGTCCCTAAGACTTTGCAAGTGGTACAACACCTAATCATAACTTTCACCTCTAAATATAGGACATTACAATTAATTATTAATTAATATTCCAAAGTCTTGTTTATTCAAATGGTTTATTTCTAAACCAACAAAAAAAATGTCACTTATACACTTGTAATTGCACTTGAGACTCTCTGAACAAAGCGGGTCCAAAACATAAGAACAAAGGCATGGATATACAGTTTTCACTCTCAGAAAGATAAAAATACAATAAATATCAAAGGGTTAAAAAGGCATGTTTATTTTTATGCCATTCATTCTCAAAAGCTTGTTATTTCAACTATTGTTGAAAATAAGTGTTTATTGTGTCATTCAACATTTTAGCCATTTGAACTTGCATTTTTAGTTCAACTAAGTACAAAGATGGTCCTAGGATTCCTAGTGATTAATGAAAGTATTGTTTTCTATCAAACAAATAGAAAATAAATTTTAATAGTGCATTTGTAACATACATTAGATCTTAAATTATAAATTATATAATTGTATACTTCTATGAAAAATAATAAAATCTAAGATCTATTGTGTCATGATAATATTATCATTGGCTACTATAATGGTGAAATTTGTACATCCATATTAGTTCTTATTTGGTTTTGGATTTATTTTAATAAAATATCTTAGTATAGTTATATAGTGACATGTAGCACACTTTCGTGCCAAGTTTGAATTTCTTTTCCAATTCCAATCCATTCTTATTGTTATGTACACACATTTTGATAAATTCAACCATATCCATAACGTATGTGCACATCTCCACACATTCACCTCATACCAGCCCACACCTCCACATATCCCTTCTCAATTCCAAGATCTAGCATTCCTTATCCTAGGTTAGTCCAACAATGTGCAAGAGTGATCCCCTCGTGTTGTAGATTTGATCTCATAACATCAAAAATTTAAATTTCCAAATTGTCAACTCTTATCATTTCCTTGTAGTTGTTGGGAGCCAACTTGGTACACTTTTGTTTGCCCATTCATTATAGTTTGGTATTTAGAGGCATTCATTTGAAAACATTAATTGACATCCTAGATCATTTGAACATCCTAATCATTTATGAGTGTTCATATGAACATTTGGATTTGGAGCTGTAATGTCCCCTATTTGGATAGGCTTAAATTTTTTCCCTAAAATCACAATTTCAAAGTAAGGTATATTTTATTAAATCACAACTTTCGATAAACTCTGGTTTAACCCTGCAATAATGTTAGCCAATGATTCATAAAGTAATTAATTGATCATTTGTATTGTTTGCACATCCATTACATTATTTGACATGTATATATTGATCTAGATAAGTAACTAACAATATTGATCGAAGTTATTATCCACCCCAATAATCAACCATTAGGAAGATTGGAGATGAAACCGCAATAGGGTGCCCAGAGTATTTCCTATTGCTAAGCCCAAGGGCGGATAGGAAACCCCCTTGCCCACTAATGGTAGACACATGGACATCCATTAGGGGTGGTCTATTTAGCATGGAATCTCTCCCCTTCTAAGCCCAAGGGAAGATAGGCAACCCCTTTGGCCCACTAATGGCAGACACATGAGCATCCATTAGGGGGTGGTCTACTTAGAAATCTTATAATGGTTATTCCCCTTGTATTTATATCTCTTCTTCCCATGATCGATTATAGAGGTACAAATAATTTATGGTTAGATTGATAACTTAATATGAATAGTTCTTATTAGGTTCTATATGAAATATAGGGAATTAATTATATTTAAAACATATACATAAAATAGCATACCACAATATCTATGATTTTATGTTACTACTATATTTCAGTATGCAAAAAAAATTATCCTAGATGATCTAGTGTAGATATCAATTTGTATATATATATATCTTCAATGTTGTTCAATGATTGATTGGTCATTATAAACATATATATTCTATGTGATTATTCCTTAATTTATATTGATTGGTATTCACAGATATCTATATATGATTATTCTTTACTTATATTGATTTATATTCATATATATCTATATATGTAACTATTCATATTTTATATATATATATATATATAAACTTATCTCTTAATTATATCTTCGCCAATAATATTTAAATTAATAGATAATTTTCAATCTTATTCCTTATTTCCAATCTCTACCTTTCCCAGATTTGTAATCGATTTCCACTTCATTCAATCTGCTGTTTTATTCCCCTATTTCTCCTTCCTTTTTCCTGATGCCTTTTATTCTTCCATTCTTTTGCTTATATATTTTATCGTGCCTCTTTATGAATAGAGTTGACCCTTGTGGAAGGTGGCGGTTATTTAGAGGTCATTTCTTTTAATAAACTTAATCGCTACTCATTAACTCAATCACTACCTTTGTATCCCGTTTCCATTACAACTTAAGGCACCTTACTAATCGCAAATAACTATTAATTATTGTCGTTATCTTTGTCTTGGGTGCTACCTAATAGGGTAGTCAGCCAGACTAAGTTTATTAACAAGACAGGTATTCCTCCTTGTCAACGATGCTAAAGCATGGGTGTGTATATGAGGAGGTCGGCTGTCATTCATTTTTAGTCGATTCAGCATTTGTGTAATATCATGAGGGGAGGTCGGCTGCTTTGTAACAGCAGATATTGCTATTTATTTATTTGTTGGGTTTTGGGTTGCAGTCTGATCATAGCAGGGACATGACAGGAGCATTAAAAAGAATCCATAATTGCATCAAAATTCACATCTAGACCTTCACATTTTTTTGTTGTTGTCTATCAACATTTATTCAAGGTCAAAAAATCTTGAATAAGTTGGTCTTTCATGGGGGTTTACTACGAGAATGTGAACCCTCACAATTCAATAGCTTCCTGAGGAATTTTCAATGCTACTAATCCTTACACATCAACAGATAGTAAAGCCACAGTGAACAAAATCTCACAAATCTATACTTAGCCAAATGAGACCCGCTCCCCAGTGATCAAATGTGTTGTGTGGGATGAATCCTTAAAGGACTCTAAAACTGTGCCGGTTCCTAAGATCGAATATTTCAAGGACGTCAGTTTTCTATATTGTAGTAAATTAATTCTGTAATGTTCGACATCTATACTCCCATCTTTAGTTTAATTTCCAAGTACACCTTCTATTCGATTTTAATTTACTAAAATTGCATTTCCAATTTATCATTTTCCAACTCATCTGATTTACCTAGGTTAATTTGTGCGATGTTTGTTTGGATCACTTTAATTAACCTAGGTTAATCTACAAGGTTACTTTTACCTGTACAGCTACAACGAATTCAGTAATCTTCTAAATTGCAGAGATCCATTGAATTATGTTATTTGTGCCTGGGAAAATAAAGCTTACGTGGGCTTATTTATGTCTAAAATAAATTCGACACACAATTAAGACTTCGAGTGCAAGGTTACTTTTACTCACTTTGCCTGAGCCACTATTGATCAGTCAACAAGAAGATGCGTCCAAACACAGCATATCATCCTCCCAAACATTTAGTCCAGCGCTGCTCTCATTACAAGGAAAATGGAAATTTTAATCTGTACTAGCAGTAAGCATCATTAACCTTGCCTTTCAGTAAATTCTTTTTTTGGGGGGGTGCAAACTCCCAAATTTTCAGTAGAGTTCATTCAATGGATGATGAAGCAAGCTACATTGATCCAACTTGCATGACACCTCGTATAAAGGACACACCACAAAACTAATATATCTAACTTGGAAGCCCCCTCTTAGGATGGTTTGTTAGAAAGGGACGCTCATTGTTATTTCAAAATCAAAATACACAAGATCCGAGTTCCTAGATTTGATTATTACCTCCCTAAGCACAATCGCTCAGGAGAGTTGATGTGAAAGGAATTGTAGTATTAGATCAAAAGACCATATGAACAAACCTTGGATGTCGGTCAATGCAATAAAAACAGTAATCTGGAGTAACAGATATCCATACTTTGAATTAGCTAAAAATATACATGTCATAAGTTGGCAAAGGATACCAACTATAATACTCCTCTGATCATCTTCAGAGTTCTATGCAACAATTTATCAAGTGAAGGGGTTCGGCTGAAACTTGCTGCATAAAAATCCACCCCTAGTTTAAATTGATTTCATGAATGAGTCAGAACAGTAACATTGGAACTTTCACTTTTCCTTCCAACGTTTTACATCATGACTGAAATTTCAAAATAATTTCTGCGGTCAGTTAAGCAAAAAACTGCATGCTTAGCATAAGTAGAACTTAGACAAATGGAAATTAGAACTTGAAATATCTTGTTGACTTTATCTGCAAGGCTTATCTTCTGTAGCTTCTTCATCAGCTAACTTACATGATATGGTCTCAAAAACTGCAATAAACCAGTCTCTTCCTGGTCTAGAATGTGGATATTCTACTTAAACAATAACAAAATGGGTAAAAAGGAAATTTCGCTGAGATTTTGCTATATTCAAAAGTGTTAAGCTACCATCTGCTGATCCAGATGCAGCTGCTCCATCCAAGCACTCAAAACTGTACGATCAATGTTATCTGCCTTTCTGTTTTTCAATGCTTGTAGAGAGCTTACTGAAATATGCCCCTCCACAGCATCAACTGGCATTTCTTTCACCAAGTTTTGAACCCAGGATAAATCTGCTTCAACTGAGCTACGGGGACCAAAGGAAACTGACTTCCTGAATTTCCTCAGGT
The DNA here is from genome assembly GCA_007258455.2 of Sequoia sempervirens. Lineage (NCBI taxonomy): Eukaryota > Viridiplantae > Streptophyta > Pinopsida > Cupressales > Cupressaceae > Sequoia > Sequoia sempervirens. Next base: position 1,195,631,167 of record VDFB02271358.1, on the reverse strand, counting down.
CTTCACCTTGAACACCCCAATCTACTTTACCTGTTGGAGAACCCCAATCTGCCAATGATGCAGAAGGCAAACTTGCACTTAAGTCACGTGAGCTTTTGCTCCGGATATCACTCTGCATAAATGCAGAAGATCTTGAAATTGTAGAAGCCTTCAAAGCTGATGATAAAGCAGACCCACTGGAGTTCTGTTGTTCCAAATCCACACCAAGAGATGATAAACAATAAGATGATTGAACAGGAGAGTGGAAATTGCTGGGGCTCTGAGCACCTATAGAACCTTGTCGCATCTGTTGATGCATCTGAGAAATCTGATTACCAATTGATGTCTGAGTTTGACTTGGAAGTTGAGAATGGCATTGTAATATCTTCTGGGACTGCATCTGTGAACATAACTGAGCAAGAGCAGAAGATTCAAGGCTTGGTTTCCTTGGAGATGACATCTCAGAAGCAAACAAATCTTCAAGATTAGTTGGAGCAACACTATTGCCACACTTATATTTTGCGGATCTAAATGAGGTGTTCCCAACAGCTGCAGCAGAATTCATCCTAGATTGGGTAGAGAGAGGGAACTCGCTTATAAGTTGCCCTTCATAGTCTAAACAGCTGCTCAATCCCTCAATAGCCATGTCTCTGGCACTAAGTGATGCTCTAAGACGACTAGCTTGAAGACTGCCACCAGGAAGGTGCAATGTTGGTACATTAGGCTGTTGCCAGGCTCCACTTGTAGATGAATAAACTGATGAGTTTGCAGATGATGACGATGGAGACATAGGGGGTGTGGTTAAGCCCCCTGGTGGAGTATTTGAAGGTGAAACGGCCGACATTTTTAACATGGAAGATGGTGAACTCAGCATAATAGGACTCATAGTTGAATTCATATCCAATGAAGCAGCAACTTGAGGTGAGTGCACAGTTGACCCTGTTAAGACAGATAAAGGGCGCAACTCTTCAGGCCTATGTGCAAAAAAGCAAACTCTTCTTGTACATTTTGTTTCATCTTTGCATAGTCGTGTTCGATATTGAGCAGGGTGCAACCAACACTCAAAAACACCATGTGCATATTCACAGCCATCACCACGCCTACAAGACCCTTTACGAAACTCCAGGCAAGGAACACAGCTATAGTGATACCTTCGAGGGTCTCGTCTTCTGGCATTTTCTCCAGGATGGGCAAAAGGGCACTCCGTCCAAACATGAGAATAAGCTCTTGAACAAGGCTTCACTTTGAAAGAATACATTCGAAATTCATCAGTACTATACATATCATTCTTTATATCAGGAAAAGAGGGATCTACAGGGTACTCTTTCTTCTCATTACTGACTAAACCCCTTGATGCCTCAGGAAACTTTAAAGATGTGGAAAACAATTTAGAGCTCAGTTCTTTTGGTGACAAAGAAAGAGGAGGTGAAGAACCTCGACTATTAGGCCCTTCTCCATGTGAATCTTTGTAAGTTTCAGATCCAATATGAGACAAAGAGGAGCCACTGTCAGAAACTTGACTTGGTATCTTCATGAAAGAACTTACCTGGCATCCTGAACTTAACATAAATTCCAGAATAGCCTTTCCATTAGAAAGTTTTGGGGAAATCATTAGTACATCCACAGGCCTTTTTCCATTAGCATCCAAATGATTAACATCAGCACCTGACTGAAGCAATAACTTTACAGCTTCAATGGCAAAACTAGACCCTCCAGCAGCGGCACAATGTAAAGCAGTGTCCTTGCCTGATCCACATTCTAAGTTGACATCTATTCCACACATTGCATACGCAGATAATATGTAGTTCAATACATCTATGCTACCATAAAGGGCAGCAATTATCAAAGGTGTCCTTTGCTCTAAACACATCTGTTTGGAACCATTTTTCCTTCCGTACCAGAAGCTAATCTCATCAATTGCTGATCCATCTTCCTCAAGAGCTTGCTTAAATCCTATCAGGTCATTATTTGCAGCTAATTCAAGGAGAATTGAGAAATGTATGCCAGCCCCTTGCACTTTGCACAGTTGTTTCTCAAACGGAACAGTTTTTTCATGACCACTATGAAAATCAACAGCTGTACTGTGTGGCTTGGAGTGCTCTGAGCTTCCACACATACTTTCTCAGAATTGACGTGCTCAGAAAATGCTCTGAAAACCTATATAAAACATCAAAGTTTCAAACAACTTAGAATGCATATTATGAGATACCAGAATTATCAGTAGGATAATAGCTAAATACACACCTGCTATCTGATATCCTGTAAAAGCATAAAGATAATTCACCTCTAAAAACAGTAAGCCAGTTTCTATCTTCAATGCCTAAAGCATAACAAAAATAAAATTATGTAAGATTAACAGAATGCACATCCACAAAGGAGAACATAAAACATTACCAAGGAAGCCATCGTAAGATGTCTTTTCAAAAAGTTAAAGTTTCTATTACAGGTTCTAGGTTTATGATATATGTAAATATGGACAGGAGATAACAGTCCAAATAAGTGATATTGCTAAGAATTAAGTCAAACCATTATATACCAATCCTTGAAACATTGTTATGAAATTGACAATGCAAACATAAGAAAATGAAATCTACAATAGATAAATTACCGAAGTTCCCTTTTTCTGACAGTGCCTCCCACTCTCAACCAACTAGCAAAGGAATTTGAGGTTTATTAATTATTTCCAAGTATAATATTAAACAACAAACAATAATAGCAAGTTGTAAGCATCATTGAAAGAACATAACAAGCTGCAGGAAAATCCAAGGGAATACAAATTAAGAAAATAACTGACAGTTCAAAGGAAGATAAACCATGAGCTCTGCCCCAACGTTTACAATAACATTTGGTAAAGTGCATTTGTCATAAATTCTACAAGGCTTTTGGGGGAGAATTCTGCTTGAATGCAAGATTGGTGATTCCTGAGCAATCAAACAAGTTTTATACAGAATCTTAAAGACTTTGACAACTCTTTTGTTAAATAAGACACCCATGCAAGAAGAAAAGTAGGGTCATCCAGCCACCCCTGGAGATCACTTCAGTCAAGCAATGATGGGTTGGATCAGACCAGAAAAGAAAGATCATTTCAATGATCTCAATGGCAGTGTGAAAGCAAAACGTAGTTCATCATAAAAGTTTGTTTAAAAGCCGAGGGGTACATTCCCATCTTTAGAGTTGGCAATGGATCAACTAGAAGACAATATTCACAAATTGGCCACAATGGGGGCTCATCTGTAGATTCTTGGGCATGCAATTATATGTGGAAAATCTGTATTACTAAGTCAAGAAGCAATGTCTAACAAATGTTTCAAGGGGGCTCTTGCATTTATAGGAATGCCGGAATTTTCATGAAGTACTGACACACTTCAAACCTACAAATAAAACGTCTTCCTAAGACCCAGTATGAATTTGGCTGTATGCCATCCCTCATGAACTATGGTTAGATTAAGCATTCAAAATGGTTGGTGAATTCATTGGGATTAACAAGTGTACCTCCCGATCATTTGGTAGAAGATGACCAGCAAACTACCACAATATGTGGGGAATCAGAACTAAATTGACCTTTGCCCCGTAAGCCTTACCCTTAAGGAAACCAAAGAGATGCTACATATAGAGGAAGAGGAAGGAAAGAATGGTACTCATGAATTCAATCATGATCAAAAAACTGGAGAAAGATGAGGCTGATCCAAGTGAAAAGGGCAGAAAAGGCCTGCCCAAATATGCAATTTATTAGTGAAAAAAATTTGCCCACACCAGTCAAGGAAAAATATGAAAGGTTCCACAGTTGGAATAGCAAAAGGATTCCAACCTCTACTGGAAGAAGTATAGTGGTAAAGGTAAAGGTAGTTTTAGAGATCACTGCCAAGCAAGACAGATCATATCAGTGTCTTCATTTTACCTTATATATTGTTCAAGCAAGACTGAGAAGTGGGCTACAATTCCAACCATAAATACGAAAACAATATATAAGGTAAATAGGAAAGCATCTAGCCCACTTCTCTACTCAAGAAAGGAAAATAAAGCATAGATAAATTGACAGATAATATTAGTAAAACTGTCTCAAATTAAAATCACTCCCAATTTACAACACAAAATCCAGAACCTCTTCACAGAAGAAGCCTTTCTAACACCACATTTTATGCTAAAATTTGATTGGAGCACACCTTTAAACCCTATCTCAAAGTATACAACGTATCGATTTCCAAAAGTGCATCTTAATCAGAAAAGGAAAGATTCCAACTACTTGCCACACTATTCTTCAATTCAATTATCAGTTGCAATAGTCCGCTCTCTATTTTACTAATAGATACCACACTGAGTTCCAAATATCACACTAAACCTGATAAAAACACCGAGTTCGCTCACCCTCCTAATTCTTTTTTCGTTCTGACATAACCTAACCTTGGAACAAGTCTCACAAATTGATTTGTAAATTCCGGCCAACAACCCATAACTAAAATATCATTTGCATGACCGGTTTCAGTGCTTTGCCCTACACTGAAAAACTAGAAAGAAAATGTAAGAAATTTGCTAGAGTAAACCATTCATCTGTAGAAAACAACTTACCTCAGGTTTGGAACCCAGAGTCTAAATATAAAATTGGCTGAAATAAAAGATATCAGATGCCTTAGACATTCCAATACAATCATGTTTAAGGTCACTTTAACCACTTGATATTTTAAATTCATCCTCCTTAGACATCAATTTTACAAATGATGTACCCAAAACCAAAACTGAACCAACAAAATACAGGCATCTCACCCAAATGAAAAACATACACTAGTTCATTTCAAATATTTCTATTACATACATAGGAAGCCGCAACAACAGAACTACATATTATCATTATGTTTTACTAATATGGGGAAAAAATGAGCTCCTAAGGGTCTGTTTTCTTAAGGAAAATTGAACTACATAACCTTTCTATATAATGCTTTAAGTTTTAAGCAAAGTTTTTTAGAAATACATATAAAATCTGCAAAAACACTAACGCATTCCCTCACACAGAAGACTGTCGGTATTAAAAGCACTGTTTTACTAATATGAATGCCATAAAGTCAAGTGCAACCAAGTCTGTGTTGCCTCTTCAACAGGACTATATGCTAGATGAATGAATAACAGTGCTTTTAATCCCATGCTTGCAACGTTATTTCTAAAACGGTAAAACTCAGTCACCAGGACTCTCAGGTCCAGGGATGGGGTTTTGAATCCATACACAACTCCAGGTGACTATATTTAGATGTAAAGCAGCCACAAGCTTATAGTTACTCCTATACCCTGTTTCCAAATGATGTCCCTGTCCCTATGCTTGCCCCTGTTCCTGTGGGTGTTCCCCATGTCTCCTGGTGAGTATGCTAATACTAGTTTTGGATAGATTGATTTTAGCTCGTAAGAGCCCAACCTGGCCAGCATATAATATTTTTGTGAATTAAAAAACTTGACAGGTAAAATGGTCCCTGCCAGTGGCCACACAAATCATTCACCAATATAAGTTTAGCCCCGTTGTACAAGCTCTAATGAAAAGATGGGCAAACACCTTAGTTTATTGAGAAAAGTCAACCACATAACAAATTTCACAAACCCCAGCTCAAGATGTGAAAGCATAAGTTACTGCAAAAATATCTTAATAGGCACCTCCGGGTGCACAAGAAAATATGAAAAACCCTTTAAGCATGGTTCAAAAACCCATACTCAGCAGACCCAATTTTGACTGGACTCAGCAACTCATTAACTGGCAGAAACTTGGGGGTACTCAGCAAAACTCACCAAGGCTCACCAATAACTCAGCTAAACGAGTAAATAGGTGATTTTCTCAGCTGCAAAAATAAATTGTGAGTATTCGGCAAGTTTTTGATCTATGCCTTAACCAAAAATGTTGCATAGGCAACAGAACCTTATTCCCTTTCCTGGCATGGTATCATTTCACAACTGATGAAATTACATTCACAATATGCATGTCTCTACAAGATATTTACAAACCTCCACTTCTCAGCCCTCAATTAATGAAAACCATTCCCAAAATCCACACCCAGACTATCAAACCTTACAGAAGAACTGAAATCAATCCTTGTACTGTTCAAGATTCAAGTAATTTTTTGCTTGAAAAGAAAGGAAAACTTCAAATTGTACTCTCTTGTAATTCAAATATTTTTTTAAGTTTTGTTAGAAAATTAAAACTGAAGAGAAGAGTCGAGTTAGTTGGTAGAAGTGGTAAAAGCATGAGCTTCCAAGGTTCCAACTTGCTGAGTGAGATAAATCCTTATGAGGTTCTACAGAAGAGGCTTGGGCTTCTACTTTTACTCTGAATAGAGTTCCATGGAATTGAAAAAACACAGATAATTAAAATGAGTTTTTAACTGCAAAATAGGAGCCTCATATATGCAGCTGCGAGCTTTTAAGTTGGTGTTGGAGGAGGTGGCTGAAAGTTTCCTCCTGTCGACTTTCATATTCGCTTACTTGACAATTTTTGCCATATTGTAATTTCTATTTGTATATAATTTCTCATCCAAAATTCCTCACTTAAACTTAAAATTTCTTCACAGAAGAGAATTTAAAAAACCTATGAGGGCGGTGCTTTGGAAAGGCTCCTAATTTTTCTCGCCGCCACCCCCTAAAAAATTTCAGATAGGGCCATAGCCTTAGCTTGTTTTAACTAAGCCTGAATTTACAGAAAACATTAAAATTATAAAATTAAAAATTTTCATATAAGAGAGACCATGAGAAAGGAACAAAAAGAAAACAACTCAACCAGTACCCTGAAACCCTACCGCAAGCAACCCACATAGCTATAAAACCTAGAAAACAAGAACCAGAGCAGAAGGCAAAGGCAGAGTGCTCACCAGTATCACTATTGCTCAGAGAAAGATCAGCAATTGGTATACTCCGCTCCTGCTACCGCTCCTCCGGCCTCTAAGCGCTGCAGAGTATGAAGAAACATGCAAGTGAATGCTTTTAATAGCGTCGCCGCTCCAGGGGAGTCACCGAGAAGGGAAGAGGAATGTGTAAGGAAGTATCCCCGGTCAACAAAGGAGAAGGCGGAGGCGGTTGACAACTATAATTTAATCCCACGCCACTAAACAAACGTACGGGCCCCCCAATTCGCCTTAAAACCCCCTGATTACCATAAAACCACAGAGCATTATAGATTAAGACAGAAACAATCTAATCTCTAGCTGGATTGGATTCAATTATCCTGCAATGGAAACAGTTCTCAACTTATTCCTTTTTCGCGTCCATGCATGTCCCACCAGTACCAACGATGCTGAAATTAAAGCAGACTGATCCTCAAATTGCATTCAAATGCGCTTCAAATGATAAAAATTCAAAACTCTGGACTGTACGTGGGACCCTCTCTCCCCTGCCGAATGAAATCCAAATTAAAGCAAATTAAATGTAAGGAAGGATTCAACTGCAGATTTTTCACGCGGAATAGAAAGGCAATGGGAAGATTCCTCCTCGGGACTACAGTTAAAAGGATAAGATCTTTGTAGGATGACAAGTGGAGTTCGGAAGGAAAGTTGTGCTGTTTGACCCACGTGAAGCGAAAAACACATCATTGCCGCGCATAGAATAGAGGAGGCAGGCTAACTTTACTCTTCAAGGCGGGCTGGTCAAACTAACCTGGGATAGTCATAGTCAAACGTGACTTTAATGTTCATCTTGATAGACTTCGCTTCCCTTGCAATATATTAAAAATCATAGTTAATAATAATCTGACTAGCAACACTATCAAAAAAACTATTACACAATTGATAGATATAAATATTTATATGAAAGAAGCTTCTTATTAAATATATTAAAAATTATAGTTGATAGTAATCTAATTAGTAGCATTTTGGATGGGGGCGTAGTTCAATTGGTCAAAGCATTCTATCGCATGCAAGAAGTCACAAGGTCTAGTCTCTCTGTCCCCAAGGTATCTGAGGGCATGTAGCGTATTGCACCAACATCACCGATCACATGAAAAAAGTTTACAGACACACTATAGTTTATAGGGGCTACCCGATTTCTATAGTATAAAAAATAAAAAATAAAATCTAATTAGTAGCATTTTACAAAAGACTAATACATAATTGATAAAAAAATATTTATATTTTTTAGAAAATGAAGAAATGAATTTGAGGTGTATTATATAGAATAGTAGGAGACTCCCTTCCCTCTTGATCATAGAGTATTATACATTTATATTATACAGTGTGATAATTGATTAAAGCAAGCTTTTGAATTCAACTGTGTAAAAACATATATAGTTGAATTAAAAAGCTTGTTCTCATGAACTATGGAAAACTCATACCAACTAGTGTGATAATTTTCAAAGATTTTTGAAAATTTTATTAGAAAGTTAATTTAGAAGATATTTTAATATTAATAATGATTTTTTAAATATTTAAAATATTACAATAAGTATTAACCATAAGAAAGGTCAATTTATCATTTTCTTTGAACATATATATTTTTCAAGATTAATATCATGAAGGTGATAGGTAAGTCTATAATATCTTTTTTTTTAGTTTTTCAAAGTGAGAATCTCAAATTCAAGTAGATCATTTCCTGTGTCCCTCATTTAGAAATGAAATTATAGATTTTTTGGATTTTCTATGTGCTTTTCTCTCTAATTTTAATATGTGAAAGTTATGTTTAGTAGTGTTCTTAGATGAATGTTGCGGTATTTTATTTAACCTTGTTTTCTTTGGACACTTTAGTTTTAGAGTTATTCATGGATTTTGTAGCTTAATTTAAAACCTACCACTCACATCTTTCCATCGAGATTGGGGTAAGCTTGATTTAAGCATATTCTACTCATAAACGAATATCTTTTATTCTTCATTTAGAAATGAAAGTATAGATCATTTGTATTTTGTATGTGTTTTTATCTCTAATTTTAATATGTGAAAGTTATGTTTAGCAGTGTTCTTAGATGAATGTTACAATATTTTGTTTAATATTGTCTTCTCTAAACACTTCAATTATAGAGTTATTTATGGATTTTGTAACCTAATTCAAAACCTACCACTTAGATTTTTTTGGAGATTGGGGATGTTGGATCGAAACTTTAATTGGTGTTACACAGGAAGAGGATTCAAACCATGTTGATACTCACCTGTAAGTTTGATTTAAGTATTTTCTACTTGTGCATGAATTCTCTACGAGAAAACCTGGATTTTTCATACTTTGTAATGCATTGAAAAAAGAGATACTAATTTAATTGCACCATATTTTCCTAATTGATGGACATTAAATTTATAGATAACATTGTAAAGGAGTTGGAACTCAATTTATGATTGTGTCAAGTTTAGTCATAAACAAAAACATCTTGCAATTTTTATAAATTCAATCTCATAAAGAAAAAATAGCATTACCCTTAGATAGGTCGATATCAATCCTTGACAAATTTCTTAATGTTGATTTTTTTTGCATAAAATTAGATTTTATGTAAAGACTTCCTATCTAGATAAGTAATTATCAACTAATCTTAAACATGAAAGTATTCAATTATCAAATGTGAATTTTGTGAATAAAAAAGAAAACCATTTACCACTTTTGTTTATAGATAAGGTGTTAAATTATCATTGACTATTTTTCCATAGAATAATTTAATGTGTTTTCATTGTCCATATTAATGTTGTGATTCAAGATGTAAAAAATTGTCACACAATTTAAATCAAAAAATATTTTATATTCAATAAAATGAATTGCTTCAACAATAAAATATACATCTCTATTTTTATGATTGACTACTTTAGAGAGATAAAGCCAAAAAGAGTATGACAAATTTATTGAGTGCAATGCAAATAGAATGTATATCCATTTTGTTTACAATTAGTTAGAAATACATGCAAGATTTATTATTTCTTGGCAACGTAAAAGGTAATTAAATGGTACATATAACTCATATTGTAGAGAACAATAGTAATGCATATTAGCTAGGCTAGGAAAAATGGTCCAAACATGAAGCCTACCTAATGCTTGTACCATAGTATTGTAGTGAAAATAGGCCCACCAATATAAGAAATGTAATATAAATCACATTTGAAATAGGGACATCCCACAATAATGGGTCCCAAACTTGGGACATGAAAATTTTGAAAGCGGGGGAAGCTAGGGGGGTTGAACTACCTTCATTTGAAGATATTTCTTCATTTATGAAGTTCCTTCATTCAAATATCTTTACACAGAGACCTTTGATCGAAGGTTAACCTTCGAGCAAAGATCCTCTTCGTTCAAAGGTCTTTGTAAATTGAAAAGTAATAAAATAATACCTTCGCTTGAAGGTATTATTACTATTATTTTTTTAATTTATATGAACCAAAATCTGTTGAATGTTGGTTCATTTTGCATCTCTATTTTATCCAAGAAACCTTTTGTAACATTCTACGGCCTACTATTTTCCAACCTTTTGTGACTTCTTGCAAGATGGGACGTTGTTGGGGTTTGAGCGAAGGGTGGTGTTTGATTGAAGGTCACTACAACTAAGCTAACAAATGCATTATGATTTCCCTTGATACAATGTGATTTCCTTTGCAAATTCCCCTAAAATTATGATTTCCTCTACAAATTCATGGGAAAATTATGATTTCCTCTGTAAATTCATCGATAAATTGTGATTTCCTTTGCAAACTCATAGATAAAGTATGATTTCCTCTCTAAATTCATGGACAAATTATGATTAGGTCAACATTATTAATTAATTTTTCACTTCTTCAAATTTACAAATTGAAACCTTGAAATTTACAAACTAGGTAAAATTAAAACCCTAAAATTTACAAACTAGGTTAAATTGAAACCCTAAAATTTACAAACCCTAAAGTATCAAAATAATGTAACTTGAAACCATTGACACAAACATAAATAGATTCAAATTTCAACTTGAGACTTCTCTCTCTCTCTCTCTCTCATATATATATATATATATATATATATAACTCAAAATATAAATCCAATCTATTAATTTTCTCACAAAATGTCGTATCATGGGAACTTTCTTGGAGTCTAATAAAAAAATTAAGAGTATTAATTGCCAATAAAATTAGCGAATTCAAGTACATTTTTATTGAGCACCAAATAATCACTTAATATTGATGTATTAATTGGTTTTTCATAACCTCTCTATAAGAAAACTTAATCTTCCCTTAGCTTCAAGAAATATTTATTCTATACTGACAAGGCCAACCACATGAAGGTGGAAGCTCATGGGGCCTCACCTAAGACCAAAGACACCTAAGACACCTAAATCAAGTATTTATACCTAGATTACTTAGACGTAATAGACCTAAGAAATTTCTAAATTTTATACCTTAATGTAGTCTAGACCTATTTGACATAGTTCTTATACCTATAAGTTTGACACCTAGACTTTATACGGGCTATTATACAATCTAGACCTAGTTGACATAGTAGATCTCAAGTGACACCTAGATTGTATACCTTCTCAAGTAGTCTAGACCTAAGACACCAGAGAGACACCTATTATAGTTATACGGGTAAAACACCTAGACACCTAGATCATAGTAGTCCTAAGACACCTAGATTTTATACCTTGTTCTAGTCTAGAGAGACACATGTAGATTTTCCAACAAGTAGACACTAAGTTCTAACCTAAGAAACTTATATTTTATACCTTATTCTCTAATTCTAGACCTAATCTATAATATGTAAGACACTTGTTATATACCTAAGACACCTATGTTATATATAGCAAATTCTAAGACACCTAGAATTTAAATACAACATGTACTATATGGTTTAGAGATCATACCTGCAACATGAAGTTCAATAACTTGAAATCCTTTCAACTACATGATTGCAAAAATAAATCTCCTACCACAATGAAATGTAAATAAAAATAGAGTCCATAGAAATTGTTTGATTCTAAAATTTCTTAAGAACCATTGAAATAGAAATTTGAAAGGAAAGAACTATTGAAGCATAAATTAAAATAATTAATACTTAGATCTAGTGAATACCTTCAAAAAAAAGTGTAATTTTTCGTCCATATTTTCATACTACGTCGATTTGTTCAACTTGCTCTTCAATAACATGTAATATTCTCTTATGATCATCTTTATCTAGTCTCCACTTATGACATCCACGTGCACGTGGAACTTGATGAAGAGATAGGCCAATGACATTACTAGTTGGCTATACTAGTACACCATGTTGTCAAGATGGTAATCAATAAAATGAATCCCATTTTGATCAATTTTGACTTGTTTGAGATATCTCCCTTGCACTATAACTAAGCCTATGGGAAACAACATTTCATTGCTTGTTTTTGGTTTTATTAACTTCATCCTCTCCTTTGTGCAACGTAATAAATAATAAATAACACCTTCTATGTTTCCAACCTCTACTATGTCTGTAAAAAAATCTCCTACACCACAATGTTCAATGTAAAAAGATTAGAACCAATCTTTAATTCTAAAAAATTTAATAAATAAATCACAATTAATTTTTTTCTAAATTAACATATATTAAAATTTAAAAATCAAGAACTAAAAACTTTGCACGATATATATACCATTTTTAATCAATTCTGAAACGTGGTCATAATCAATTGAAATCAAAGGAATGTCTTCAAAGCTTTTATCTTCATCTGTGTTGTATGTGTCAATAACAACTAGTGGCACCAAATTCTATTGATTAACATATCCATGTTGTTAGTTGTTGCAATTAATCATAATCTCCCAAAATGTATTCACAAAAAAAACAAGAGTAATCTCTCTAGTGCACAATATCTATGTGTGACTATTTGTACTCATCACACAATTCAAAGATCTTGTTTTCTCTACCTTCTTGCATCCATGCATTGTTATTTTATCCACACCTACAAACTTTATAATATGAAATAAAATAAAATATTTAAACTTAAAATTTTAAGAAAAAGTCAAACTTTTTTCAAACAATATTACATGCTTGATATCTCCCAAAACACTATATTTGGACATGGGTTCCTCCCTGAAGATGTTTCAACCTCACATGCAAAGTGTTTCTAAAACCATTCAACAACATCATGTGCATCAATTATATGATCTCCCTCATAATTCATTTGATGTCTTCTTAGAGTGTGTTTGGTGCAAGCTCATGTGCCATCATGTTCACCCTTTCCATGCCCACTCTCAAAGAAACTCCAAGCATGTGGTATATTATCATGTCGATGATATCTACATAGTGCATAAAACAAACTTGATGATTTTAATTATGACACACACCTATCATACCATACAATTTTTTTTTCAGTTTTCACACCCCTTCTTGTCAAATCTTCAAACAACTTCTTAAAGCAATGTTCAATAAAATATATGTCATGCTCTTTATCATCACAAATATAAAAGTGGTATTCTTTCTTAATGACTTATTCTTCATATGTATTGTCAACACCATCTAAATCCAATTGTGCATGTTGATAACACACATGCACCATAATAGTGACCTACTCCATGTTGGAAACTTGTGTTGTCATTGATGTCAACAAAGCATTGTTGTGTTGATGTCAACTCCCGAGGAAGCAAGTGTGTTCAAGTGTGTTGGTTGCATTCTATTGTCATTGGTGTCAACCTCTAAAGTAGCAATGATGAGTAAGTGATTGTGGATATCAACCTCTTGTGTTGTTTATATGCTAAGAAGGTGTTGCAGATGTTGAGTTGGTGTTTGTGGTGTTTGTTTTCCAAGTGCTTTTGAAAAAAAATTGAATAAAAGAGAGTTTAGTGTGACAAAGTGGTGTTCTATGTTTTTCTCTAAATTTCTTCATGGTTGAAGATGTGCCCATGCGGTTTGGACATGATGATTAGAGGTGTTGAGAGGTGTCATATCCAAATTTTTAGGTTATGGATCATTCTACAATGGAAGTTGTGTTTTATAGTATGTTTTTTTGGTGAAATAGGGTGTTTGGGAGAAATGAGATTGCTTTGTATTTCTTCGCAATGAAGTTTCTAGTGTTGTGGATCTAGGAACATGCGAATAATGTTTGTATCTACCTTCCCTTGAAGTTTTAGGTACCAAGTTGTTCTGTAAGGTTGTCTAGTGTGTTGGATGTATGTGCTAGTATGCATGGTTGCATAGAATGAAGGTGTTAGTTGTGCAAAATATTTTGATGATGTTGGAATATTTTGAGATGTTGAATGAATATCATGAAGTGTTGTTGTGTGGTCTGAGAGATGTTTCTGGACCTTGAGAGGTGTTTTTGGAGTTGCTTGTTAGTGTTAGTGTAGGTTTGGTCGACTTGACGTGCGAATGCTAATTATGGAGGATAATTGTTGATTAAGGAAGTGCTGAGAAGCATGTTTATGTAGATTTGGGTCCCAATTAAGTAGTGGTGTGGTTGGTCTTCACTTCTTTATATTGTGGAAGTGTTTGGTTCTGACCTATTTGGTGTTACACAATTGAGGTGTATATGTTTCATTAAGGTCGACATAATTGAGATTTTTTTAGGTTGCAGAGGGTATAAGTGCAAGGAGAATTGTTGAATGGATTGTGTGTGAAGTGTGTGATGCGAAAGTGATCAAGTGTGTTGATCTTATTGTTGGGGTATGGTGTTGTACACCATTGCATAATTTGATATATTATAATGTTGTAATTAAATAATTATTTAGTTGTGATGCATGTAGGTGGTGTGGTTAATCACACTAGGTAATTATTTGGGGACCCCTTTATGGTATATTGTAACATTGTATTAAAATTTAATGTGTGGGAGACATGTGATAATAATTTAATATTGGGGAAATATTTAAAAAGTGAAAACTTAGTACCCAATATTAAATAAGGGATTAGTGGTTTTGTGTTCACATGGTTTTGTGGTACATGGTTTTATCTTACCACTTGGTTGTATTTGTGTGAGCTTGAATCTATTAAAGAAAGAACATGTTTAGTGGTTAAGGTTGGTTGGTTGAGTGGGTTGTCATTATTGAGTCTTTCTAAGGAGTGCATATGTGAAGCATGGCATGGGATGTGTGGATTCATACTTAGACACATGGGGATGTATTGGAAGGCTTGATGCTCCAGAGGTATTCATTGTAACTCTTGTATTGATTTATTATTGAATAATATGATGGAGTAAGGATGCTTTTGAAGGTTGGGTTTTTCCCTCTTGAGGGTTTTCCCAAGGTATATCTTGTGTTATCTTGTGGCTTGTCTATTTGATCTATACATTATAGTTACTTGTATGCATGTTTATCTATCATGGGGTTATATAGGAAATGGATTAATATTGTGGGTTGAATGCATTATTTCCTAACAAGTGGTATCAGAGCTATAATGGTTGATGGATTTTTGTTATAACCCTAGTTTGAGAGATTTTTACATAGTTGAATCCATGGACATGCATGATAGATTTGAGGTATTACAAGATATGGAACACATGTTGTAGGTGTTTGTTTGTAGATTTGGGCTTGTGGGTTGTCAAGATTTGTTGAGTTTATTACAAATCTAAAGTTTTCAAAATTTAGGTCTAAAGGATTTTCTTGGATTGAGTTTTTATATGAAGGTTTTGTAGGGGAAATTTTGCAGATGACCTCTTAAGACAAAACGAACCTCACCATTGGATCCAAGATGGCCAAGAGATGAAAATTAATATAAAATTTGAACTATTTTAGAGAAGTTGGAAAAAAAGCAAAAAAAAATTACCCCCACGACCTATCATACGATTGTACTGATCTACAGAGGCGAAATAAAATAAAATTTTAATCTGTAGCATAATTTAAAAATTCCTGAAAAAAAAAATCAAAAGTTTAAATATTATTATTAAAATCTTGATTGAAAATTTTAAATAAAAAAATAATAATAATCGGCTGATATGGGGTCCGTACACTCACCCCACACCCCTACAATGTCAGTCCCCTAACCGGCCATATAAGTTTAACCACCACTTTCTCAAACTTTTGAATGATTTTAAAATGTCGTATAAGTTTTAAAAAGAAAATCTTTAATGTATAAATATTTAAATTAAAAGCTTTTAAAAAAACCTTCGATTCAAATCAAAGCCACCCACCCCCTTTCTTCCATTATTTAAGTTTTAATTTTCAAATATGAAAAAAATAGCCACATTTAAAATTCTTTAATATTTGCAAAATCAAATTAGATTTTATTATGAGTGGGGTCCACCAAGAGTTGTTTGTATAGTAAAATTGGACATTTTTTTTCAAATGAGCATAACTTTCACTCAGGAGCTTGGATTTTTGACTTCATATACTAGTTGGAAAGATGATTCTGAGCACTATGCAATGTATAGGTTTGGTTTCCTAATTTTACCATTTTGATCATTTTTTTGAGCCTGAAAGCAGATGTTATCATTTTCACGGTTTTGGTCATAACTTTTGCATATGGAATCAAATTTTTGATTTTGAATAGGCATTGGAGAGCATGGACAATGTACTACATAGTGGTTTAGATTGTTTATCAGTTTGTGGTGCAGGGAATGTATGGTACTTTTTTTATCACTTGTAGTTGCACTTGAGATTCAAGGTGTGATTATGTGAGCATTCAGATGAGTCAAGAGGTGAAACCTTGAGGGAGTACATGTTTTTATATGATATTTATGATGGTATAGCTAATTATTAGTTTGGTGCTTCTTGGTATAGGTTTATATGTGTTTTAAGAGTTGGAATTTGATGGTGATAGGTACATAAGTTGTCTTTAGTTTTGAGGACATGGTTTGACAGAAGTGGAGACTTGGAGTCTCATATGGGTGATAGTTGAGTGCAGATACAACAATGGCTATGGTTATGGTATCATGGGTATGGTGGTGCATTTATGCATTGGCACAACATGATCATGTATGTGGTTGTTTGGTGGTGATTTGGTTTGGTGTTTAGGAGGTTGTTCTTTTGTCCTTGATGCTTATTTGGTTCCTTGACTATGGTTATTCATTTGTGAACATGTTTGGAAAATTAGATATGTGGTTGATTTGGTATTTGAGTCTTAGTGTTTATAGGATTATCTTCTTTGATATCTTGGTTTACAGGCTACTAATGTGATGATGAGTTTGCATGTTTTAGTGGTTGGATCTATTAGTTATGTGATTGGTAGGTGTGTGTAGTGTATTGATTGCAGTGGGATGACTTGGATGTGGACTATCTATATCCACCAAGTTTGATTCATTGTTGTTGCAGATTTCATTAGTTGGCCTTGTCTATGGTCATTTGTGCATTGGTATATTGCTTTGGGATGAGAGGATGGATGGTTAGAGTACATGATTAGTCAGTTGATGGGACTTATAGCATGTGGTTTGATCATAATTTCATGATAGTTTGGTACATTCATTGGTTATACACTTTTAGTGGGAGCTTTTGACAGTGATGCTTTAGTGGTGTTGGATTTTTTTGTGATGGTTTGATGACGGTTGTATGTATCTTCTTGGCTTGGAGATATTGGTTTCACTTGATGTTACTGACATTTTAATTGTGTGTATAGACTTGGATGATCTTCATGAAGGAGATGGTTGTCATGTGTAGCTTCATATCACGATTCAACGGGAGTTATTGGTAGTGACGTGGATGCATCATTGGTGATGGTTATCTTCATGTGATTGGAGATGTGGTTTCTTGGTTTAGAGTGTGTTTGTTATTATATCATGATATACTCTTGATTCTATATTAGAGTTTGGCATGTTATATGTTCTCTTGAGACCAAGATGTATGCATTGGTGCATGTGATCTCCTAGGAGGAGATGTTTAGATTATGTTGTCATGATAGATTCCTAATTTTGTGGTTGGAGATTTGACATTGATCTTGGTAGTTCTCTTTGTATTGAGTACATGATCATTTATTTGATTACTTCATGATGGTGCTATATTGCATTTAGATTTTGGCATGTATCAATCAATTATAGGTGTTCATGGATACTTGGAGACATAGGTGAGGCTAGAGTTCTCTTGTGATTAGAGACATTTTTTTGAGACGGTTACTCCTTGGAGGTTTCAATAGAAAGACTGAGGAGATTTCACCTGGGTATGGATGTGATTTCATGATGGACCGATAGAGGAGATTGTTCTTGAAGTGAGTCATGATGACTTGGTTATCCTAGAGGAGCATTCTCATTCCCACTCTTGGTCTACTTGGTAGTTTATCATTTGAGAGACATTTTCCCATTATTTCTTTCAAATGTGTTATGTTTCATGCTTTGATTTCTCATGGGATTGAGTAGAGTCATGGTGTTGATTTTGGAGACTCATTTGAGGATTTTCTAGCATGAGTTTATATTACTTTATCTTTCATGGATATGGATCTTGAGCTATGGATAGTTAGTTTTGGAGGATTCATTTTGAGAGATGTTTGGCATGGTTATCTCCTTGTGCATTTGAGTTTATGATATCTTTCATTGATGAGGATTTTAGGAGATGGTTTATGGTCTATTTTTTAGATTTAAGAATGGTTAATTTGATTTTGATATTTCTAGTTAGAGAGGCTTAAATCAATTTTAGCATTATTACATGATTCATATGTTGTTTGATCTAAGAGATTGAACGTTGTTTTGGGTGTTGTTGAGGCTTCTCATTTGGGGTTGTTAGGAGATCATACTTGACACAACATTGTACTTTGACGTGTTGGTAGAATGACATATTATGGTTTATAGGTTTTCTCTCTTCATTCTATGGTTCCTTCCTGGAGGTCCATGTTCATATAATTTGGGAGGATGGTGGTAAAATATTGTGAGAGAGTATGCAACTATTTGGGTTGCATGTGTGGATCATTGTTATTATTCTTGGTACTTCATTATTGATCATTTATCACACCTTGATATAGTGTTGATTGGTAGACTTGATATGCTTTGATATTTCCCATGCAATGGGAGTCCCTAGATATGTATGTTCTTCATCGATAGGTTTGATACAAGGAGCTTGTGATTGTGGTTTATGGATTTCATATGTTGTTGGCATGAGTTTACTAATGTATTTGATACCTAGGAGGTATGGATGGTTGGATGTATTAACATGTGTTGTGGATGTTATTTCTAATCATGTGTTTTTTTACACTTGACAATAGCTTGTTTAGAGCCTTTTTTATCACTTGGATTTGATGCTTGTGTCCTTGGATTGGTCCATCTTCCCCTTGGCATGTCCCTTTTATTCCATAGGTGGCACATTCGAGGATGAGAGGAATTCTTGCTTGAGATGGCACTGGCCACTTTGTTCTTATTGCAAGTATCTAGATGGAACACGAGAGCATGCTAGAGATTCATTTGGTTTCATGTATGGCTATGATGATGTATTTCATTGATTGATCTTGTATGTAATGTATACAACAAGTGGGAGAATGTTGGGATATGGTGTTGTACACCATTGCATAATTTGATATATTATAATGTTGCAATTAAACAATTATTTAGTTGTGATGCACCTAGGTGGTGTGGTTAATCACACTAGGTAACTATTTGGGGACCACTTTATGTTGTATTGTAACATTACATTATTATTTAATGTGGGAGACATGTGACAATAATTTAATATTAAGGAAATATTTAAAAATTGAAAACTTAGTACCCAATATTAAATAAGGTATAGTGATTTTGTGTTCACATGGTTTTATCTTACCACTTAGTTGTATTTGTGTGACCTTGAATCTATAAAAGCAAGCACATGTTTAGTGGTTAAGATTGGCTAGTTGAGTGGACTGTCATTATTGAGTTTTTTTTAGGATTGCATATGTGAAGCATGGTATGGGATGTGTGGATTCATGCTTGGAAACATGAGGATGCATTGGAAGGCTTGATGCTTTAGAGGTATTCATTGTAACTCTTGTATTGATTTATTGTTGAATAATATGATGGAGCATGGATGCTTTTGGAGGCTGGATTTTTCCCTCTTGAGGGTTTTCCCAAGGTATATCTTGTGTTATATTGTGGCTTGTCTATTTGATCTATGCATTATGGTTACTTGTATGCATGTTTATCTCTTATGGGGTTATATAGGAAATGGATTAAGATTGTGTGTTGATGCATTATTTCCTCACTTATTGTGAGCCTTAATGCTTATGACTTCCTAATGTAGTGAGTAGAAGGTGTCTACATTTCAGTCTGTTTGATGAGTTGTTTGTGCTTCAATAGAATTGTACCTTCGACATAAGAGAGATGCATTGTTAGAAATTCAAATTGGTAATGAGCCACCCCTTCTTATTTCTTCTTTCTTCGGGATAGTGAGCCATCAATAGTGAGCCATCGGTAGTGAGCCTTTCTTTATCTTTCTGGGCAATGAGCCTTATTCTATTTGGTGTTACAATTCATGTATTAGTGAGCTAATTCTCACCGTAGTTTTTCCCTTCTTGTGTTTTCCACATAATTTTTTTGTTTTTATGTGTTTGATGTGTTTTCATTACTGATTTACATGTTTATGTTTTTTTAATGCATGTTAAGGGTTTAATGGTGAATAAGGGTTTAAGACCTAATGCAGATCTGAATTTTAATGAGGTTTTCTAATGTTTTAAAAGTGTACAAATGATTCACCCCCCTCTCATTTTTCATGTACATCTAACAATTGGTATCAAAGTTGTGGTTCCCAGGAAGAAGCTTAACTGCTTGAGGTAGATCCACATGGTGAATAGGAAAGGTGTCAAAGCTCCCTTGTTTGATGGAACAAATTATACCTATTGGAAAGCTAGGATGGAGTCTTTCTTAGTCTCCCTTGGATTTGGTGTTTGACAGTCTGTTGAAAGAGGTTATACTATGCTTGCAAATGTACCATCAAATAATGATGATATTAAAGCATATGACGACAATGATAAAGCAAGGAATGCAATCCTAGTGGTCTCACTAATTCAAAAATTATGAAGGTTATAAGCTACAAGTCTACTAAAGATGTTTGGACAAAGCTGGAAGCAATCTATGAAGGAGATGACAAGGTCAAACAAGTGAAGATGTAGACCTACAAATACAAATTTGAAACCCTAAGGATTTCTAAAGATGAAGATATTTATGCCTACTTGCTCAGAGTTTATGAAGTTGTCAATGCCATTAATGGTATTGGTGGAAAGTTGGATGAAAGTGAAGTTGTGAAAAGGTATTAAGAACTCTACCTAAATCTTATAGTCATAAAGTATTTGCTATTGAGGAAACTCAAAATTTGGATCATTATTCTAGAGATCATATGTTTGGTGCTTTAACTTCTTTTGAAATGAGAGAGTTTGGTCAAGATACAAAAAAACAAAGAAACTACTTTTAAAGTTTGCAAAGTAGAAAAATATGATGGATTAGATCTAGATAATCTTGATGAGGTGGAAGTGAACTTTGTGAGGAGATTCAAAAATGGTATTGGAAAAAATAGAGGTAAGATACCTTTCAAATTTTTCAATTGTGGAAAGATAGGTCATTATGCATCTAAATGTCCAATCAAAGTTACTAATGACAAACAAAAGGATCATAAGGGTAAATTTATCAAGAAGAGTTATTATGTTGAAAAAGGGCATTGATGTATTTGATGATAAATAATCAAATTATCAGAATGAAGATAGTGATGAATGCTTTTTCATGGCTCTAAATGTTGGAACTAATTATACTAATCTTGAAATATGTGTGAAGGAAAGTGCTTTGGAAACATATCATAACATTGAAGGAACTATGCTAACTAATTTTCATACTAGAGAGGAGAATAATTATTGGATCATTGATAATGGATGCTCAAATCATATGATAGGTGATAAGAGTAAGTTTTTAAAGCTTGAAAAATATGATGGTGGCCTTGTTAAGTTTGGTAATGATACATTTGCTAAGATCTATGGAAAAGGTTCAATTAGTTTTGGTGGAAAGCATAATACAAATGGTGTTCTTTATGTCAAGGTTCTCTGACATAATCTTCTAAGTGTAGGATAAATGTGTAGCAAAGGATATAATCTTGTATTTCAAAATGGTGGTTGTGAAATTAGAAAAGGAAGCTCTGATATTTTGGTTGCTGCTAGAACAAGGACATGAGGTAATGTCTATCAACTTAAAGGTAATGGTGCAAAGTGCTTTATGTATAAAACTAATGAAAGTTGGATATGGAATAGAAGAATGGGTCACATTAATTTGGATAGCCCAGTAAGGATAAGTTTTACTGATGTTGTGAGAGATTTTTCAAAGATTACAAATACTATCAATGCAATCTACAAAGAATGTCAAGTTGGAAAGAAAACAAAGGAAAGATTCAAGAAAAAAGAATATTCTATCATAGGTCCCTTGGAGTTAGTGCATACAGATCTATGTGGACCTACCAGAATTAGAATCTCATGTGGTGACAGGTATTTCATGTTATTAATTGATGATTATTCTAGAATGGTTTAGGTTACATTTCTCAAAGAAAAAATAGAAGCTATAGACAAGTTTAAAGCATTTAAGGCTATGGTTGAGAATGAAATGAATCTAAAAATCAAATGTTTGAGGTCTAATAGAGGTGGTGAGTTTACTTCAAATGAGTTTAATAGCTTTTCTGAAGATGATGGAATAAGGAGACATTTGTTAGACCCTAGAACTCCTCGATAGAATGGAGTTGTGGAAAGAAAATATAAAATAGTTCAAGAAGAAGCTAGGACATGAAGGAAGGTAATCTTTATGATGTCTATTGGAGAGAAGAAATTCATACTATAGCCTATATTCTTAATAAAGGTCAAACAAGAGCAAAATTTCAAAGAATCCCTATGAGTTATGGTATGGTAAAACCCTTACTATGAAATATTTTAGATTTTTGTAAGAAAATTCTATATTAGAAGAGATGAAGAAAAATTAAGAAATTTTGTTGCAAGATCTAGTGAATGAATATTCCTTGGATACTCTACAAGAAGCAAGGCCTACTAATGTTACAATAAGATATTGAAGAATATTTTTGAGAGTTCAAGTGTGAAAGTGGATGAAGAACCACATCAAAGTTCAGTACTAATTGAAGGATATGAATCTGATGAATCCCCTTGTGGTGAAGAAGAAAAGGTTGAAGACAAAGGAAAAGAGTTGACAATTGAAGAGGAAGGAGCTCTGAAAAAAAACCCTAAGAATCCTAAGTATGTGTAGAAGAATCATTCAGAAGATCAAATCATTGGAGATAAGAGAAAAGGTGTGCTAACAAGGAGAAAAGTTGCTATGACAAAGAAACAAGTAAATTTTTGTTTACTTTTTAAGTTGAACCAAAAACAGTGACTAAGGCATGCAAAGATGAGAATTGGTCAAAGCAATGAAGGAAGAGTTAAAATAGATAGAGAAGAATCTGACTTGGGAATTGGTCCCAAGACCGAGAAACAAGAATGTGATTGGTATAAGTGGGTGTTCTAGAAAAAACTAAATGAAGATGGAAAATTTGTCAAAAACAAGGTTAGAGTTGTGTGTAAGGGTTACTCATAGGTTGAAGGTATAGAATTCAAGGAAAAAATTTCTCCATTTGCAAGGATGGAAGCTATCAAAATGCTTTTAGCTTTTGCAGCACATAAATATTTCAAATTATATCAAATGGATGTGAATTTTGCATTCTTGAATGGTGAATTGGAAGAAGTAAACATTGAACAACCAAAAGTTTTTCAATTGTTAGAATATGAAAATATGGTTTGTAGGTTGAAGAAAACATTGTATGGACAAAAGAAAGCTCTCAGAGATTGGTATTCAAGGTTAGTTAAGTACTTGTTGCAACATTGGATTCAAAAAAGGTACCGCAGATAGCAATCTGTATTTCAAATTTGAAGGAGAAAAAATCTTGATTGTGGTGGTATATGTTGATGACATAATCTTTGGAGGAAATGAGGATATGTGCAAGAGGTTTTAAGAGGAAATACATATAGAATTTGAGATGTCAATGTGTGGGGAGATGAATTTCTTCCTTGGTTTGTAGATCAATGAATCAAAGAAAGGTATATTCATATCATAGTCTAAGTATGTTAAGGAATTGTTGAAGAAGTTTGAAATGGATGAATCTAAACTAGTATGTACTCCTATGGTTACTGGTTGTAAGTTGAGTAAGAATGATGAATCACCTAAGACAGATCAAAGCAAGTATAGATCAATGATTGGTGGACTATTATATCTTACTCCTACTAGACCGGATATGATACATTTAGTTTTTCTTGTGGCTAGCTTTCAAGATCCCATAGAATCTCATGTTGTAGCAGTGAAGAGGATATTTAGATATTTGAAGGGCACTATGGATTATGGTTTGTGGTATCCTAAGGATAATAACTTCTCCTTGAGTGAATTTACAAATACAGATTGGGTTGGATGTGCAGATGACAAGAAAAGTACAAGTGGGGGTGCTTTCTTTCTTAGAAGCAGGTTGGTTTCATGGCTAAGTAAGAAGCAAGATTCAGTGTCATTATCTACTACAGAAGCATAATACATTACAACAACATCATGTTGTACATAAGTGTTGTGGATGAAGCAAATATATCAGAGTTTCATATGATGAACCTATTGTTGATGTTATTGCAACTTCGAGCTTCATACTTCCTTATCTATTTGTGATTATTTAATGGCAACATATCTCTAAGATGGTTGACCTCCTTTGTAATTATTATTTATTATTTGTAATTATTTTTATGGTGGCTGACCTTGTCCTTGAAAAGGTGTGACCCCTCTTGTGAACGGGTGAAAATACGTGTTAGAAAATGAGAAACAAACAAAAGAGTGCAAACAAAAAATATAAACACCCTACACCTCAAGATTGGCCTAGTTGGATTCAAAAATAAAGTAAAGATAACAAATGGAGTTGATTTAGCTTCTCTTGAATCGATCCTTTGGTTGGCCCTTCGATCTTTGATGTTGTATGCTCCTTTGATGGAAAAAAATGCAAGTGGTGAGATGCAATATGGATGGAAAATAGGTGAAAATGGATGCAAGTGCAAGTATTTGGCTAAGTATGGCTCAAGAGAAAAATTTGCAAGAGTTTGGCTAGCACAAATGATCTCCTTCAAAATGAGAGAAAAAGGGGTATTTATAGAGAATTGAAAATTCTCTAGAGAAATGGACGGTTGGGATTAAGCCAACAAAGCCAAGATGTAGGGCTATGGTGAGTTGAGAACTCACAAGCCCTCACATCTTGACATGTGGCATGTGAAGTGGCTTAGAAGGATGATGTGTAAATGAGGTGGAAGGAGAGTACATGACATGGAGGTACTACATAGTACCTTGGGATTTGGACAAGATCTCCTCATAAAGGAGGTCTTTGTCCCCATGTGGGTGAGAGGACATGTGAGGAATTAAAAATTCCTCAAATATCCACATGGGAATGAGAGAAGGAATTTAAAATTCCTTAGAATGCATTGGGGGATTAAATGTGAATTAAAAATTCACATGGGGAAAGGGGTGCCTTCTCCAAAAGGAGAAAGCCTTTAATAAGGTTGACTTAGGACACATTCCATAAATGACATAGAGATTAGGTTGACCTAATTAAGTGATTAAGGTTGTGCAAGTACCTGATTAGACAAATTAATGACATATTAGAGGCAAGTGGGAGAAGGGGAAGAGTTCACGTGTGGCTTGATGTGACAAGTCAAAGATCACATGGGGAAGAGAAAAATGAATTTAATATTCCTTGGAAGGATAAAAGGAATTAAAAAATTCTTGAGAGGTTGATTAGGCTAGTTAATGAAGGATTAGAGGAGGGTTAGGTGGCTAAGAGAGATTAGAGGCCAACTTGCAAAAGTTGGAGGATGTGACACATCCTAATCAAGGATTAGGCATGTGCACATCCCTAATGATGAGATTAGGAGAATAGTTAGGATTAAGAAAGGGATGTGACATGTGAGGAATTAAATAAATGTCATATTTATTTAATTCATTTGATGAAAATGAGGATTAAAGATATAAGGTATTTATTTATTAATTAAATACCTTAGGGATTTGGCAGAATTAAGGATATTAATTAAATAATAGCGATATTACTTAATTAATGCAAATAAGGGGATGCTTAGATGAAAGGGGATAAATTTGGATAAATTAAGTGTCCAAATTTAGGTGTCTACACCTCTAAGCAACATTCATATATAGAAGGTCACTTTCTCTCATTTGGGTATCAAGCAAGTTCACTCTCCTTCTCAAGTGTGAATTATATCAAGTGCAGATTATTCTATCTAGTGTGAATTATTCTAAGCCAGATTGTGAGTCTATTCAAGTGCAGATTGAAGGGAATACTATTATTTTGTGGTACTGTTGTCTCTTAGAAATGCACCTTATGCAGAGTTATGAAACTAAGCTTTCTAGAGAAACATGGGATCATTTCAAGGCTGTGGGTCACCTGAAGTTGAAATGAACCTCCGGAGAAGGTCGGCTTCCTTTGTGGTATCACCTAACTAATGCTCTTTGAAGAAAAGGGGAGAAGGCAAGTATGAAAGTTAAAACTTAAACCTACGGTGATACACCAAACTGATGAGATCAACGGAATATTTAGACTACACTTGAAAATTGTCAATTACCATGAGGTTACACATCAAATTCTATAAGCTTAGCATTAATATATATCACAAACAAGTTTGATACACACACTTTTTCAATAAAGAAAAAAAAACTTCACAGAAAAAAAATCTATGTCTGATTAGGTAAACACAGTTTGTGACTCATACAATGATGCTTTTTTACAAAGGAAGGCATGAAACACCAGATAAAGTTATAAAGGAATAAAAGAAATTCACAAGATAACTTGATCATTAACCTAAAATGCACAACACTTTGCAAGAACAATGACGGAAATCTGAAACATCAACAGTGGCCAAGGTAAACTTTGTGCTTGATATTCCAAAATTGAAGTGAGTAACAAAACATACACCAGCTAAGAGAGGATTGCTAAAAATGACTAACTCTTTTGAATGCATTCTTCCAACTAACTTTACAAAGAGGCAAAAAATGCCCTATATACAAAAAAATGTCAGCCCCTTAGGGCTTACAAAATATCTCCCTTCAGAAAAAATCTCCCATAGATCTTTTAATGGAGTTAATGTTGTGTTCGATCACATCCCTGCTGTCCATGTCGGTGAAGAGTCACTTCCATGAATGGTCTTCTTCAGATCTTTCTGCAACCACCGCATTTACTTCTGCTCCTCGTGTCCACCTTTGAATCCCCTGGTGAGCTACTTTGAATGCTCCTGAGCTCAGAACAGATACACGTTGATTTTCATTCTGTTAATATTCTTCTCCCTAGTCAAACCGCCACGACTCTCCCTTAACTCCCTCTAATTGGTTGATCATACGCCACACGAGATCGTCAGACGGTCAAAGGTCACTTAGACTGAATCGCATGTCGGTGAGACACTTATCGTGTCTCCCCGATGCGATTAGGCTCTTCATCTATTATTGGCATAGCATGCCTCTGTCGGTGAGACCTTATGTCGAGTAGAAAAAGTCATATCGACACCCTTGGAATCATCGGTAAGACTATCGCTTCCGGGAAGACCTCATGGCGAGCCATTAGGAGTCATACAAATATCTCTTTCATCGCTGAGACCTTGACCCTTCGGCAAGACCTTTTACCGAGCACATTCCGCTCTCCCCGAGCTCCTATCATTCCATTCAATGAGACTCCCCGTCGGTTGGTGAGACATTACACCAACCGAGCCCTTTTCCAGTGAGTAAAACTTCCTCAGCGGGACACCCATGTGTCGATGAGGCCTCACACTGAGGTCTTCATTCTTTCGTTATGCTCCGCCTCCTTTATCTTTCGATGAGACACTAAGTTGTCGGCGAGACATCACGATGAGTTAACCTTCCTTAGGCGAGACCTCCAGCTCTCGGCGGGACACTACTTGGTCGCCGGGACTTCATGGCGATGGCCTCAACTCTTGGCGAGCTCATTTCATATCGGGGAGACCTCCTACTGGTCGCCGGGACATCTCACCGGTCTTCATTCCTTATACCGAAGCTACAACCCTTCGGTGAGACTTCAATTGGTCACCAGGGGTTTATGTCGATATGAATCCCTCTCAGAGAGACCTTTTTTGTTGTCGGTGAGACCTCTTGCCGAAGGAAAAATGCACATCGGGACCCCTCATCCTTCGGCAGGAGTCATGGCGAGGGCATCAACTTCGCTGAGACCTTGGCCTGTCGGCTAGACCTCTCACCGGGCATCTTATTCCTTCGGCGATGAGTTTACTTTCTCTCATTTAGGGAGACATCGTTGTATCGACAAGACCCTTTGCCGAAGCTTGCTTCCTTTACCGACACTGCCTCACTTCGGCGAGACCTCACCCGATCAGTAAGACCTCCTACCAAAGCCGCCACACATACGTCGAAGGCATCTTGCTTCAGTGAGACTTTTTCAGATTGGCGAGACATCTGGCTGATGACAGGTGCTTCGCCGAGACCTCCATACGCTTTCAGTGAGACTCCCCCATATCAGCGAGACATTACACCGAAGCCACCTAGTTGTAGCGAAACCTCCCCCGATGATGTCCCTTTTCGCCAAGACTCTACTCTGTCGGCCAGACCTCATGGTGATGATGCCTCCATTTAGTGAGGCCCCTTCTAGTCGGTGAGACATCTGGAAAGTCTTGGCAACTCTCTCCTTAGAGGATTTTCATGCCAAACTTGACCTAGGCAGGCCTTCCAACTGAGTTCCCTGTGACCTAGCACCAGATGTATGATTTTTTCCTTGTTATAAATGTTCCATTTGGCCTTCTCGAACATCTGTCACATGATGTGTCATGCCTGATTGAGCCCATAGGTGAAAATTGGGCAACATTTATGGCGACCTTTGCGGGATGTTTGCCTGCTAATCATAATAACCAGTAGCCAAAACTCGTCCATTGGGCATGGAGTCATTAGGAAGCTCAAAAATTAAAAATTAAAAAATTAAAACATTAGGTTTACACATAGCTCAAATGTGTCTGTAACTTATAGATCCTAACAGGTTGCCTGAAACTTAAGAAACAGGAGAAATTGAAAAGAAAACACTTACTGTGCTGAAACAACACTTAGGAAAAGGAAAACAATTAAACTAAAGCGCAGAAGCACTTATTGGAAACATAAACCTAACCTAATGTGTACAATGGAGGGACTCATCAGACTTGAAAATAGGGCTTGAGGTGTATCCCATTGACTGGGATAGGAAGTATTTCACCTGCTGTTGTGGCCAGTTGATAAGCATTGTGTTCCTTGCAATGTTTGATAATAAATGGACCTGTCCACATATTGTCAAACTTGGTGTGATGGCCTGGCCTACTTTTCAGAACATCCCATTTGAGAACAATATCGCCCTCTTTAAAATTCTTGGCTATAGCTTTCTTGTCAAACGTTCTCTTCGTTTGGAGCTGATGATACTCCAAAGCTTTCATTGCTTTGTTTCTTGATTCCTCGAGCTCCATGAGCTCTGCATATCTCATGGACATTGGGTCCTATTCCTCAAACATCTCTAACTGGTGAACAATGTCTAGAGCTAGAAGCTCCACAAATAGAGGTAATCTAGCCTCTTTGCCATAAACTAACATGTATGGTGAATTACCAATGGACCTCTTAGGAGTCACTCTATCTTCCCAAAGTGCATACTTTAAATTAATGTGTCAGGTCCTTTGATTATCCTCCATGGTTCTTTTAATAATCCTGATGAGATTCTTGTTTGTGCTTTCAACTAAACCATTACCCTGAGGGTAATAATTTGAGGATGTATTCAAATGAATGCCATGTTTAATAACCCAATCAGTTAATCTTAATCCCTCAAATGCAAGAGCGTTATCAGATATAATAGAGTCAGGAACTCCAAATCTGGTGACTATATCTTCAAAAAAACCCAAAACTAAAGACTCTTTTGCTTCTTTCAAAGCTACTGCTTCTGTCCACCGTGTGAAGTAGTTTGTAGCAGTGAGCACCCACTTGTGACCAGTACTAGATGGTGGATTAATTGGCCCAATAAAGTCGATCCTCCATCTTATGAAGGGCTGCTCCACCTGAACTGGATGTAGAGGCATAGCAGGTAGCTTTTATTTTCCTGCAAATAAAGCACATTTGATACACTTCCTTGACCATGCATATGCATCTTTAAACAAGCTGGGCCAGTAGTAACCAGCTCTCATAATTTTCAAAGAAGTAGTCCTTGGAGCGAAATGACCTCCTGAAGCTCCATCACGAAACTCATGAAGTATCTTCTCGACCTGATCACTATGAATACACCTTAATAGAACACCATTCAGGTCCTTCTTGAACAGAACACCGTCTACCAGCACATAGGGTATGGACTGCAGTCTGAAGTACCTTCGTTTAGCTCTGTCTAATCCTGGTGGACACTCACTAGTTTGTAAAAAATGGGTCATGTCTTGAACCCAATTAATTGTTACCACAGGCACATCATCCTGAGCATCCTGAGACTCATTTGTATTAGCAAAAATGACATCCTTTTTTAATTCATTTTCACTGATTGACCCTGTAGCAAGCTATTCACAGAGACCTTTACCTCTAATCAGTTTGGTAATCTTGATATCCATATCATATTCCATGATCTTAGTGATCCACCCTGCTCTTTTTTCATTCAGATCTTTATTCAACAAAAATTCCTTCACACTTGAGTGTGCAACCAAAATATGAATCTTATTGTTTGAAACTAGAGGCTTAAACTTCTTCAGGATTTTGATCACAGCGAGAACATTTTTCTCAACAAATGTATACTTCCCTTCATAATCAGCAAGTACTTGACTGAAGAAAGCTATGGGCTACTCTAAATTATCACTATTTTTCTAAACCAGCATAGCAGAGATTGAACTACTGCTACCAAAAGCATACAAAAAGAAGTCTTTAGAGAAATATGGATTTACCAATGTCAGAGCAGATGCTAAATCCTCCTTGATTTCTTCAAAACTATGCTTTGCTTCTTTTTTCCAACTGAAAACTATGTTCTTTTTTAGCATGGCAGTCAAAGGCTGTAGTAGGTTTGCAACATTAGGAATGAATTTTCTTAAAAAGTTAATCCTCCCTAAAAAGCTCTGCAATCCTTTCTTATGATTGGGTAATGGAAATTCAAGTATAGCTTTGACTCTTTCAGGATCAATGGTAACTCCATCCTTTGACACTATGTGACCTAATAGCCTACCTTCATGAACTGCAAAAATACTCTTTGTCGGATTGAGAGATACTCCATACTCTCTACATTTTTCGAAAACCTGCTTGAGATGTGACAAATGTTCCTCTGCCTTCTTTGAATATACAGTTATATCATCTAAATACACCAGCAAAATTTTCTGGATTAAACTCTGAAATGCCATATCCATGGCATGTTGAAAGGTGGCACCAGCATTAGATAAACCAAAAGGCATTCTCTTGTAGGCCATAGTGCCCCATTTTGTTGTGAATGATGTTTTATACTGATTTTCCTCTTTTACTAGAATCTGGTTATAGCCAGAGTATCCATCCAAAAGAGAAAATCTTTCTGAGCCAGCAACAGCTTGGAGAATTTGTTCCATAGGCGGTAAGGGGTAATGATCCTTCAGAGATGCTCTATTAAGGTCTCTAAAATCTACACACAAGCTTATCTCACCGCTCTTTTTTCTAACCAGAACAAGGTTAGAAACCCAGGATGTGTGTTTAATTGGAAACACAATACCCCCCTCTACCAACTTGGTCAACTCCTTGATCATCAAAGGCTCAAGCTTGGGGTTCAATGGTCTATGTTTTTGTCTAACAGGCTTGACACCAGGTTCTAACTCAATTGTATGTTGTGCAATATGAGGATCAAACCCTCTTAAGTCAAAGTATTGCCAAGCAAAAACATCATATATTCTTGGCATAAAACAATGAAAGCTCTTTTATCCCCAGCTGAACAAATTTTGCCTAATTTGAGAAGCTTACCCTTAAAGATTTCAACCTCTTCATAATGATCTTCCTTGACTTGAATGCCGACTTTTTTCTTCTTAAGCTGACCATCAGAATTGAATATGGATTCCAAGGTAACCAACCCTTTGGGAAGTTTATTGGTCTTCAGCTGTATCACTTGATCATCATACTGCTGCTTAAGTTTTGCTTGATTTACCATGGAGAACTGATCTTCTTCAAGCAAAAAAGAAAGAATTTGTTCATCATTGTCAAAAACCTTCTAGTGAATGTTGTTATCAGGGATTGATGGCCTGACTACAACCTTCACATATTGCTATACTTTCTCTTTTCTAATGTCAACTAGAATATCAAACTGTGCTCCAATGGCTGCAAGTCTATTAGCATGCTTGTTCTGATTTCATGGAATAGAAATCAGATTGAAAGCATTAAATTCTTCAATTATGTTCCAAACTCTGTTTCTATAAGACCTCAGAAAATCATTCTTGGCAACATTCAACCCCCTGACCTGATTAACTATCAATTCATTGTCTCCATAGACTCTCAAACAGTCAATTCCTCTTTTCCTTGCCCATTCGAGGCCTTTGATAAGTCCTTCATACTCAGCACTATTGTTAGAACATGCAAAAGCAAAATGGAAGGCTGAAAAGTACTTATCACCTTGTGGAAAAATCAACATTGCACCTCCACCTGCTCCATTCTTGCTCCTAGAACCATCAAATAACATCTCCCAAAGTCCAGTTTGTTGTTTTAACAACTAATCTGAATCATTTTCAAGGTTTGGAATCTCTGCGTCAGGCTCAAGTATGACATAGTTACCCATACCAGCATCTCGAATGAGGTCTTCAGGACTATCCAACACATTTTCAACTGCCCATTCATGTAGAAGCACATCGGGAACAACTTTTGCTTGAAGTTCTTGAGCAACAGCTATTTCACTGTTAGTAAAAGCGATACAATTTGTGTCTGCAGCAACAGGAACAACATTGATGGGACTTGGGCTATATGGCTCAATGTGATCTTTAGCCAACCTCTCAGATTTAATGGTGACCTTGGTTCCATATCTTGTTCTAAATAGCATATGTGACCAATCAGCTGACACATAACCCCCTATCTTGGCTATAAAGTCTCTTGAGAGGCACAAGGAAAAGAAAGGTGGGAGATCTATGACACATATGTCTTGGGGAATAGAAAAATTAGGACAAGCATGAAGGGTGAGACTCAAATCTTTAATGATGCCCAATGTATTAATAGAAGTACCATCCAATTGAATCACTCCCTTCTCTAAAGGCTGATACTTTAGTCCAAGCTTGTCAGCAATCTGCTTTGGCATTACAGAGCTACTAGCTCCACTGTCTACCATACAGTTATGAACTAACTTATCACCTATGATCACTGACACGTAAAAAGGGGGTGGTTTAACTTCTTTTCCTGTCTCTTTGTTGGGTTGTTTATCATTTCCTTGAGTATCATTTCTCAACATAGTGTTAACTTGACCTATTGGAGATTCAGACTCATCAGACACCTTAAGGTTTGACAAAGCAAAGTGTAACATGTCTTTTTGACCTGGGATGACTAATGAATCCCACATAGACATCATTACATTTGTCTTTTTCATACTATCAAGAATATTAAAGGGTACAGCTGGGTTTACTTTATGATGTACATTTATGCCAGTGTGACCAGCTTGTAGATGTGGTTGTTCCTTATCTTGGAGTGGCTGATTTCTTTGCGAGCCATTAGTCACTTGAGATGTAGATGGTCCTGCAGCTACTCCTTTTCTTTGTTAGCTGCTTGATCAAGCTCGAAAGCTCTTTTCTTTGCCCTGGTGTTAGCTGCGACTGAGGAATTATCTACATTTAATCCACATAATTCTTCACCTTGCCAGTTGAGTAGGGTAGCATCATTTGTAAACTGATCTTGGTGTTGTGAAGATGCATCATTAAGTGCATGATGTTGTGAGCTTGATGCATTTTGTACTATTAGTGCTTGATTGATGAGTCCATTTGAGCAAGAGGCTTGATCATGAGGTTGGTTACAAGGGTAACACCATTCATAATCTGCTGCCAAGTTATTTTGAATTGGGATAAGATCCTTAACTGTACTAACAGGTGCTGGAGCATAAGCCTGGAAAGGTCTTGTGTTCACATTCTGCCTTGGGCCCTGATAATTGTCTTGGTAAGCTTGTCTATTACCTTGATATGCTTGTTGCTGACTTGAATTCTGCTGTTGATAAGGTCTGCTATGTGATTGTTGCTTCTCCAAGCTCACAAGCTTATTACCAAAAGTCTGCAATAGACTTTTGATTTCCTGCAACTCATTTGAAGAACTTGGAACGTCATTTTCTTGTGTTGCAGCAGCTAGAACAGGTGGCAGAGGTGCAAAAGGTGGTATCTGCAAAGGGATATTTGCATGAATCTCTGGAAATATAGGCATTGGCAGCCTAGGAGCAAGTTTACCAGCTTGTATTAGGTTGTTTTTAGCTCTAATTGCTATCTCAAATGCGCCCGATAGAGAAACACCCCCCATTGATTGTATCATAACAGCTATATCGATGTTAAGAGCCTTTAGGAAGTACAAAAATGCATATTCTAGAGGTGGTCTTACCACTGTAGGGATTCTATCCCAAGTCCTTTGAAATCTAAAATTAAAATCATTCATTTGCTCTTGAGGAGCCCTTTTAAGTGTAGTCAATTGTTCCAACAAGGATAAATTGTTAGACTTGTCCTGAAACTACCTGTGCAGCTTGTCACCCAACTCATCCCAGGTGGCAACTGAACCTACCGCAAGACTCCTGAACCATTGTAATGCCCTTCCTTTAAATGATGCTGCAAGTAACCTTGCAGCCACATCTTCTTGTATGATATGGTGGACACCACATAAGGAAGCAACATCACGTATGTGTTCAATTGGGGTAGTCTGATCCTCCCCACTGACAATTGGAAAACTTTTCAGAGCTGCCATTGGGATGTCATTGTGTTGTAACAGATTTAATGGACTACCTCCATCGAATGGCACAAAAGGCTAATTTCTGGGGGTAGCCATTGGAGGTGGCTGAGGTGGATTTACTGGCGCTCTAGATGAAACCAAAGCTGGGACAACAATGTGTGATCCCACAAATGGAGGAGTGGATTTAGTTCTTCTAGAATAGATAATTGTTGTTCCTCGCCTTTCTGTTGCTCTGCCTTGTCTTCTTGGTGGTGACAGCTGCAAATATTCGAAAGGAACTAAGCTGCTCCTTGTCTGAACTCTTCTCATAAACTGTATAAGACGTTGATGCTGAAGTTCTTCCTCTCTACGGAGTCACCAAGTATGCACAAATGAGTTCTATAAAGTCTGGACTTCGCTGGTTGCATACTAAACTAGCAATATAATGTGGAACTGGTCCCACCGGGCGTGCCAGAAACTGTTGTCTCTTAGAAATGCACCCTATGCAGAGTTATGAAACTAAGCTTTCTAGAGAAACATGGGATCATTTCAAGGCTGTGGGTCACCTGAAGTTGAAATGAACCTCCGAAGAAGGCCGGATTCCTTTGTGGTATCACCTAACTAATGCTCTTTGAAGAAAAGGGAAGAAGGCAAGTATGAAAGTTAAAACTTAAACCTACGGTGATACACCAAACTGATGAGATCAATGGAATATTTAGACTACATTTGAAAATTGTCAATGACCATGAGGTTACACATCAAATTCTATAAGCTTAGCATTAATATATATCACAAACAGGTTTGATACACGCACTTTTTCAATAAAGAAAAAAAAACTTCACAAAAAAAGAATCTATGTGTGATTAGGTAAACACAGTTTGTGACTCATACAATGATGCTTTTTTACAAAGGAAGGCATGAAACACCAGATAAAGTTATAAAGGAATAAAAGAAATTCACAAGATAACTTGATCATTAACCTGAAATGCACAACACTTTGCAAGAACAATGACGAAAATCTGAAACATCAACAGTGGCCAAGGTAAACTCTGTGCTTGATATTCCAAAATCAAAGTGAGTTACAAAACATACACCAGCTGAGAGAGGATTGCTAAAAATCACTAACTCTTTTGAATGCATTCTTCCAACTAACTTTACAAAGAGGCAAAAAATGCCCTATATACAAAAAAGATGTCGGCCCCTTAGGGCTTACAAAATATCTCCCTTCAGAAAAAATCTCCCATAGATCTTTTAATGGAGTTAATGTTGTGTTCGATTGCATCCCTACTGTCCATGTCGGTGAAGAGTCACTTCCATAAATGGTCTTCTTCAGATCTTTCTGCAACCACTGCATTTACTTCTGCTCCTCGTGTCCACCTTTGAATCCCCTAGTGAGCTGCTTTGAATGCTCCTGAGCTCAGAATAGATACATGTTGCTTTTCATTCTGTTAATCTTCTTCTCCCTGGTTAGACCGCCACGACTCTCCCTTAACTCCCTCTGATTGGTTGATCATACGCCACACGAGATCACTAGACGGTCAAGGGTCGCTTAGACTGAATCGCATGTCGGTGAGACACTTATCGTGTCTCCCCGATGCGATTAGGCTCTTCATCTGTTATTGGCATAGCATGCCTCTATCGGTGAGACCTTATGTCGAGTAGAAAAATTCATATTGACACCCTTGGAATCATCGGTAAGACTATCGCTTTCTAGAAGACCTCATGGCGAGCCATTAGGAGTCATACAGATATCTCTTTCATCACTGAGACCTTGACCCTTCGACAAGACCTTTTACCGAGCACATTCCGCTCTCCCCAAGCTCCTATCATTCCATTCGATGAGACTCCCCGTCAGTCGATGAGACATTACACCGATCGAGCCCTTTGCCAGCGAGTAAAACTTCCTTAGCAGGACACCCATGTGTCGGTGAGACCTCACATCGAGGTCTTCATTCTTTCATTATGCTCTGCCTCCTTTATCTTTCAGTGAGATACTAAGTCGTTGGCGAGACATCACGACGACTTAACCTTCCTTAGGCGAGACCTCCGGCTCTCGGCAGGACATTACTTGGTCACCGGGACCTCATGGCGATGGCCTCAACTCTTGGCAAGCTCATTTCATATCGGGGAGACCTCCTACTGGTTGTCGAGACATCTCACCAGTTTTCATTCCTTATACCGAAGCTACAACCCTTCAGTGAGACTTCAGTTGGTCACTAGGAGTTTATGCCGATATGAATCCCTCTCGACGAGACCTTTTTTGTTGTCGGTGAGACCTCTTGCCGAAGGAAAAACACACATCGAGACCCCTCATCCTTCGGCAGGAGTCACGGTGAGGGCATCAACTTCACCAAGACCTTGGCCTGTCAGCCAGACCTCTCGCCGAGCACCTTATTCCTTGGTGATGAGTTTACTTTCTCTCATTCGGGGAGACATCGTTGTATCGGCAAGACCCTTTGCCGAAGCTTGCTTCCTTTGCGGACACCGCCTCACTTCGGCGAGACCTCACCCGATCGGTAAGACCTCCTAGTGAAGCTACCACACATACGCCAAAGGCGTCTTGCTTCGGTGAGAATTTTTTGGATCGGCGAGACATCTAGCCGATGACAGGTGCTTTGTCGAGACCTCCATACGCTTTCGGTGAGACTCCCCCATATCGGCGAGACATTACACCGAAGCCACCCAGTTGTAGCGAAACCTCCCCCGATGACGTCCCTTTTCGCCAAGACTCTACTCTGTCGGCCAGACCTCATGGCGATGATGCCTCCATTCAGTGAGGCCCCTTCTAGTCGGTGAGACATCTGGAAAGTCTTGGCGACTCTCTCCTTAGAGGATTTTCATGCCGAACTTGACCTAGGTAGGCCTTCCAACTGAGTTCCTTGTGACCTAGCACCAGATGTATGATTTTTCCCTTGTTATAAATTTTCCATTTGGCCTTCTTGAACATCTGTCACATGATGTGTCCTGCCTGATTGAGCCCATAGGTGAAAATTGGGCAATAGTTACATCCATTGCTGGTGTTGATTATTGGCCTTGTATGTGGCCTCATTATAAAGAGACTTGTTGCCATTGCTCATATATATAAGAGATATATTTGTTGCTATGTTTTCTCCCTCAAGAGGAGGGTTTTCCCAGGGTATCTGCTATGTTATTGTGTTTGATTTTTGAATTAATTTTCTGTGCATTACATCTGATCATAAAATTAACATGGTATCAGAGCGGGTTTGAAGATCTTGATCAGATTTTTATATTATAGTGATACCCTTTATTCTCTTTCTCATTGTTGATTACTTCTATCTCTTCGTCAAGATGGTGATCGATCTTAAAGTTGAGGATAGACTCGAGGGAGCATCCAACTATACATCATGGAGGTTCAGAATCATGCTCACCTTGGAAGAGAATGATATGGTTGAGTTTGTGGAGACCAAAGTTCCCGAACCAGCGGAAGAAGAAGCGAAGTTGCAGTGGAGGAAGAAAAACATCAAGGAAAAGAAGATGTTGGTTGATTCCGTTAAAGATCATATTGTTCCAATTGTCTCCAAGTTGAAGACGGTAGGGGACATGTTCAAAAATTTGGAGATGTACAAAATCAACAACACAAGTCGGGCACTTGCATTAAAGCAACATCTTCATCATGTTAAGATGGCGGAAGGAGAATCTGTCATCGCTTACTTCATGAAGATTTTTGAATTGAGAGATCAACTCTCTACTATTGGTCATTTTGTTGATGTCAAGGATTTGACCATGCTTTCCCTTAATGGTCTTCCTTCATCTTGGGAGTCTTACATTCAAGGAATCAGCATGAGATTGAAACTTCCCAATTTTGATTGTTTGAAGGTGGATTGCATTCAAGAAGAGTCTAGGTTGGCTACAAGAGGTATTGGTCGAAGCTCTACAAATGAAGACATTCATGTTCTTTCCGCTCAATCCTCGAAGAAGAAAGGGAAAGATGGAAAGAAAGGATACTTCAAAAGGAATAGAGATAAAGGAGTTGATGATGCTCCCACATTCAAGAAGAAGTGGGACCTCTCCAAAGTCCAAAGTTTTCATTGTGACAAGTTTGGTCACTATGCAAAGGATTTCCCCACCAGGCCTAATCAACATGCTTTATTTGCAAATGTAGATGAAATATCTCCTTAGAAGGATTCTAGGGAATTTCTATTCTAATCCATGGGCCTGTGTTCAAGTCGTGAAGGTTGTGTGTTGATTTGTACGCAAGAGCAACGTATCTTACTATGTCTAGTATTTGCATCCATAAGAATATTTAAAGAGATAAGTATTCTTGGTTTGTTGAGTTATATCATTTAGTTGGATCTTGTAATTAGTAAAGAGAGATAGTGGGTTCTCTTGAATTGTGTTCACTAGCATAGTGGTTTCATTTATTGTATGTTGGTTGTGAATATTTCTGAGTGACTCTAAAATAAAAAGAGAATTGTAATTTCGATGGTGATTGGTTGGTCACATCGATATCATTCTCTAATGCATGAGTTGTGATAGAGCCTTGAACTCTTGGAGAGAGTTGGTTCTACATGCTAATTGCATATTGCATTCAAGAAATCTGTAGTTGTGCAGATTGTATTTTTTGTTGTGCTGAGTTTGGCACTCTCGAGAGGAGTAAAAGATGGAAGGAAGAGTTATATCAGAATTCAATAAAGATAAGTTTCTTTATCCCTTCATTCTAATCCTTTGATATATTTCCCTTTAGGTTGATTTACTTATTCATGTTTTAATATTGTTCATAAATTCTTATTTATTCATGCTATAACCTGAGATAGTAAACCTTGTATTTGATATTTCTTTGGATAAACTATTAGTAATCTCTCTCTAAAATGCTTTCAGGACAGTTCTAGGGGCAAGAAGGTGATGAGAGATTGCTTAGTGATGAAAAGCTTGAGGCATCTTGTGAGGAAGTCATGCCAACCAAAGAAATGATCAAGTGTGAAGTCACAACTTGCAGCCATAGGACTGAGTTGGTGGCTAGAGGGATTTCACTTCTATAAGACTTCTTTGCAATCTCTGAAGCAGGGATCAAGAGGGAGTTTTATGACTCACTAAGAAGAAGTGAAGGTTGCAGTGTTGCAAGGCCAAGTGTTAAATCCTTGAAAGACCTCTTCAGCTGCTAAGATTAGAATTGTACAAGACGCTCATCTAGATTTGATATTGGTAGCTCTGTAAACCTATTTAGAATAGAGTGATCTGCAATGAGGTCAGAAGTTTTATGCATGTACTTAAAGATTTAGAGGGAGCCTACTAAACCTAAAGAAGATGGTTAAGGAGGTTGTAGCTAGTTCAGATCTGGTGGATCCTCTATATAGACAATTGATTGGATTGTTGTTGTATCTTGTCAATACTAGACCAAATATTTTCCATGCAGTGAGTGCACTTAGTCAATTCATGTGTGAACCAAGGAAAATACATCTAGCTGCAACAAAGCATATTCTGAGACACTTGCATGGAATAGTTGGATATAGCTGAGATATTCTTCAAGTGTGGATTTGAAGTTTTACTGATCGGAAGTGCACCTCTGGATGTTGCTTCAGTTTGGGATCTGCTATGATTTCCTGGTGCAGTAGGAAGTAGTCATCTGTAGCATTGAGTACAACAGAGGCAGAGTATATTGCAACTTGTGTGGCAGCTCGGGAAGCAGTGTGGCTTCATAAGATTCTTGCAGGATTGTTTGGACAATCAATGGAGCCCACTATCATTCATTGTGATAACCAGAACTGTGTGAAGCTTTCTGTCAATCCTGTGTTTCATGACAGAACCAAGCATGTTGAGATCAAATACCACTATATCAGAGATATGGTATTGAGGAAAGCTATACAGTTGAGGTATATCAACACTGATGAGCAGATGACAAACATTCTCACCAAGCCTCTATCCAGGATAAAGTTTGTGTACTTTCGAGATAAGCTTGGTATGGTGGAGAATACAGCCTTAACTAAGAAGGAATCTCAATATTAGTGATCCTCATTAATGAGTTCTTCTCTGTGAGAGAAATTTGAGGTGAAATCCCTTGATTAATGAGTTCTTCTCTGTGAGAGAAGTTTGAGGTGAAATCCCTTGATTAATGAGTTCTTCTCTGTGAGAGAAGTTCGAGGTGAAATCCTTTGATTAATGAGTTCTTCTCTGTAAGAGAAGTTCGAGGTGAAATCCCTTGATTCCACCCTCTAGGAGAGCCATGGTAGATGTCATGTGTGTGACTCCATGACAACATCACATGAGAGAGTCTGTGATGATTCCTCTTGTACTTGTGTTTTCACCCTTTGGGAGAGCCATGGTGAAAGTCATGTTGAGGTGAAAACATCACGCAAGTGATGAACACTTGTACATACCATACATGGTTGTAGCAATTATGGTTGATATCACAATGAGGTGATATCTGATATCACGATGAGGTGATATTTGATATCACGATGAGGTGATATCGTTTCTTTTCCACATATGGTTGTAGCCATTATGGTTGGCATCATGATGAGGTGATGTGTCTTATGCAGTAGGAAATATTCCTCCCTAGCTGAGAGGGAGTGTTGATGTTATTGCAGCTTCGGGCTTCATACTTCCTTATCTATTTGTGATTATTTAATGGCAACATATCTCTAAGATGGCCGACCTCCTTTGTAATTATTTTTATGGTGGCATACCTTGTCCTTGAAAAGGTGCGACCCCTCAAAGCAACATGTATATATAGAAGGTCACTTTCTCTCATTTGGGTATCAAGCAAGTTTGCTCTCCTTCTTCTCAAGTGCGAATTATATCAAGTGCAAATTATTCTATCTAGTGCGAATTATTCTAAGGAAGATTGTGAGTCTATTCAAGTGCATATTGAAGGGCAGACTATTAGTTTGTGTTACATCCATTGCTGGTGTTGATTATTGGCCTTGTGTGTGGCCTCATTGTAAAGAGACTTGTTGCCATTGCTCATATATATAAGAGATATATTTGTTGTTGGGTTTTTCTCCCTCAAGAGGAGGGTTTTCCCAGGGTATCTGTTGTGTTATTGTATTTGATTTTTGAATTAATTTTCTACGCATTACATCTGATCATAAAACTAACACCTATTCCTATCATGTGTGACAATACAAGTGCAATCAATATTTCAAAGAATCTGGTAATGCATTCAAGAACAAAACATATCTCAATCTAGTATCACTTCTTGAGAGAGAGAGTTGTAGAGAATGAGGTGAATTTGGAGTATGTTCCTACTAAGGATCAGGTTGCTAATAGTTTCACAAAGGCTCTTCCAAAAGATACTTTTGAGTATCTCTAAGAGAGGTTAGGGGTTATTTCCCCTCCTTTCAACTAGATGCATAAGTGTGTGCATCTGTTCAAGAAGCATATCAAGATGCATTCTTGGTCTTGAACTGATGTTGAAGGCTACCTCTCAGGGGGAGTAGGTAGCAGTGGTTGTTGGTTGGTACAGTAGTTGTTTGATGGTGCTTTAAATCTTTGTCAAAAAAAGTAGTAGATGAAGAGTAGTAGAAAAGTGTTGGGTGCAGTTGTTGTCTCTTACAGGTGTTGCCTTTTCGGGGAGACCAAGAAAGTAATGAAAAAGGGGGATTAGAAGAAAAGAAACTTGTGTTTCCCTTTTCCATTGGTGTCAAAGGGGGATACATTTAGTTGAAAAACCATATGAAGAAAGGGGGAGAGAAGTCCTGTAAAAG
The DNA here is from genome assembly GCA_007258455.2 of Sequoia sempervirens. Lineage (NCBI taxonomy): Eukaryota > Viridiplantae > Streptophyta > Pinopsida > Cupressales > Cupressaceae > Sequoia > Sequoia sempervirens. The sequence goes on along the minus strand of VDFB02271358.1, from coordinate 1,195,588,918 downwards.
AGAAAGTGTTGGAAAGTGTAGATTCTTGTGTAAGGGGGGTAGTGTATATTGGTGAGCTATATGTGTTGTTGATTAGAGTTGCTAGTTGTTGTTGATGGTTTTTCATATAAAGTGTTCCCATCAATAAAAAAGGGGTGGATTTTTGGAAACTTGTGTTGTCATTGATGTCAACAGAGCATTGTTGCATTGATGTCAACTCTTGAGGAAGCAAGTGTGTTGGTTGCATTATGTTGTCATTGGTGTCAACCTCTAAAGTATAAATTATGAGTAAGTGCTTGTGGATATCAACCTCTTGTGTGGTTGATATGTTGAGAAGGTGTTGTAAATGTTGAGTTGGCATTTGTGGTGTTTGGTTTCCAAGTGATTTTGAGAAAATTTGAATAAAAGAGAGTTTTGTGTGACAAAGTGGTGTTTTGTGTTTTGCTCCATATTTCTTCATGGTTGAAGATGTGCTCATATGGTTTGTATGTGATGATCAAAGGTGTTTAGAGGTGTCACATCCAAAGTTTTAGGTTCTATATTGTTTTACAGTGGAAGATGTGTTTCATAGTATGTCTGTCAGGTGAAATAGGGTGTTTGGGAGAAATGAGACTGCTTTGCATTTCTCCACAATAAAGTTTCTAGTGTTGTGGATCTAGGAACGTTCTTATAATGTGTCTATCAACCTTCCCTTGAAGTTTTAGGTAATAATTTGTTCCACAAGGTTGTTTGGTGTGTTGGATGTCTATGCCAGTATGTCTGGTTGCATAGAATGAAGGTGGTCTTGTTGGGAATAGGATGCCATTAATTGCAATCCTAAACATATTTCATGTATCTCTTAAGTCCTTGGAAAGTGTTCCCCAACACTAGGATTAGAAAGAGATTAAATTTGAATGAAATGAACATGTAAATTGACATTTGTAATTATTTATAAATGATAGGAACATGTGGGGATGCCCAAGAAGAGCTCCTACAAAATAGGAGCACATGAGGTGCCCACATGGAAGGTGGAACCCACCTTGAGTTCAGTTAACTATTTGGAGGAAAGATAACACTTCAGTAATGCATGTAAAGATCCTAGAAGTTAGGGATTGATATTTACATGTGAGGATTTTAGTTCAGTTGAGTCCATTTCAGTTCAGTTCAGTATCAATATCAATTTAGTTTAGTTTAGTTTAGTTTAGTTCAATTCAGTTCAGTTCAGTTCAGTTTAGTTCAGTTATGGTTCAATTATCTTTAGTTGCATATAGTTAGTTTGAGTTGCATGTTAGTTGACTTCAGTTGAATTCAGTTGTATGCTAATGACTTGAGTTGCATGACAGATAATAGGTGATACATTCGGTTAAGTGGGGATGATTAAGCATGCATAATGTTTGCATGAATTGATGAAGAGATATGTTTCTGTTAACAAAGATTGACTTGGACCCACCTTGGGTGCCGAAGTTGGCATCTTGGAGTTAACACCTTTTTCATGAGAAGTGATAAGCCTAGTTATTTGTCAAATATTGGGTAGAATTTATAGTCCATTTGCTGGCAGTGTCATGGAATTTAGTAGTTATGTGCTAATATTTGCATAATGTTTCCCTCAAACCATTGACATTGGGTTTAACTCTATCTCTGTAAATTTTTAATGACATTGGCATATTATGTGGATTATCTATATTGATTTTGTGTATGGTTGATGAATGTTATTTAAGGTGATTATAGATGTGCAATTATTATGTGTACTAACATTGCTATGCAGGACACAATCTGTGGATGCTGAGTTGAGAAAGGAAACCGTCAAATGATCGTGCAGGGGAATCATTCAAAGGAGTCAACTAAAGGACGGTGACAGTAGATTCCCCAGAACAATCAATTGTAACCGCCTTGTATTTATGGCATTGAGCAATCACAGGTGTTGCTACAATGTTGAGTCCATGTTTGGGCATGCATGTCTGACTGTATTCCCTACAGACGTAACCACTCTGCCACTCTTTTCCTTGCTTTCCCTAAATGGCGTCCTCTCAGTTAGTGGGAGTTGACCGCCCTATTTAGCTGATAGAATAAATAAGGATTTGAATCTTCTTCTTGGGGGTTCTTAGTTCTTGATTGTTGTTGGTAAATGATATTGATAATGTATTAAGCATTCTCCACTTTTCAATACAGCCATGGTGTTACTTTGTTTATACATTTTCCAATGAACGAGATGATAGTCTAAGTTTAAGCATTTGAGTTCGTATTAGTCTTAGAGGATACTCATCCAAGGGGGGCCACTTGGTGAGTAATCTGTTCTTTAAAGTAATTAGTTTAATTATTATTTCCTGTTCTATAGTTAGTTTGAAATCTGGCATCGACTGTTCCTGCAGCCACTAGAAGTCCATTCTGTGTCTGTTCTTGCAACCAAAGCAGACAGAGTAGTTCTTGTTTGTTGCCCAGATCTTATTCCTATTATTCATTTTAGTTCAACATAGTTGTCGGTTGATGTTTAACACTTGCTTTATTTCCTTTTCAAGCAATTTACTTCCCGTATTGTGTGTTTCTTAGCTATAGATTAGAAATGGCTACTTAAGAGTTCCTAGTGCACATACTATGCTGGCCCATTTCAAGTTCACATCCCTGGGTTGAAAATTTAAATGTACCTTCATGATGATTAAAATAACTATTCAGGTTAGATGTCTAATCTCTAAATCATGGTTGTAAAGGTTGAGTTATCATATCATTGTAGGAGGCTGACATTTTTGGCGCTGTTGTCAGGGATGGTGTCAAGCTAGGAAGTCCTTTGGAGTCATTAATAGTTTCTCTGCCATAGAACTTATCTTGAGTTTTTCTTAGAATACCCCTTGTTTAGACAAGTAATGATCTACCATTCTTTTGCTCATTCTTTGTGTGAGTTAGCTGATGCTGAGTTGATACTGTATGTATAGAAGAGTGATCCTGATCCATTTCAAGAAGTTGAGCTTCCAAACTTTCCCAGAAATGAAGAAGAAAGAGAAACCATTTCCCTTTGTTGATGCATATCTTGGTTTGACTAAGTTCTAAAGCCTCCGTTGAAGATCAAAACTAGATTGATAACCCCTTTGCCTTGGGAATCCATCAAGAAGACATGGGTGATACCCTCTTGTTTGAGTTTTCCATACTCTACCAGAGTCATGATTTTACCACTGATGCTCCTAGGCTTGAGCTATTTCCTACCACTTTAAAAGAAGTTGCACTAGCATGGTTTATGGGTCTAGGAAGAGATGTCATGGAAACTTGGGAGGACATGAAGACAAAGTTCCTTGGAAAATACAAGGAATATTGCAGGGGCAGTGATACGAGAGGAGGTGATTTCTTTAGGATGCAACAAAAGGAAGATGGGAGCTTGGAAGATTACATTTCAAGGTTTCTATTTTGCTTGTAGAAATCTCCACACCATACACTCAATGAAGAATAAAAAAAGTTACTTTTCTTGAGAGGAATCAATGAGAGTTGCATTGATACTTTAGACCTAATGGCAGGAGGAGATATCACTCAAGTTCCTTGGGAAGATATCAAGAAAATATGTCAGAACTATTCCAAAGCAGCTTCAAAGAAAGAGAGAACTTACCAATATTTTGTGGGTAAGTCATCTACCAGTGAAATTTCAAGGATGGAGATTACTAATTTGTTGGTAGAGTTCAAGCAGGATATTACAAACAATCTAGCTACTCGGTTGGATACACTTCAGGCCAAAGACAAACATGAGGAGGCATAGACAATGTTTACAGAATATTGCCCTCATTGCAGATAGAAGAAAAAGGACTGTAGATGCAAGATGGTAACTAACATTGACGGCCAGATTCCACCTGAGTTCAAACCAATTCAGACTGAGGAAGATCATGTCTACTTTGTTGCACAAAGGGAGTGTTGATGGTTCTGATGAGCACAACAACAGTTAAACAAAATATCACTATTCTTCTCTCCTAAAAGAGAAAGAATAACACATGGATATCTTAACTCCCAAGGTCTTTGTAATTGGTTCTCGACTATGCTGATTTCACTCTGTGGTTGATGTGAACTCTAATGTTCAAGGGGCCTACTGGTGTTGAGCTTGTGGATTGTTCCAAGATCAAACATGAATTTAAACCTACTTTAACTGGGTTTTTTAAAGAAACAGAAAAAGATAGATCAAAGCTTTGGAACCGAAGAGAATGACAATTCATCCAACTTAACCAGACTTGTTACCTTTCAAGGAATTTCTAACTAAAACTGGAGAACAAAATCAACTTGTGATTAACACACAAATTCATTCATTCACAATGCTAACTTCAACAACAGATTGTAACTTACCATTTAAACAAAACATAAAATAAGATTTCATTCCTTGAAAGCTTCTCAAATTGAATGATTAACTGAAGGTGAATACCATTCAGGAACACAACATGAAGTAGATTTGAATTTGGTTGCTTCTACTGTTAGTGAAACAGATAAGCAACATTTACAAATCTGGCACAATCACTAGTGTATAGAAAACCTATGTCTTCAGATTGTTTCCATCTATTCTAAGAGAACCAGAAGTATACATTACTGCCTTCTGTCGAATCTAACTCCTACTCTATTGCTATTCTTTAAGTTTCTCTTACTTCTTAGAAAATTACTACTGTTTTAAAATCTATATCTCTATGTCTCTAAACCTCAAAACTCTAAAACTCTTAAAAGAACTCTCTCTCTACAAGGAGGCAAAAAATGCCATATATACAAAATGTACCAAAAAGAATGCGTTGGCCCCTATTTTAGGGTTTACAAAATATCAGTTCGTTACAGGAGGGTCGGCCCTCAGATCTTTTCGGAATGAAGTTAATGTTGCATTCAATTGCATTCTCCGTGTCCATGTTGATGAAAGATTTCCCTTAGGAGAAGCCTTCAGATCTTTTTACAACCACAACATTAACTTTTGGCCTTTGTGTCCAACTTCGAACTTCCATCAGAGCCGCTTTGAATTCCCTAAAGCATTATCATTAATATCGATCTGCCTTTTTCCTGTAGCAATCACAGCTGTCACTGTGACTCATGGTTTCTTCCTCCTTTCTGCCTGATTCTCGCTCCAGACCTTTCTGCAAGTTGACCATCTCTGGAAGTAGCATCAGGAATTTCGTTAGATCTCCACAGACGACACCCCTGGATCTCGAACTAACCCATCGCTTTATTTACAGAGCAGATCCATGTCGCACACATTCTGTTGATCTTCCTCACAGGGGTATTCAATCAGTCAAACTGTCCAGGGTTCACCTTTAATTCTCTCTGATTGGTTGAACACATGCCACATAAGATTCTCGGGCGGTCAAAATTCGTTCACACCGAATTGCATGTCAGTGAGACACTAATCGTGTCTCCCCGATGCAATTATACCTCCCAGCAGCTATTGGCAAGACATATGACGGTCGGCAAGAGGTCATAGCGGGCGCTAAGAGTCATATCGATATCTTTTTCCATTGGCAGGCTCGTCGCTATCAGCAAGACTTTATTCCCTCGGCATGACATCACATCGAGCCCCTCTTCCTTGGACGAAAACACCATCGGGTCGGCCAGACATCACGACAGGTTCCATTAGTCACACCAAAGGTCTAAAACCATTGGTGAGACCATCACTTGTCGGCAGGACATCAAGTCGAGCTCCTCCATTCTCCCCGAGCTCATTCTGTTTCGGCGAGACCCTACCGGGTCGACAAGAGATTACATCAAAGCCACTTTGTTTCGGCGAGAGCTCATTTCACTTCAGGGAGACTTTGCTCGATCGGCGAGACCTTTCACCAAGCTCAAAACTTTCGCTGAGACCCTCCGTAGTCGGCTAGACCTCATGGTGAATATAAATCTTTTCCCGACGCCGTTCCATTTCGGCAAGAGTCCACCCTGTCAGTGAGACTTCATGCCGACGTTATCTCTCTCGGCGAGATCTTTCTGGTGACATCCCCTTTTTTCCGAGACTCCGACGGATCGGCGAGACCTTATGCCGATATCATCTCATGTCGGTGAGACTAGCTTCTTTCGCCGGGACATTACACTGAAGTCACCCCCTTTCGTCGAGAGCTCGCCTCTTCGGCCAGACCTTATGTCGAAGGTATAACCTTTTTCCGAGACTTCATGGGTTGGCAAGACCTTTCATCGAGCGCAAATCTTTCGATGATGCTAACCTTGTGTGCAATTGATCGGCGAGACATATGAAAACCTACGGCGAATAAAATGTCATGGCGACTGGTGGATCCCAAATGAATAATGCATTGCTAGTCGGCAAGACATCTGGAAGGTCTTGCCGACTCTCTCCTTAGAGGAACTTTATGCCAAACTAGATTGAGGGATGCCTTCGAACTGATCTCCTTGAGAGATATCTTTAGATGAGCAATTCAATCCTGTAAAACAAAGGCCTCCATTAGTCCTCAGAAGCATATAAAATATATCATTTTTCACCATTCCACTTAATTTTAACAAAAAGAAACCCTACTTTAACTGAGGCAGAACCAAAATTTGACCTAACAAAAACAAACTCAGGAGGAAAACAAAGGAAATCCTAAGACCAAACCATACAACCAAAGGCAAAGAAAACAAAAAGAAAAGGGTGACCCATTTTATTCCAGAATAAAATGGGGTGGTTATGCAAGGCATAACAAATGGCGACTCGGCTGAGAAAATGATTTAACCATTTTCAAGAAACTGAAGGATTCAGCTACCAAGAACTCCTGGTTTATGAACATCACAACTCTAGTTGGGTCAGTTTTAACAACCAAGGTTGAGTTAGAATCTCAAATGTAAGCCAACATTGGCTACCCTTGAATCCAAGTGTGTGCTTGACGGTGCATCATCCTTTTATAAAGTTCTCCTCATATTTTGAACAACAATGTGCAATATTTGAACTACATGAGTTGATTCCCTTTAGCTGTTGTGTGCAATGATATCCTAAGCATTGCTCCACTGCCAGTTAGGCATCCATAGCCCCGATGAAGATACCTCTAGTTTTCTCACTGCATTGTTCTACTGCCAGTCAGGCATCCATAGCCTCGATAGAGATACTGGAATCACCCATTCATATTGAGTCCTTCTTTCTTTTAGATAGTTCTTTTTTCTCTTCTCTTTTTTTTTCTTTTCTCTTGGAGTTTCAGATATTGCATTCAATTTTTCTCAATATGTCAAATGTCAAACATCTGTTCTGGGTTGAAAACTACCATGGACTTCATAACAGCACTTGGGAGATCGGATTTTTCACTCAAATCTTACAACACTATCATCCTAGGACAAATATACCATTACAAAGGGAGATGATCTTGATGATTTGTGACAGATTCAGAGGTAGCTAATGAAGATTGTTTACTTTGCACCTTGTTTTCAAGAATTTCCACAATTCTTATTGACAATGGGCATAAAACAAAGAATTTTAGGACAAAATCATCCACTAAGAACCTGAAAGTATCTAAACCACTTCTCTCCTAATAACGAAAGTACACTTCAGATAGCAACCCACCATTTCAAGATGGAAAGAATAGAGAAACCCCAAAGAACAAACAAGACAAAAACCAAACAGCAAAGGAAACGAAAGGACAAAAAGAAAGGACAAACAAACAAACAACAAAAATATTTACAAACAGAACATAAAATTATTTATAGAGATTATTTACAAGCAGAAACGCAGGAACTATTTACATAAATGCACTTCCCATCAAAATACTGAACCTCATGACCCAAAATAATGTTTAAGAAACTGTCCATTGGCAGGCAATGGAACAGGTTCTCCCGTTAAACTACTCAGCTGGAAAGCATTTTCTCCTAGGATCTCAGCGATTTGATAGGGACCTAACCAGAGCTTATCAAATTTCTGGTGACTGCCCTTCTTTTCACTAGCTTTATCCCATAGCAACACAAGGTCAGATATTCTAAAAGCCTTGGTTTTGGCTCTTTTTTCAAACCAACGTTTGACAACAGCCTGGTGTCTAAAGAATTGTTGCAAGGCGACATCTCTCTGTTCTTCTAATTTCAACAAGGCAACTAATCTTACCTCTATCCTATCATCACTAGAGTAGAATTTTTGCATGAACTCAAGGATAGGTATTTGAAAATGAATAGGGAACACATGCTCTTGACCATACACTAGTTTAAATGGTGAAGTCTTTAAAGCAGCCTTGATCCTAGTTCTATCTGCCCATAACACAAATCTTAGCTGGGTATGCCAGTCCCTAGGATTATTCTCTAACAATTTTTTAATTACCCCTAAGAGATTCTTATTGGTTGATTCTGCAACTCCATTTCCTTGTGGGTAATAGTTTGAAGAATATTTTAAGACAATTTTGTGATCATAAGCCCATGAAATGAACTCAACAGAAGAAAAGGAAGAGCCATTGTCACATACCAATGCGAAGGGTACTCCAAACCTAGTTGTGATGCATTCGGTGAGGAACTTGATCACTACCTCTGTTGTACTGTTCTTGCAAGATATAGCCTCTGTCCATCTTGTGTAGTAATCAGTGGTAGTCAAAATAAATTTGTGTCTTGCAGAAGAATTTGAGTTAATTACCCCGATAAAGTCCAGCGCCCATTGGGAAAATGGTCTTACCTCGTAAACAGGCTGCAATGGCATGGCTGGGTGGCGTTCTTTTGATGCTAAAATCTAACATATGTGACACATTCTTACATGTTGATGGGAATCTTTGAACACACACGGCCAGTAGTAACCCGATCTGAGGATCTGATGTGCTAACAAATCTGCAGACCCATGACCTATGCCATGTTTCCCATGAAATTCGGTAATTACATGCTTAGCCTCTTGCCGATCAAGGCATCGTAGGTACACCCCCTCAAAATTCTTCCTATACAACAATCCTCCTTTGAGCATATAATGAGAGCTTTTCATTCTCAGCGCTCTCCTCTGAGTTGTATTCATTCCCTCTGGGCACTGATTGTTGAGCATGAAATAGATGATGTCGGCATACCAAGGGTCGTTGGAAAAGGACTGAGTGGTGTATTGCTGCAAATAACGTTTCCACCAGCATTCGCCATGGATTTAGACAGGCCTATACCTCTGACAAGTTTCATAGGGCGAATCTCCAGATCGAATTCTTGCAAAATGGCCATCCATTTGCCTCTTCGTTCTCCTAGATCGCTCTGCATAAGTAGAGACTTCACAGCAGCATCAGGAACTACAACAACAATTTGACTTCGGAGGATGTAATGTCTGAACTTCTTGACAGCTTTGACCAGCGCAAAAGCTTGTTTTTCAAGGGGTGGATATTTGATTTCAGCATTTTTGAATGGAGAGCTCATGAAAGCGATTGGCCTCTCCTCTCCCTCTTCTCTTCGTTGAGTTAGGACAGTTGCAGACAGTTGCACATGAGTGTTCAGAGGCAAAAGAATAAATATAGAACGACTTTAAGTAGTCAAGGCCGGTGAGAACTGACGCTTTCGAAATGGATCGCTTGAGCTGTGAAAACACGACCTTTGCCTCATTACTCCACTCTATTTTGGCGTCTTTCTTCATCATTTCATTCAGTGGTTTAACGATTTTTGCAAAGCCTGTGATAAACTTTCTCACAAAGTTGATCTTTCCAAAGAAAGATCTCATCTCCTTCTTACTTCCTGGCATGACTATCTTCAGAATGGACTCAACTCAGTCTGGATCTATTGATATTCCTCTTTCTGATATTATGTGTCCCAAAAGCTTCCCTTTAGAAACCCTGAACACACACTTTTGAGGATTCAGGGAGACACCATACTAGATACATCTTTCAAGAACTCTAGCTAAGTCTGCAACGTGGTTTAGTCTATCTTTAGAGAACACTGTCAGGTCATCCATGTAGACGATGATGCATTTTCCAATCAGATCTTTGAATGCTATGTCCATGGCATGCTGAAAGGTTGCCCCAACGTTTATCAAACCAAATGGCATCCTTTTGTAAGCAAACGTTCCCCACTTAGTAGTGAAGGTTGTCTTCATTTTGTCTTCATAGTTAACCATCACTTGATTGTATCCAGAATAACCATCCAGGAATGATATCATCTGAGACCCATTGACAGTCTGCAAGACTTCGTCTAGTGAAGGGAGTGGGTAGTTATTCTTTTTTGAAGCTCTGTTCAGATTCCTGAAATCCACACATAGCCTGATCTCTCCATTTTTCGTACGGACTGGAACTAGGTTGGCCACCCACGTTGAGTGTTGTATAGGGAAGATTATTCTTGCAGAAAACAATTTCTGAACTTCTTTAAAGATCAGTGGTTCAATGAGGGAGTTAACAAGATGTTGTTTCTGTCGAAATGGCTTAGCTTCGGGCTTCAGAGGAATGGTATGAGTCATTACAGAAGCATCAAATGTTTTTAGATCTTCGTACCCCCAGGCTATTGCAGCAATATCCTTCTTCAGTGCCCTCAGTATATCTCTTCTTATTGCTTCAGGGCAAGCTTTCCCTATGTAAACATTTCTTTCCGGGCCAAAATCACCTAGGTTAACAGTTTGATATTCACCTCCTTTATCTTCAACTGATATCTTTTCTCAAGCCATTGGGTCTGAATCAAAAATTCTTTCTAAGGCCACCATTCCCTTGGGAATGCTATTACTTTTTAAATTGAGGACCCCCTCTGTATCACAATCTTTAGGGTTCCAATCTCCTTGATCCCCATTGGACTCATCAATGATCTACCCTTCAAAAACATCTGAACTTGCTAGGAAAGTAAGGATATGTCGATCATCATCAAAGACTTGGAAGTTCCTGACATTATCAAGAACAACCAGAGTGGAAATCAACTCTATTGAGAATCTCTTGAGCTTGGAGCCTTGCATGGGTTCCAGGATACTTGCAACAACAGCTAATGAATCAACTATCTGATTCTCCTCTCTAGGGATTAAACTAATCCCAAAAGCATAGAAGTCCTCAATCGGGTTCCATACCCAATTTCTATAGGTTGTCAGCCTTCTATTGTGACATGTGTATTGGTTGCGCACTTGCTTGACAACTACTTCTGAATCCCCTTTAACCATTAGTGCAGTAGCTTTCTTCTTATGTGCGAACATCAGCCCCCGAACTAGAGCTTCATATTCTGCTACATTGTTAGTGCATCCAAACTGCAACCTGTAAGAAGCAAAGAAAGTTTTCCCTTTCAGACTGGTTAATTGAATCCCAACACCACAACCTGTTTTGGATTTGGATCCATCAAACGTGAGGGTCCACAGCTGATCATGAGTTGGAGTTGATCCCTTTGGGGTTATTATGGGTGTTTGGATAGGATGAGCCATAGGTGGGGGCACTTGATCCTTTACATCTAATATTGGTAAAAGGTGTTCAATAGGTTCCTCAAGTGCAATTTCCAGTCCCTGCATAGATATACCATATAATCTGCGGCTATCCTTCTGATAGTCACTTGCATTTTTGATTAATCCCTTGGGTTTTGGTACACTTGTGAGTGCAGGGATATCAAACAGACCTTGGGGTTGTTCCTCATAACTATGTTGGTCTGGTATTGTGACTGGGGTAAGTTCAATTTGAGAAGGAACTTCCTTTGAAGGTATCTTATCCCTGGTTAACATTATTGCTTCTTTGGCTTCAAATGAGAAGTGATCTGCAACGGTCTCAGGGTGACTTAGGCTAGTTCCCTCAGCTTGGGAAACATGATTTAAAATGCTGATGCAGGGTTGGCAGGTCAATTTAGAATGATTTTGGTAATGCACCCTGCACTAATTAGGGAGTAAAAGACTTTTCAAATTGATATCTTCCCCCAAGACCAATTGATCCTATTGCAACTTCTTGATCAATGCCTATTGATTCTCATTAATCATGGGATTAGGGAACTGTTGTGTTGACAAATCTTTGGTATCAAGAACCGAAAAGGTCAAAATTTCTTCTCTTTTATAAACCCCTATCTCGGTCTCAAAATAAGCTACCTCGTCAGGACAATCGTATTCAGTGATGATATGCTTGAGGCGAGGTTCACTTTCAATCCTGATCTACATAGGCACTCCCCTCCATGGTAGCCACATATGTGAAAAGTCAAGGGAAAGATATCCCCCTATAATTTTCATCAAATCTCTGCTCAACAACATACCATAAGTCTCAGGAATATCTGCTACTTGAATATCTATGTTGGTTAAAATCCTAGGGTCAGACCCTACTTGCACGTGCATATTTCTCAATTCTCCAACTACATTAACCTCTATTTTATGAAGCTGGATGACCTTCTTGTTCGTTTGGATAGGGTTCAATCCCAATTTCTTGCATACAAAAAATGGCATAACATTGCCAGAAGCCCCTCAATCTAGCAGGCAATTATGTAGATTCTTCCCATAGATTCTTAAACTCAAAAAAAATGGTGGGGTACCACCTTGCTTCTGTACAAAGCTGCATTCATATCTGCAGCAGGGGCCACCCTGTTTTTTCCTTTTGATTTATCAACTTGCTCCAAAGCTTTCAGCACTATCTCTCATTGAGCAAGGCACCACTTTAGGATGTCAAAATATGATAAAGAGGTTTTCTGTCTCTGCATCTCAGCAACAATATCAAATTTTGTATTATAACTTGCGTTACTTTTGACAACCCTAAGTGAATTACCTTTATTATGGAAGTCAGGTGGGCCTTTTGGTGGAGGAGGGTTGTTATCAGTACTTTGATTCGGAGGCACCATGTGATTAGGCGGTGTTGAGGTAGTGAACAAACCCTTATTTTGATTTCTGAGGAAGTGTCCTCCCTTTGCCTGAAAAGCTTGGGCATCATATGTATCTTCCTTTGGTTCGTTCTCATCTTGTCTTGGGAATGAAGGTTCCTCCTCAAAGAGGTCATAAGTCATTGTTGTATCTACTGAGCCACCTTCTTTATTTGAATTCCCTTGGAACTTTTGGGCATCTACCTGTGCCATTTTGACAAATTTCTCCATTTCAGGGCAGTTTACCTCAAAATGGGTTGCCGTATCATGCAACCTGCACCAGTTAGTCATAAAATTAAGGCCAGCCACATTTGCACTATGTGACCTTTCCTCATTAGCTTGATAATTGTGAGAAACTCCACCATTGTTTGGTCCTATATTCCATTGTCGGTTGTTATTTGGCCTCTGGTTATATCCTCTATTTTGATTTTGATAGCCTTGGTTAGGGGAATTTTGGCCTTGATAACCCCTTTGGTTGTGATTGTAGTTGTTCTGATAATTACCCTAGTTGTTACTGCTCTGATTAGGATAATTACCTTGGTTTTGAGAGGGGTTCAATCTAAGATGAGCCATGTCATTTGTGACTTGAGAAAGAGTTTTTTTTAAGGTCTCTACCTCGTTTGTGAGTTGAAATATCTTTTCACTTTCAACACTCTTAGCAACAGGTGGATGATCGCCATGATTTGGTGTTCCGGTTTGATTATGATGACTATGCGGATTATGATGAGCCTGTGATTGTTGAAAGAAGTTAGGAGCTCCATTGGCAAAGAATGGAATAGGAGATTGAGTCTGCACTTAGACATAGATCCATAATGGGAAGGAGACATTCTTGGGATAGTATTGAATAAGGGGTTTGGGCTATGCATCTGATACCCCATTGAAGGAAAACCTCCTCCCAAACTTCCTTATTGAGAACTAATTTGTTGTTGCAGCTTAATGGCTAGATGATAGACTTTAGACAGGGAATCAATATCTGCCAGTTGGTAAGTCCTTTGCAGGAATAAGCCAATCAAAGGGTCTATAACTCTAAAGTAAGCTTGGATGGCACTATTCTCAGCAACTAGATAGGGGTCCTACAGTCTCCTATACATTCGTTGAAACCTGGTATTAAACAAGGGCAAAGGTTCACTTGGCTCCTTCCTAATGGTGGCAAATTGGTGGAACAAAATAGCTGGATCCACATAAATTCTGAACTGATTGATGAAAGCATTCTCCAAGTCTGTCTAGCTCAGAATAGAGTGTTGAGGAAGATTTAGGTACCAGTTGTATGCCATATCCCCTAAGGAATAAGGGAACAACCTACAAACTACATCATGGTGAGCTATCTGAGCTATGGTACAAGCATCCTTAAAAGCTTGTATGTGCTCTTCAGCATTCCTTCATTCACCATGAATGTACTTGGGACATAATTTCTCAGGATTCTTAGGCATATCGTGGAAGCCTCCAAGAATAGTCCCCAATGGAGAGGGATTATTCTGAAAAAATGCCATTGGTATTGGTGGTGGTGGTTGAGCCAGCTGTTGGATGGGTTGAACCAGCTGCGATGGCACTTGAGATGGATTCGGTGGTAATTTGATAGGTATCCAGTGGGGTATTGGTGAAAAAATTGGTGGAGTAAGCAGAGCTGACAAGGGTGGTATGATGGTTGCCCCAGTCTTGTGACTCTTGTGTCTTATTAGGGTCTTGAGTTCTATGAAAGGTGATGGATTTTCAGCTGATCGAAGAACTCTCTTGGACCTTTCTAGTGAGAAAAACCCAGTATTATCCAGTTTGCTCCTCTAGGCCCTTCCTCTAGCGCCAGCTCTCTGTTGATGGTTCTGATGAGCACAACAACAGTTAACAAAATATCACTATTCTGCTCTCCTGAAAGAGAAATAATAACACATGGATATCTTAACTCCCAAGGTCTTTGTAATCGGTTCTTGACTGTGCTGATTTCACTCTGTGGCTGATGTGAACTATAATGTTCAAGGGGCCTACTAGTGTTGAGCTTGTGGATTGTTCCAAGATCAAACATGAATTTAAACCTACTTTAACTGGGGTTTTTAAAGAAATAGAAAAAGATAGATCAAAGCTTTGGAACCGAAGAGAATGATAATTCATCCAACTTAACCAGACTTATTACCTTTTAAGGAATTGCTAACTAAAATTGGAGAACAAAATCAACTTGTGATTAACACACAACTTCATTCATTCACAGTGCTAACTTCAACAACAGATTGTAACTTACCATTTAAACAAAACATAAAATAATATTTCATTCCTTGAAAGCTTCTCAAATCGAATGATTAACTGAAGATGAATACCATTCAGGAACACAACATGAAGTAGATTTGAATTTGGTTGCTTCTACTGTTAGTGAAATAGATAAGCAACATTTACAACTCTGGCACAATCACCAGTGTACAAAAAACCTGTCTTCAGATTGTTTCCATCTATTCTAAGAGAACCAAAAGGATACATTACTGCCTTCTGTCGAATCTAACTCCTACTCTATTGCTATTCTTTAAGTTTCTCTTACTTCTTAGAAAATTACTACTGTTTTAAAATCTATATCTCTAAGTCTCTAAACCTCAAAACTCTAAAACTCTTAAAGAACTCTCTCTCTACAAAGAGGAAAAAATGCCATATATACAAAATGTACTAAAAAGAATGCGCTGGCCCCTATTTTAGGGTTTACAAAATATCAGTTCGTTACAGGAGGGTCGGCCCTCAGATCTTTTCAGAATGAAGTTAATGTTGCATTCAATTGCATCCTCCATGTCCATGTTGATGAAAGATTTCCCTTAGGAGAAGCCTTCAGATCTTTTTACAACCACAACACTAACTTTTGGCCTTCATGTCCAACTTCAAACTTCCATCAGAGCCGCTTTGAATTCCCTAAAGCATTATCATTAATATTGATCTGCCTTTTGCCAGTAGCGATCGCAGCTATCACTATGACTCACGGTTTCTTCCTCCTTTCTGCCTGATTCTCGCTCCAGACCTTTCTGCAAGTTGACCATCTCTGGAAGCAACATCAGGCGTTTCATTAGATCTCCATAGATGGCACCCCTGGATCTCGAACTAATCCATCACTTTATTCACAGAGCAGATCCATGCTGCACACATTCTATTGATCTTCCTCACAGGGGTAGTCAATCAGTCAAACTGTCCAGGGTTCGCCTTTAATTCTCTCTGATTGGTTGAACATATGCCACATAAGATTCCTGGGCGGTCAAAAGTCATTCACACCGAATCGCATGTCAGTGAGACACTAATCGCGTCTCCCCGATGTGATTATACCTCCCAGCAGCTATCGACAAGACATACAACAGTCGGCAAGAGGTCATAGCGGGCGCTAAGAGTCATACCGATATCTTTTTCCATTGGCAAGCTTGTCGCTATCGGCAAGACTTTATTCCCTCGGCATGACATCACATCGAGCCCCTCTTCCTTGGACGAAAACACCATCGGGTCGGCCAGACATCATGGCAGGTTCCATTAGTCACGCCGAAGGTCTAAAACCATTGGTGAGACCATCGCTTGTCAGTAGGACATCAAGTCGAGCTCCTCCATTCTCCCCGAGCTCATTCTGTTTAGGCGAGATCCTACCGGGTCGGCAAGAGATTACATTGAAGCCACTTTGTTTCGACGAGAGCTCATTTCACTTCGGGGAGACTTTGCTCGGTCAGGGAGACCTTTCGTTGAGCTCAAAACTTTCACCGAGACCCTCCGTAGTCGGCCAGACCTCATGGCGAATATAAATATTTTCCCGATGCCGTTCCATTTCAACAAGAGTCCACCCTGTCAGTGAGACTTCATGCTGACGTTATCTCTCTCGGCGAGATCTTTCTGATGACATCCCCTTTTCGCCGAGACTCTGACGGATCAGAAAGACCTTATGCCAATATCATCTCATGTCGGCGAGACTAGCTTCCTTCGCCGGGACATTACACCGAAGTCACCCCCTTTCGCCGAGAGCTCGCCTCTTCGGCTAGACAACAGTGTACTTTGCTGATTCAAATCAATTCCCTGCATATGTTGTGAGTATAAGTGACATCCACTTGTGGTCAGGAACTAATTTACTAACTCCTTCCACACCCACCATCACTGAGCTACATGTGGAAGAGGAAGAGGAACCTTTGAATGATTCTATTCAGCCAACGGTACCTAAAAATCCTGAACCAGTCCCAGCCAGGAAGACTGCACAAGAACCACCATTTCCTCGGGGATTGAAAGTTGCCAAGCATAAGGAAGACAAGGAAGATACAAATTTTGACATCATGGATCAGCTAAAGCATATATGTGTTTAGATACCCCTATTTCAGGCCATAAAGGATGTTCCAATCTACAACAAAACTATCAAGGAAGCTTGTCTTAAGAAGCCTAGTAGGAAGAAGAAAGACCCAACTACAGTTCATGTGGTGGGCTAGCTCACTGATATCATATTGGGAAAAGTGACTATTCCCAAGTATAATAACCCAGGCGGTCCTGTGGAAGTAGTTGTTATCAATGGGATCCAAGTAAAAAATTCCCTGATTGATTTGGGGGCAGCAATCAATGCAATGACCAGGGACATCTTGCAACAACTAAATATTGCAAGTACAAGATCTACTCCTACTGTCCTGTAGCTTGCTAATAGTTCTACTATGAAGCCTGATGGTATAATAGGAGACCTTGTGGTAATTCTAAACTCTTGGGAGTATCCACCAGATTTCATGACCCTCTCTCCTAAGGCCACCCTAGAAGGATATCCTATCATTCTTGGAAGGCCATGGTTTGCAATAGCAGACGCTTATATTCGGTGTCGGTTAGGTGACTATTTATGATGGTAGGAATACTAAGAAGCTTGTTCTTTATCTTCATGCTCAGCCGACCCATAAGGAAGAGGATTTTGTATGGCCACAAGTTGGTGAAGAGGCTAAAGAAGTTAACTTAGTGGCGTAGCTCATGATGTTAGATAAAAGTCCTTTCTTGCAGTTTCAAGACGAAGATTTAGTGTTATCTAGTATAATTCAGAACCATTATGAAGTAGAGGAAGCATCATCTTCTACTTCGATCAGAACACTTCTTCTTGTTCTTCTTGTAGCCACTGTTCCTACAAACATTCTTCCTACAGATTTTCTTCTTGCAGCCACTCTTCCTGCAGACACTGTTCCTGCAACAACAGACTTACTAAAGTCTCATCATCATGCATTTGCATGGGACTATCATGATATGAAGGGACTGGATCCTAAAATTTGCACTCATAGGATCTACATTAGAGATGATTTTCAACCAGTAAGGCAGCCTCAACGAGAAATCAACCCTGCATTGAGGGAAATTGATAAAACAGAACTACATAAATTGTTAGATGATGGATTTATCTATCCCATTTCAGAAAGCCAGTGGGTGCCTACATTAGTGATTGTGCCAAAGAAGAAAGGAAAGTGGCGAGTTTGTGTTGACTATAGAAAACTTAATGCTGCCACTAAGAAAGACCATTTCCCCTTGGCTTTTATAGATCAAGTTTTGGACTCACTTGCAAGAAAACAATACTTTTCTTTCCTAGATGGATCCAGTGGCTACAACTAGATTCTAATTACACCTGAGGACCAGGAGAAGAAAACCTTCACTTTCCTATGGAGAGCGTATGCTTATTTGGAAGGTGTAGTTCTTGGCCACTACATTTCTCACAAAGGAATCCAAGTCGACCCAACAAAAACTGAGGAAGAGCTCCTGTAGCAATTTACCCAACGTTTAGCACACAAGCTTCCTGCAGCCGAAAGTGGTGGACCTAGCATCCCACCTTTTGGCTAAATTAAGGTACATACTTTTCATAATAAAGATTTCCACTCTGGTGGAAATCCATTTCTTCACCCATCTGCCCATCCATCCATCTGCATCACCTTTCTCTCTCTTCCATCATTTCATTCCACCTCACTTCACTTCACGCAAATTTCATTAATTGCTCAATTATTTCTAAAAAAGGTGAAACAATACTTTCTCTCCATGATCTTTGTAACACATCCTTTGCACGCTTAGGTAAGTATGCAATATTTCTCATCTCTTAATTACCTTTTAAGTGCATTTATTTAATCATGGCATGCTACTATAGATGATTACATAATATGTCATTACTTCTTTTCAAATCATCACTCCCTTCTCACATGTGTGGACACATGTCCAAATTTAGGTTTGGGGGGGAATAAAAAATACAAATATACTGCTTATACATGTAAAATCATAATTTGGCTATGTTAGAAAATTTAAATAAGCCGATTTGAAAATCTGGTTTGCATGTGTGAGGTGATGTTAACTGAGCCGCCAATTCTTTCCATTATCACTCTCATTTATCACCCCTTTTCTCGCCTCAATTTCCTTGTCATAATCTTGAGTTATAAGTAGTAAATGGTAAAAACAAAGACAAAGAAGGAAATTCAGTCGACGTTGGTAGTATAAATTTAGCAGAAAGGTGTTGGCTTTCAGAACATAAATTGTAGAGGAAGGAAATTTTGTTGAGTGACAGTGATTTCAGACAATGGGAGGTGGCTTAATTCAGAATGAGCCCTCAGTTCATGACGTTTTTCTATAAGATGCACAATGCCTGGCAGAATTTCAACGCTGTGGATGGTTTTGACGAAGGCATTGCACTCAAATTCACTCAAACATTCTTTGAAGGAAAAGCCACAATAAAAGGGTTAGAAGTCGTGGCAACTAAGGAGAGAATTGTAGAAGTTTCAAGGTTACCTGCCAATGGCGAGCATTACCCTGCCACTAGGGATGCTAGGTTGGCCAGAGAAAGAATTTATAGTACATGGCGACCCACCAATTAGCATAGACAAGCAGGGTGCAAAAAGAATGTCTCTGCCTGAACCATGGAAGCAGGGAACTGTCTACATTATAAGGTATATCACCTGTGAGGAACGTTTTTCAAACCTGCATTCAATACATTTCAAGCTCTTGAGCCACATGAGGCATGGAAGGAGGATGAACATGCCCAATGTCTATTTATTCTTCTCTCCATCATGGTAGCTGAAACACAAAAAGGTAGGGACAACTCTATCTCCCACCATTGCTTGATAAAATTGTTGGTTAAGAAATCCTTGCATAGTGTATCTAAGATGTCCTGGGAAGAATTTTTAAATATTGATCAATTTAGACCTGTGGAACTACAACCTAGCATTTTACCCCAACCCCGTAGGGTTAGCAAAAGATTAAGCATAGATGATGCCACTCTTGGTGCTTCAACTTCTGGTGCTAGTTCTAGTATGAATCCTCCTGCAACATCAGAAGAAGCCATAAACATTAGTTCCTCTAAAATATAACATTCAGATAAAGAAAGCTCTTCATCTAATTTTGATGATGATGTCCCCCTACAAACCCTAATAAGAACCAAGGCATAGAGGAAAGATGCTAAAACAAGAAAAGAAAAAGAAAAATCCCAAACATAGCCTATAGTGAAAGAGGTGCCGAGTGCTAGGAAGAGAAAGGTTGACCCTATTCATCTTGCAACCAAAGGAAAACATAAGAGCACCCCTAGGAAGTCAAAACCGGTTGGGCCGACTTTTTGTATGCCTTCACAGGAAAGCCCTGGGCATGGTGAGACATCACATGGGGACACTAAAGCTCCAATGGAACAAGAGCATGTTGAGGAAAAAGAGGAGGATATATTTGAAAGAGCAATAAACATAACACTGGCAGACCTTGCTAATATCGTAGAGAAATTTGAGGATGAGTAGGGGTGCCTACAAAAAAACCAAGAATAAGAGCACGAGTTCCTGCAGCCACAACAAGAAGCACAACAAGAGCTAGAGCAAAACTAGGAACATGAACAAGAGGTCCTGCAGCAAGGGGGGACGAAGAAATAGTACCCCCACAGCCAAAGACAACTGGATAGTCTGAGTTCATGCAGATAGTACCCTATGGGGAGCAACCATCAACAAAAACACTGGTAGGAATTCATAACCCTCTTGACTTTACGGTTCATGCAGCAATTTTAAATTTATGGAAAGAAATAGAAAGGAGGAAGGAAGAATGGAAACAGGAGAGGAAGAGACTGAAAAAGGAAATCTAAGAGAGGGATGAGGTTATTGAGGAGAAAAATGAGGAGATTGCTACTTTGAGGAAGAAAATAGATGACATCGTAATCCTGGTGCCACAAATTCTAGAATGCAAAGCTCCTCCAAGGGTTTATGCCCTGCACTTGAAAGAAAAATATCTCTCTTTTAAGTTGTCAAAAATTGTTTCAAATTTAAACCCCTCCATTGAAACCCCTACCGAATTCTTCAATGCCTTTAGGATTGCTTCCCCTAAGATGAAAAATCTAGTATGTGAATTCTATTTGCACAATTATGTTGTCACGCAGGATCATGATTGGAACCTGTTGCTATATGTTGAGGATATTCAGCTATGAGCATTTATGTCTTGGGTACAAAATGATATTAATTGGGGTGAGTAGAACAATACTTATAAGAAAATGGAATCTAACATTCCCTTAGCCATCAGGGTTGAGTCAAGCCAACCAAGGGATATTTATAGAGAATGGCTCAGGATGCTTCTCAGACCAAGCTATGGTAAGAGAATCATGCCCCGGATTGAAGTTCTCTACACTAAATATGAGGTCAAAGCAACAACAAAAGAGGAGCTTGTAAGAGGGTACTTGGCCCAATGATGGAATAGTTTAATAGATGAGTTAAAACAAGTCGAGCCCCATTCTATTCACAATTATGCTACAACATTGAAGCAAATTGACAAGTATATCCAAATTGGTAGAACAAAGGGAAGATTTTAGCTTCCCCTGACTTTCCAGCCACCCATTCTCAAGTGGCCAGTACCAAACTACATATTCTACCAATATGATATTGCTATAGAAAGGAAAATATGGAAGAAATTTGATAGATTGGGAGGATTTTATTGGGATCCAGACTCACACTATGCTAAGACAGATGTTGGCCAGCTAGTAGTTACAAACTTCAGAGCCTTGACCAAACAAAAGAACAACCCTTCCACTGCTGGAGGACCAACAAGACGTTAGGTTGGGGGGGAATGATGAGCCTAGTTTTTGGTCAAATTTTTGGTAGAATTTATAGTCCATTTGTTGGCAGTGTCATTGACTTTAGTAGTTAAGTGTTAATATTTGCAGAATGTTTCCCTCAAACCATTGACATTGGGTTTAACTCTATCTCTGTGAATTTTTAATGACATTGGAATATTATGTGGATTATCTATATTGATTTTCCATATGGTTGATGAATGTTCTTTAAGGTGATTATAGATGTGCAATTATTATGCATACTGACATCGCTATGCAGGACACAATCTGTGGATGCTAAGTTGAGAAAGGAAACTATCAGATGATCATGTAGGGAAATCATTCAAAGGAGTTGACTAAAGGACGGTGGCAACAAATTCCCCATGACAGTCAATTGTAACCACCTTGCATTTATGGCATTGAGCAATCGTAGGCGTTTCTGCAGCGCTAAGTCCATGTTTGGGCATGCATGTCTGACTGGATTCCCTGCAAATGTTACCACTCTACCACTCTTTTCCTCACTTTCCCTAAATGGTGTCCTCTCAGTTAGTGGGATTTGACCGCCCTGTTTAGATGATAGAATAAATAAGGATTTGAATCTTCTTCTTGGGGGTTCTTAGTTCTTGATTGTTGTTGGTAAATGATATTGATAATGTATTAAGCATTCTCCACTTTTCAATACAACCATGATGTTACTCTGTTTATACATTTTCCAATGAACGAGATGATAGTCTGAGTTTAAGCATTTGAGTTCGTATTAGTCTTAGAGTATACTCATCCTTGAGGCCCACTTGGTGAGTAATCCATTCTTTAGAGTAGTTTTACAAGTTTTAAAGCTACATAATTACCTCCATTTTTTAACATTTGGTATTAGAGCTAATGGTTGGGTAGAGTTTGGGACACCTTTCTCTTAAAACTTTGAAGGTTTTTTGGCTGTAGTGGGAGCTTTTACTATTGTGTTATTGCTGATTTTGTAAAACAAGTGTGTTACAATGAGTCCTACTTCTCGTTTAGATATTGAAAGATTCAATGGAGTTATGAGATGTGGAAACTAAAAATGGAGGATCTCCTTGAAGAGAGAGACCAGTGGTTAGTTGTTTGTAATGAGACAAAGTCACCTACAACGATGCCAGATGAGGATAGGGCTAAGCTTGATAAGAAGGAAAGAGGGACCATGAGATTATGTCTTACTGATGTTGTTCTCTTCAATGTTTTAGATGAAACTACCGCATATAAATTGTGGAAGAGGATAGGTGATATCTATCAAACCAAAAGTCTTACTAATAAGTTGTATCTGAAAAGAAAGTTGTATTCTTTAAAGATGAAAGATGGTGATTTTGTTGCATATCATTTAAATGATTTTAATTTTATTCTAATTCAGTTAGCATATGTAGATGTAAAGCTAGAAGATGAAGATAAATGCATTTTGTTACTTTGTTCTTTACTAGAATCTTGGGAAAATATAATTGTTGCTATCAGTGGTAGTGGTGCAGATCCTAAGATGGACAATATAATTCCTACTCTCCTATCAGAGGAGATGAAGGGGAAGTCTAAAACTGGATCCCAAGATGCCTTGTTTGTAAGAGGTATGCCTAAGGAAAGGGAACCTAAGGGAGACAAGAAAGGAAATGGTAAGTCCAAATGACGGTCGAAAACCCTTGGTAAGAGTAAGGTAAAGTGTTGGAATTGTGGGAAACCTGGATGTATGTAAATAAAGATTGTAAGAGAAAGAAAAAGAGTTATGATGCTTCTATAGAGAAATCCTTAGATGACAGTAATGATGCATTATTCATTTCATCTAATATTGTTTGTGATAACTCTTTGCTTATTGATTCAAGTTGCTCCAATCATATGAATCCTAACAAGGAGTGGTTCACTAAGTATAATGCATATAATGGAGGGAATTTCTTCTTTGGAGATAATAGCACAACAAAGGCTGTGGGAAAAGGAGAGGTAAAGTTGTGTTTCAGTGATTGTAGGGTTAAGACTCTTAATGATGTTTTACATATTCCAGGACTTGCTAGAAATCTACTTTTTGTATATAATTTCAATGATTCTAGAATGCATGTGACATTTGACAAAGGTGGTTGCAGATTGGTGAAAGGGAATATGGTGGTTACTAAAGGATCTCAGATTGAGACTCTGTTTAAGTTGAATACCTCCAATTTGAATAAATCAACCAATGTAACTAAAGCTAAAAATACATGCATGCTGTGGCACCATAGATTGGGCCACATTGGTGAAAAAGGTCTTAGGACCATTCTTAATAAGAAATTGGTTGACGGTATTCATAATTATAATATTGGAAAAAATGATTTATGTGAGCATTTTGTGTTTGGAAAGCAATCTAGATCTTCATTTCCTAGTGGAACAAATAAAGCTAAAAGATTATTAGAGATTATTCATTCAACTAAAATGGGCCCTATGGATATTGACTCTATTGGAAAATCTAGATATTATGTCAATTTATTGATGATGTCTCAAGATACACTTGGATCTATTTTATGCATAACAAATCTGATGTGTTCAATAAGTTTAAATAATTTAAGGTTTTGGTTGAGAAACAATTAGATCATAAGATAAAAGTGTTGAGATCAGATAATGGTGGTGAATATTGTTCTAGGGAATTTGATGATTATTGTAATCATGAAGGAATTATGAGACAAAAAACTACTCCATGTACACCTCAACAAAATGTTGTAGTAGAAAGGATGAACCGAACCTTAATGGAAAGAGCTAGGAGTATGTTAAGTAATGCTAAGCTAGATCAATGCCTTGGGGCCGAGGTTGTAAGGACTTGTTATTTAATCAATAGATCCCCTAGTTCATCTATTGAAGATAAAACTCATTATGAAATGTGGTTAGGTAGGATACCTAGTGTTGCACATTTAAGGATCTTTGGTTGTGAGGATTTTGTTCATGTGCCTAACAAAAAGCGATCTAAGTTGGATGCAAAATCATAGAAATGCATATTCATAGGTTATGGTGAAAATGTAAAAGGTTACAAGCTTTGAAATCCTCTAACCTGAAAAATTACTTTATCTAGAGATGTGATTTTTAGGGAATTTAGAGCTTATTCAAGAGAAGAACAACCAAAGGAGAAGGATACTTCTTGAATAGTGCATTTTGAGATAAATATTGAGAAGCAAGAAGATGCACATGTTGAAGAACAATTGGATGGATTGCATGAGGAGAGTTCACATAGTTCTTCTAAGATAGATGCTCATGATGAGCATATTGAAGAACAAGAAGAACCCCCTTTGAGAAGATACACAAGACAACGAAATCCCGTTGATAGATGAGAACAAGCTTTGGTCACAAGCTATGCATGAGGAAATGGAATCCTTGGATACTTGTGACACATGGGATCTTGAGAGTTTTCCCAAAGGAAGAAAAGCCATTGGTCGTAAATGGAACTTTAAAAAGAAAATTAGAGTAGATGGTAATCTCGAAAGGTACAAGTCTAGATTAGTAGCCAAGGGCACTCCCAAAGAGAGGGAGTTGACTTTAATGAAATATTCTCTCATGTTGCTAAATTAAATTCTATTAGATTCTTTTTATCTATTGTTGCTGCTTATGATTTTGAGATAGAGCAAATGGATGTGAAAACTACTTTTTTGCATGGGGATCTTAATGAGGAGATTTATATGAGGCAACTTGATGGTTTTTTTGTATAAGGAAAAGAATAATTGGTTTGCATGTTAAAGAGATATTTATATGGATTGAAACAGTCACAAAGAATGTGGTACTAGAAGTTTGATGCTTTTGCAATGAAAATTGGTTATGTTAGGAGTGAGGAAGATCATTGTGTTTACATTAAAGTTTTTGATGATCAACTTTAATTATTATCTTGTATGTTTATGACATGTTGTTTATTGGTAACGACAAGGTAATGATCAAAGAATTGAAAGCACAACTCTCAAGCACATTTGAGATGAAAAATCTAGGGGTTACAAAATATATCCTTGGTATGAAGATCAACAAAGATAGAGGTAACAAAAATCTTTGCTTAAGTCAGAGCAATTATGTTGATACTATTTTGAAATGGTTTAACATGCAGGAGAGTAAACCAATTAATTTATTCCTTTACCAGTTGGCACGAAGTTAAGTTTAGATATGAGTCCTAAATCTGATTTTGATTATGAGGAAATGTCTAAAATTCCATATGCTAGTGCAGTTGGTAGTTTAATGTATGCAATGGTTTGTACGAGACCAAATGTAGCCCAAGCAGTGGGAATTCTAAGTAGGTTTATGTCTAACCCCGGTAAAGAACATTGGACTTATGTTAAGAGGGTGTTTAGATATTTATGAGGTACTTTTGATTACTATTTGGTTTATCATGGTGTTAATGATATTGATATTATGCATAGATCATTAGACATACATGGGTTTGTTGATTTAGATTAGGCAGGAGACTTGGATAGTCAGAGGTTGACAAGTGGCTATGTGTTTACTTTATTTGGAGCTGCAGTTAGTTGGATAAGTAAGAGGTAGCCCACGATTGCTTTGTCCACCACAAAAGCAGAGTACATGGCTGCTACACATGCATCTAAAGAGGCAGTTTGGTTATAGAGACTTGGGAAAGGTATTGGTTTTAATTGCAAGAAAATTAAACTTGAATGTGATAGTCAGAGAGCTATTTGTTTAGCCAAAAATCCTATGTATCATGCTCATACTAAGAATGTTGATGTACATTATCACTTTGTGCAAGAAATGGTTGAGAGTGGGAAGGTATTGATTGAGAAAGTTGACACTTTGATCAATGTTGTAGATTATCTTACGAAACCAGTTCCTACAGATAAGTTCTCATGGTGCAGGAAGGCCATTGGCCTTGAGTCGTGGACTTGATTTATAATAATGATTCCTTGTTTAGAATAATTACAATGTATAATGTCAAGTGGGAGAATGTTGGGAATAAGATGCCATTTAATTGCAATCCTAAACATATTTCATGTATCTCCTAAGTCCTTGGAAAGTGTTCCCCAACACTAGGATTAGAAAGAGATTAAATTCAAATGAAATGAACATGAAAATTGACATTTGTAATTATTTCTAAATGATAGGAACATGTGGGGATGCCTAAGAAGAGCTCCTACAAAATAGGAGCACATGGGGTGCCCACATGGAAGGTGGAACCCACCTTGAGTTCAGTTAATAGTTTGGAGGAAATATAACACTTTAGTAATGCATGTAAAGATCCTAGAAGTCATGGATTGATATTTACATGAGTGAAGTTCAGTTCAGTTCAGTTATCTTCAGTTCCATATAGTTTGTTTGAGTTGCATGTTAGTTGACTTCAATTGACTTGAGTTACATGCTAATGACTTGAGTTGCATGACAAATAACAGGTGATACATTCAGTTAAGTGGGGATGATCAGGCATGCATAATGTTTGCATGAATTGATGAAGAGATATGTTTTTGTTAACAAAGATTGACTTGGAACCACCTTGGGCACCCAAGTTGGCATCTTGGAGATAACACATTTTGCATGAGAAGATATTTACAAGGTTGAGTTAAGTGGGCCCATTCTTGGGTGCCAACTTTGAGGAAAAGCTTGGAAGATATTTTCTTGACCAACGATCAGTTAGGAGTTTAGTTTGGGGTGCCTAAATTGAGGAGACATTGGTTTTGACTTCATGTTACATGATGAAACTTTACTTGCAAAAAATAGGCATAGGTTTTTGAGAAGAGCTTCAAGCTCTTGTAATTGACAATTCTTTGGGGTTTTCAATGCTCATTATTGTCTATTAATTACAACAAGTTGAAGAGAGTTCGATAAGATTTTATTGCAGGATATGAAGAAGAATTGTTGAAGGAAAAATAAGCATATCAAGCAAGGATTGATACAGAATTATTGTAATCTTATTCTAAGGTTAAATAATAGAAGCACTATTCATTCTGGTGGTGGAGTTTTCTCCTGAAAGGGTTTCTCCACGTATATGTTGTGTCACTTCTATCTTCTTGTGTCATTCTTCTACAATCTTCTATCTACTTGCTATAATTGGTAAAATTGATCTAAATTGATAATCATCCAACAAAGAATTTGTAACAAATATCACTTAATTAGATCTACAATATCATAGTCTTACAAGTTTTAAAGCTACATAATTACATTCATTTTTCAATAGTTCTTGAGTTTTAGGTGGTTGTAGTAGTTGTACAAAATATTTTGATGATGCTAGAATATTCTAAGATGTTGGATGTATCATGGAGTGTTGATGTGTGGTCTATGAGATGTTTTCAAAGCTTGAGATGTGTGTTTGGAGTTGCTTGTTAGTGTTAGTGCAGGTTTGAACGACCTAGCATGATAGTGCTAATTGAAGAGGATAACTATTGATTGAGGAAGTGTTGAGAAGCATTTTTGTGTAGATTTGGGTCCTAATTAAGTAGTGGCATGGTTGGGCTTCACTTCTTTATATTGTGGAAATGTTTGGTTCCAACCTATTTGGTGTTACATGGTTGAGGTGTATATGTTCCATTAAGGTTGACCTAATTGAGATTGTTTTAGGTCGCAGAGGGTATAAGTGCAAGGAGAATTGTTGAATGGATTGTGTTCAAAGTGTGTTATGCAAAAGTGATCAAGTGTGTTCATCTGATTGTGAGCCTTAATGCTTATGAATTCCTAATGCAATGAGTAGAAGGTGTCTATATTTCAGTCTATTTGATGAGTTGTCTGTGCTTTATTGGAACTATACCTTCGATATAAGAGAGATGCATTGTTACCAGTTCAAATTGGCAGTGAGCCACCCCTTCTTCTTTCTTCTTTCTTCTAGACAGTGAGTCATTTAGCAGTGAGCCTTTTTTTTATCTTTTTGGGTAGTAGGCCTTATTTCATTCAATGTTGCAATTCATATATTAGTGAGCTAATCCTCACCATGGTTTTTTCATTCTTGGGTTTTCCACATAAATCTAGTGTTGTTATATGTTTGATGTGTTTGCATTACTGCTTTACATGTTTACATTATGTTAAAGCATGTTAAGTGTTTAATAGTGAATAAGGGTTTAAGACCTAATGCAAATATGAATGTTTTGATTATATGGGAAAATCAAGTTTTGAAGGGACCCGAAACCCTTTACAACAAAAGACACAAAATTTTGCCTGAAAATATTTTCAAAAGGCCACCAGCAACAACCCAACAACCAAAGAACACAACAAAATGGGTGCTAAACAAAATTATAACACATAATAGCCAACAACACCCAACAGCCAGAAAACAACAAAACAACTAAAAAGAAACCTACACCCAGCAGGAAATAGAAAGCAACAAAGAAGAAGACCAGACACTAATCCAAGCTACCCAAGGTCTTGGCCACCTCAATATGTTGGATCCTATGTCTTTCGACCATATCCAACAACTCCTTCTTCTCAGCATCAAAGGATCTCTTCCAATCAGCTGACCCTTTCACAACAGGTCCTTTGTCATCATCCTTAGCATCTTTTTTACTTTTGTCCTTAGTCACGTGCTTTTTCTCCATAAGCTAGAGAAATAAACCTGATCCTCCCCGAGCTCACTAATCTTTTTGAAAAGGACTTCCAATGAGTCTGCACTATTCTTCATAGAGATATGACAAGCTTGCATTAGTTTTTTGATATCAACATTCGTACCCAAAACCTTGGCTTCCAAAGCAACCAAATTTTCCTCACACAGAGATTTGAATTCATGAATATAGGAACCTTCAAGGTCCACTATTTTGTCAATAAGAATGTCTGGAACTGAACCCTTGGGAACATTCTTCAGGTTCTCTTTTAGACCTCTAATTTTAATATTAATTTTATTGAACTCCTGCAGAGTCCACTTAGCAAACTTAAAGGTCCCAGTGGCCCCATCCCTAGCCATATCTAGTAAATCATACATGGAGGTAGTATCATCATCAAGGTAAGAAAAATCCTCAGAAAGAAGATTTATCTTCAAGGGCTCCTGTTTAGCTTTTTTCTTCTCTACATCCTCCTCGTTCAGACCCCTAATCTCCTTGTCCTACTCCATCTTGGGCATGTATTGCATAGGGGAATCCTCAATGGCCAATTTTTTATCACCAAAATCCTTGGCATCACTAGACACAGTGGGGTCCTTAGTTGGAACATCTGATGCCTTGTTCTTCAAATTAGCAATATGCTTCAACAACCTCCACGACTTGTCCACCAAACCCATAGCAATATTCTATGTCCCCACCTCTGGGCCACCACCAACAAAATCCTTACCAAAAGCCACCTCCATAGTTCTGGGAGAGGAATCATCTGAACCCACCTCTGTGTTCTCACTCTTAGAAAGGGCAAGCCGATTAGCATCCTTGTTACTCTTAGAACCACCCACCTTCCTCTTCTTCGAAGAAGTAGCCACAGCTACCGAAGATAAGCCTTCCTCCTCTTCATTCCATTCCTCCTCCTCATCCAAAGTGGGCTTAGAACCAGACGACACATCACTTAAAGTCTTCTCCTTGCCCTTGATGGAAGGAGCCAAAGTAAGAGACTTAACATGCTCCATAATCAATAAAATAAGCCCTTCATGGAGGACGAGATCCCTCCTATTCTTTAGATGGGCATAAACAGAGACCTCTAAAGATGAAATCAGAAAGAAAAAAAAATGAAATAAACAAACCATGTCTGAAATGGTTGAGGAGAGTAAAATGGTGACTGAGAATAGCTGTAAACCTCCCCTCTAGAGTCACATAATGCATAAGCACCTCAACCATGCTCACCCAAATTTTCTTGAGGGATTTTCTCTCATAGCCCCATGTCTCTAGTTTAACTAATTTCTTTCTCTCATCATCTTTAAAAAACTGGGCCATCGCCTCTTCATTACTCTTTTTATCCTTGAAGAACTTATGACCTACAGTCAGCATCCTAGTAATAGAAGCAATTAAATCCTTATTAACCTCCACTTCTAGACCATCAACCTTGAGCTTGCGATTGTGCCAGAAAGAAACAAATTGTGTTGAGGCATTGGGGTCATGCCCATGAAGCCTCTCCAAGAATGGAGTAAAATTTCCATGGCGCAAAATATTCCAGAGCTTCTTATTTCTCCGAATGTCCCCACAGGAATGCAACTCGATTATACTCTTGTCACCACCCATAGCTAGTAGCACTAGAAACACCAAACCCTTGTGAATAACACATAGATGAAGACTAGAGAGTAAAAAACACTCACAAAGTGTGTGAAATAGAGGAAGGTACTAGACCATGAATGTTGCATCAACTCATCCCATGCCATCATTCCTCAAAAAACTCCTAGATTTCTCAGGAAGGATCTATCCCTTCTCCCATGAACAAAAATCATTTAACGTGATAGCCTGATCGTAACATGATTATCGTATCCTTAATGAGTTGATCAACATTCCAACTCAGAGGATGGGTGTCACACAAATAATTTATTAGGTTCAAATATTTTTAAATCATAATTTGGAGTAGCCCTTCCTGATTGAAAATCTAACACTTATGAACATAGCCTTTGTTGGCAACATAAAGGAAAACAACTGAGAGGGGGTGAATCAGTTGTCCCGGATATATAAAACTTATTCAATTTAATAACCTTATTCTCATATTTGAATAATAACCATGAAAGCATAAATCATTAACACATCAAAAACACACATAACACCAAGATTTTTTATGTGGAAACCCTATTAGGGGAAAAACCACAATGGAGGTCAGTCCACAAGATTATACCCTGTTAAAAGTATAAAGAAATGAAATATGGGGAATGCACATGCATTCAGGCACACTGCCTAGAGCTCACTGCTCAATTACAACAAGGATAACCTACCAAAGCAAGACACACTTTCTTATAGAAAGAATTGGATTACATCCGCAGGGATTTGAACTGATAAAATAGCATTTGCTAATGCCTGATCACAGTTCTGGTTAAGCACATGAACATTTTTTCACTCTTCTTCACACTCTACTCTACCTTTGAATGATTAGGACTTTATTTGCACATACACACACACTCGACATCCACTCGCATACTTAAATTCACATAACCAATTTCTTATATGTATCCACAACAAGAAATTTCATCTCTACATGTCGGCTTCAACAAAATAATAAAATGAATATAAACTTTCAGCCCAAAACATTAAAGATTATTAATGCGAATCAACCAAGGTTGGCCACAACTTAGTGAAGACCCAAATAAACATCTCCAACACAAAAAAATTTCAATTAATTACTCCTCGAAGATCCAAAACATGCTATAAACACCATGTCAGCCAAGAACAGGAAAAACATGAATGCGCAAGAGAAAATCGCCAACCACGAGCGCAATGATCAATGCAGACGTGCAATAAAGATAGAGCATGATCTAGAAACATCCAAAAACATCACGAATCACTAGAGAGGCATACACAACAACTGAACTAACTGAAATCGCATCATCTTCAATCAGTAACACCAACTGAAGCAACAAAAAAGCTGTCAGAATGTAAATCTTCATAACTCGAACAAATCTTCATGCGGATATCTAAAACTCAACGTGGATAAACTAAATACACTCAGAAACAAACCCTTTAGTCCACAACCTTTGATCATCAATTTACATAACTTACCAACATACTGAACTTCACTTCACCACTAACAACATGCAACTCATTCCATTACAATTTCCTCAATATCCTCGACATATACAATTTCTAATGAATTAATGCTAATAGTGTTGACATCAATGACAACCACATATTAGCAAAATAACCACAACATCCAATAGCCTACCTCTGTGCAATGATTGGTCTGAGTTCCCAACATGAGTGCCACCATGCCAAGGAGTCTGCCAACATCATTTCTTAAGACCTCCCCACATCTTGTAGGCCCGAGATTTCCCTTTGCTACCCCATCAAAGTTCACTTTAACCCAACCAAAGGGAGGAGGCTGCCATTTAGTGTTCAACCTGGCAACATAGCTTGACTTAGATTTTAAAATGGGAATTGAAATAATCTTCCAGTTAGAAGTTACCAGGAGCTCATGACCAACAAGGCAAGCAGAAGGGACACACCGAGCAAAATCAACACAAATCTGAATGTTAATGAGGTTTCTGATGTTTTAAAATTATACAACTGATTCAGCCCCCTCTCATTTTTCATGTGCATCTAACACTCTAAATATATTAATAATGTGTTTGATTCTCCTTTCAATGGGTAAAGAGTAATTTTCTACAAAGCCAACCATTGATAAAACTATTCTAGGTGGGAAAGTATCTCTTAACTACTTTCTTTTTTGCTTACCAGAGTTTAGTAAAATGCATGATGTATGTACGATTCTATCAATTTATGGAGTTTTTTTATAAATGTTCCAATAGGTACCTCCTCTTCTACATAATCTAACCTTGTGGATTATTTCCCAAATTTTATTTCAAAATTTATGTACTTATAACTCTTGCAATTTATTGTCTTCATCATGTCAATATCTTCATTTCTCAAAGTCATTTTAACCAAATTTCCTCATTTTTCAAAAAGTCATTTTCTACATTTCATTAGACCATCTACATCATCATCAGATTTATCACATAAGATGGATGCTATGAATTGACTTACCAATTTAGGAGGTGCATTTTGAAAACCATCACTTTCTTCTCTGATCTTTCGAAACACTTGATAATAAAGATCAAATTCAATATGATAACAACACTTAGAAGTTTCAAAAACCTTTTTTTCCTTCACATAATGTGGCCTTAACATTTCAAACATTGTTTTTCCACTATTTATATAAGGATTTGCATCACAAAACATCATAATGTTGTGTTATGTCTAACCAATTTTTTGTATGCAATTCATAACTGCTTGGATCGATCCTATGTTTGAGAACATCTCTTTTATTTGATGAAGGATGAGTATAATCATGCCCAAAACTTGAGATAAACTTCCTAAAACCATATTCAATCTTGTCAGAATGAGGTGACCTAGACATCATTTCCCAATTTCCTTCTGCAATACTAACATCTAAAACCTTTATCCTTTTCACATCTCTTGTTAGTTTCTTTCTACTTAAGACAATTTCAATTGAAGGTGAAGAGATTTGATGCTTTCTTGGAATTTGTGGACTTACAATAGATGTCAATATCACTCTTCATGAAATGCTCTTATCTATTGATCGAGATTGTTTCCCAATGGAACCCAAACCTTTTTTAATAGTTTCCACAATATCTTTTTCTAGGCATATTTTCCTCTTTTTTGTGAAATCTATACCCCAAAAATTATAATGGCTCTTTTAGCTCATCACGAAGAACTAAATTTTTTTAAAGTTCGGCTTGACCAAGTGTATCATGATTTTTGAAATAAGCCTCAAGTATTTCCTTTGTAGTTTTATTCAATGACCTCTTAGTAGTTTGACTAGGTTGTTCAACATAAGATTTTAATTTCTCTATATCCATTTCAAGTAAATGGTCTATATTTCTCTAAGAAAATTTTCTCTTCGCCTCTTTAATTAGATTCATATGAATATTTGTAGAAGTGATCCTAACCCCTCTCCAACATCAAATTGTGGGCAGGCTCCTCTTTAACATCAATTGTTTGTGCTTGGGTCTCCTCCTTGTAGCATCATAAATTGTCACCCTTGACAATTTCACACTATGTTTTGCTCCCCTTTAAGTTATTGAACCTAATTAAGTTCCTAATTTCCAAAATTATGCATTCCATAGCTTATTTTAAATATTTTCTGACAATTTACAAGCATAAAACAAATGTTCTCATTTAATACTTTTTCCCTGAGACTTTAAACCCCCAAAAATAGGGCTGGGACATTGGTGCCTAGGGCACCTATTTCCCCCTATTTTGGCTCCAAATTCAAAATTGTCAATGTCAGAATTTTATTATTTGAAACTAAAGTCTCTAAAGTCAGTAGTCGGGATTTAATTTTTGAGAAATTAGAATAATAACATATAAATGCCTAGTTATTGAATCATTTGAAGATCATCAAGCAATAAGTGAAATAATATTGGAAAAGCTATGATCAAGAGAATTCAAAATCAAGTCAAGAGCATCCATTGAAGGATTTATTGCACCAATTGGAGATCCAACATCATATCAAAGTTTATGTGAATTTTTTCATGTTCATGTTGTTGTTTCTTTGTGAAGGATAACCCTTGTTGTAGGTCTCCAAAGAAATTCAAGCATTTAAACAAGATCAAGAAAGAAAGATCCAAGATCCTTGAGGTGATGTGTATGACTTTAGTCCTTCAAGGAAGTCATTGAAGGGTGGTGATTTTCAGCACTTTGTGATTTCATCATTCCTTGCTATCATTTATCAATTTATCATTGACATTGCCATTATGGAAGTGGAAACACTTACACGAGATTTGACTGAGGAAAGCCCCTAAAATGGCCCAACATTTCCTCTCTTTGTGAATGTGCAGATTTTAGGTATCTTAAATATCAAAGGAAGTTTGAAGATGCTTTATTCGTTATTGAATTTGAAACTCTAGGCCTTGAAAACTCATGAAAATTCAATTTCAAAAATATCTGACAGTGATCTTGTTGGTATGTGGCGATTGATCATGCAAATACTATACACTTGTAATGTATCCTCATCGGGGTTTGGGGGCGGCAGCCTCCGATAGTAGGGGTTTGGGGACGCGGCCCCCAATTTTTTTTTCCCATTAACATGTCAAGGTTTTCCTATTAACACGTTAAATAAAACCAACTTTGTAAAACCATAATTCTAGAAGCTTCTAAAAAGCTTGTTAAAGTGGCTAGGATGTAAGTTGCGGCATGGAATTCATGAGATTGTAATATGTTTTGCATTGGATAATAAAATCATTGAAGGTGGCTAAGTTTTTGTGGATGTAGCCCATATTGGATGAACCACGTTAAAATTATGTGTTGTTCTTCATTGTTATTTCAGGGTTATTTAATCTGCATATAATTGTTAATATTTATTGCTCCAATCTGCCTAAATCCTAACAACTAGTATCAGAGCTGCATGTATTTCGTTCGATTGGTAAGAAACCTCTAGATTTGAGTGGGAGGAATGGAAGAAGGAAAATTCAAGGTTTAAAAGTTCAATAGACAAAATTATCAATTATGGAAGATGCAGATGGAAGATTATTTGTATCAAAAGGATCTATGGTGGCCATTGCAAGGAAAAGCAAAGAAATATGCTACGATGTCCGATGAAGAATGGAAGATTCTGGATAGAAAGGAATTGGGAACCATTTGGTTGTGCCTGGAACCATTTGTGGCATTCAATATAATAGAAGCAAAGACATTAGAGGATATGATGGAATCTTTGGATAAATTGTATGAAAAACCCTTAGCCTCAAATAAGGTTTTTCTCATGAAGCATTTGTTTAATCTAAAAATTATTGAAGGTGGATATGTGATAGATCATTTAAATGATTTTAATATGATTACCAGTCAGTTAACCTCTGTAAAAGTGAATTTTGATGTAGAGGTGAGGGATCTCTTGGTTTTATGTTCTTTTCCAAAAAACTGGAATAGCTTGGTAATGGTTGTAAGTAACTCTATCTCTGGTTCAAATACATTGAAATTTGATTATGTTGTTGGTGTTATCCTTAGCGAGGAAATGTGACAGAAAAGCACAGGTGAGAGTTCAACATCTAGTAATGCTTTGGCTGTAGAGAATGGGGGAAGAACAAAGGAGAGAGTAAAAATCCCAACAAATTGTGGGAAGTCACAAGGGAAGTCGAAGAAAGACAGATATAAATCTAGAGGAAGAATGGATTGCTGGCACTATGGAAAGCCAGGATACTTGAAGAAGGATTGTTGGTCTCAAAAGGGAAAAGAAGGAGACAAACAACATGATGAAAGTAAGGAAGCTAATGTTACAAGTAATAAATTTCAGGATGCTTTAATTCTATGTTTAGATAATGCTAATGATTCCTGGGTAATAGATTTAGGGGCTTCATTTCATGTTGCAGCCCATAGGAAATATTTTGTAGATTATGTTCAAGGTGATTTTGGACAGGTATATTTGGTTGATGATGAACCCTATCAAATTGTTTGAAAAGGAAAGATAAAAATCAAGTTGCAAAATGGAAATGAATGGTTGCTACAGGAGGTAAGACATGTTGCAAATTTGAGAAGGAATTTAATTTTTGTAGGACAACTAGGTAGTGAAGGCTGCATAGTTACCTTTTCAAACAAAGTTTGGAAGGTCACTAAAGTTGCATTAGTAGTATTTAAAGGTGAAAAGGTAGGAACATTATATTTGTGTACTGGTAATATTTATTCTACCTTAGCTGCTACATAAATAGTTGGTACTGTGATAGTTATAACACTTGCTACAGGGACATAAATAGAATTGTCGCACCATCGACTTGGGAACATGAGTGAGAAAGGGATGAAGATCCTTCACTCTAGAAAGTTGCTACCAGGTTTGAAGGAGATTAACTTGGAGTTCTGCGAAAATTTTGTTTATGGAAAACAAAAAAGAGTTTGATTTCTCAAAGTTGGAAAAGAGAAGAAGAGTGTGAAATTAGAGCTTGTGCATTCAGATGTATGGGGACCAGCTCATGTATCTTCTCTTGGTGGCTCTTGCTATTATGTTACTTTTACTGATGATGCAACTAGGAAAACATGGGTGTATTTCCTAAAACAAGAATCATAAGTATTTGAAACTTTTAAAAAGTGGAAAGCTTTGGTTGAGAATGAGACATGAAAATATTTGAAGTGTCTTAGATATGATAATGGAGCCAAGTATTGCAGTAGAGAATTTGAAAATTAATGTTCATACAATGGAATCCGTAGGCAGAAAACGGTTCCTAGAACCCCACAAGAAAATGGTGTGTTTGAGAGGATAAATAGGACCATTATGGAGCATGCAAGGAGCATTAGATTGCATGTTGGACTAACCTTTCAATTTTTGGTAGATGTTGTACATTCTGTTGTTTATTTAATAAGCAGGGAACCTTCAAATCCTTTAGATGGTGGCATTCCAAAGAAGGCATGGACAAGTAAAAAGCTAAACTATTTATTTTTGAAAACCTTTGGTTGTGAAGCTTTTTTCCATGTTGATATTGAAAATAAAACCAAGCTTGAGGCTAAGTCTAAAAAATGTACCTTCATTGGATATAGAGTAGATGAATTTGGTTATCGGTTATGGGATTATGAAAATCATAAAATCGTTAGGAGCAGAGATGTTATATTCAATAAGGTCATGTATAAGGATCATCTGCAAGAAAAGAAGCATGGATAGGCCAAAAAGGAATATGTGGTGTTGGATGAGATTCTAGAAAATAAAATGCTAGTGGTACCTGATGCTCAACAACAACAAGTTATCCTACAGAATCCTGCAAGTTTTAGACATTCTACAAGGATAAATAGACCTCCAAAAATATTTTCTCCATCATTATATTCTATATTATTAATTGATTTTGGTGAACCTAAATATTATGAAGAAGCAATGCAGGTAGATACCAAAAAGCAGTGGGAGCTAGGCATGAAAGAGGAAATGGATTCCTTGTTGCAGAATCAGACTTGGGACTTAGTCTAATTACTTGCAGGTAAAAGAGCATTGCCAAATAAATGGGTTTGCATGTTGAAGGAAGCAAATGGAGGCAAGAAAAGATATAAGGCCAGACTC
Organism: Sequoia sempervirens; assembly: GCA_007258455.2. Taxonomy (NCBI): domain Eukaryota; kingdom Viridiplantae; phylum Streptophyta; class Pinopsida; order Cupressales; family Cupressaceae; genus Sequoia; species Sequoia sempervirens. The sequence goes on along the minus strand of VDFB02271358.1, from coordinate 1,195,550,805 downwards.
ATGGTAAAAGGTTTTACACAGAAAAAAGGTATATATTTTGATGAAATATTTTCTATGGTTGTAAAGATGACTTCTATTAGAACTATTCCAAGTCTTATGGCTATAGAAGACTTGCATCTTGAATAATTAGATGTGAAAACAATATTTCTCTATGGGGATTTGGAAGAGGAAATATACATGCAATAACCACATGGATATGAGGTCAAGGGTAAGGAGGAATTTGTGTGTAGGTTAAAGAAGAGTTTGTATGGCCTGAAACAAGCACCTCGAAAATGGTATTTAAAATTTGATAGTTTTATGGCTGAACAAGGTTACATAAGATGTCATTTTGATTATTGTGTTTCTTTTAAGAAATTGGGTAATGGAAACTATATTATCTTGTTTTTTATGTTGATGACATTCTTATTGCCATGTCTAACATGCAACATATTAATGAACTTAAGCAAAAATTAGCAAATTCATTTGCTATGAAGGATTTGGGTGTAGCAAAACAAATCCTTGGTATGAAGATCACACAGGACAAGACAAATAGAAAATATATTTTTTGTCTCAAAGTGAGTATGTAGAGAAGGCGTTGAAAATGTTTAACATGCAAAATGTGAAAGTAGTTAGTACACCTTTGTCTAGTCATTTTAAGCTGACTAAGGAGATGTGTGCAAAGACATAAGAGGAGGAAGATAGAATTTCTAAGATACCATATGTATTAGCAGTTGGTAGCTTGATGTATGCAATGGTATGCACAAGTACATATATTACACATGTAGTGGGAGTTGTGAGAAGGTATATGAGCAATCCAGGAATGGAACATTGGAATGTGGTAAAATGGATTCTTTGATATTTGAGAGGTACTACTTCAAAGAAGTTATGTTTTGGAGGAAAAAATTCTACTCTAAAAGGATATGTTGACTCTAATGTAGTGGGTGATATTGATAGCAGGAGGAGTACTACAGGGTATAATTTTACTATAGGAGGTACTGCAATCAATTGGATTTCAAGACTGCAAAAGGTTGTTGCGCTTTCAACCATTGAAGCTGAGTATGTTATTGCTAAGGAAGCTAGCAAGGAGATTATTTAGTTACAAATTTTTATGGAGGAATTGGGACAACGAAAATAAGATATCCCTTTGTACACTGATAGCTAGAGTGTCATCCATCTTGCTAAGAATTCAGCTCTACATTCAAAAACTAAGCACATACAACTCAGATACCACTTCATTTGGTCAATTTTGGAGGATGGACAGTTGAAGATGTTGGGAATAAGATGCCATTTAATTGCAATCCTAAACATATTTCATGTATCTCCTAAGTCCTTGGAAAGTGTTCCCCAACACTAGGATTAGAAAGAGATTAAATTCGAATGAAATAAACATATTAATTAACATTTGTGATTATTCCTAAATGATAGGAACATGTGGGGATGTCCAAGAAGAGCTAATACAAGATAGGAGCACATGGGGCACCCACATGGAAGGTGGAACCCACCTTGCTTAAGTTAACTGTTTGGAGGATTGATAACACTTCAGTAATGCATATTTTGATCCTACAAATTAGGGATTGATATTTACATGAGTGGAGTGGCACTATCAGTTTAGTATTAGTTCAATTCAGTTATGGTTCAGTTATCTTTAGTTGCATGTAGTTATTTTGAGTTGAATGCTAGTTGACTTGAGTTGACTTAATTTGCATGACTAATGACTTTAGTTGTATGATAGATAACAAGTGGATACTTTCAGTTAAGTGGGGATGATCAATCATTCATAATGTTTTCATGAATTGGTGGAGAGATATGTTTTAGTTAACTAAGATTGACTTGGGTCCACCTTGGGCATCCAAGTTGGCATCTTTTAGTTAACACCTTTTTCATGAGAAGATATTTACAAGGCTTAATCAAGTGGGCCCATTCTTGGGCGCCAACTTTGAGGTGAAGTTTGCAAGATATTTTCTTAACCAAAGTTCAGTTAAGTGTTCAGTTTGGGGAGCCTAAATTGAGGAATACTTTGGTTTGAATTCAGATTACATTATGGAACTTTACTTGCCCAATGTACACGCAAATTTTTGTGAGGAGATTTATGCTCTTGTATTGCACAACTCTTATGAGTTTACATGCTCATTAATTGTCAATCTATTGCAGCAAGTGAATGCAAGTTTGTTGTAGGTTTGCAGGTCAAGCTTGTGCATGTGTGAGGGTTTGAAGCATAGCATGGGATGTGTGGATTCATGCTTGGTCACATGGAATGCATGGATAGCTTGTAATTGTAGCAAGTATATGAGAGTTCAAATGAGAGTTTATTATAGGTTGTGAAGAAGGATTGTTGAAGGCAAGGAAGCATATCAATCAAGGATTGATATAGTATTATTGTAATCTTTTTCTAAGGTTAAATAATACAAGCACTATTGATTTTGGTGGATTTTTTTCCCGAAAGGGTTTCTCCGCGTATATGCTGTGTCACTTCTATCTTCTTGTCTCATTCTTCTAAAATATTCTGTCTCTTTCTACAATTGGTAAAATTGATCTAAACAGATTAATCATAGACAAAGAATTGTGACAAAGAACACTTAATTAGATCTACAGTCTCATAATTTTAAGCTACAATATTACCTTCATTTTAAAAATTTGGTATCAGAGCTAATGGTTGGTTAGGGTTTGGGATGCTTTTCTCTTAAAAGTTTGAAGGTTTTTTGGTTGTAGTGGGAGCTCTTGGTAGAAAGAGTTATGTTGTTGTAAGGTGATGGTTATCTTCATGTGATTGGATATAATGGTTCTTGTTTACAGGATGTTTTTTATTGTGCCATGGTGGAATCTTAATTCTAGATTAGAGTGTTTGGAATGATACAGGTTCTCTTGATACAGGGTATGTTCTTTGGAGCATGTGGTCTTCCTTTGTGGAGATCACGGTGTCGTGTTGTGTTCCTAGGTTATGCAGACATGCAGTGGGAGTTTTGATAGTGGTCTTGTTGGTGCTCTTGGTATTGAGTACTTTGGTCATTTGCTTGGAGAGCTTCATGATGGTGTAGTGTTATTTTTTGGAGCTTAGCGTGGATTGATCATGGAGGTACTTTTGGATACTTGGAGACCTTGGGTGAGGCTAGAGTTCTCTTGAGATTAGAGAATATTTGTTGAGATAGTTGCTCTTTGGAGGTTTCAATAAGAAGACCGAGGAGCCTTCACCTAGTTATGGACGTGAGTTCATTATGGACCTAGAGGATATTGCTCTTGGAGAGAGTCATTGTGACTTGGTATATCTTGGAGGAGTATTCTCATTCCTCACTCTTGGTTTACTTGGCGAGTTATCTTCAAATAGGTATTTCCCATTCTATTTTTAAATGCATTTCTCTTTATGCTTTATCTTCTCATGGTTATGGACCTTGAACTATGGTTATTGGTTTTGGAGGGTTCATTTGAGGGATGTTGGCATGGTTATCTCCTTGTGCATATGAGTTTAGGAGATGTTGATTGGGCTAGTGCTCAGTTATGGAATGATTTGAGTTTGATCTTCTTTGGTTAGAGAGGTTTACATCCATGTTGGTTGGGTGTTATTACTTTTTGTTTGGAGTGGTAAAGGATATCATACTTGGCACAACTTAGCACTTGGTGGTTTTGGTTGTGTGCATCATGATGCCATGGGTTGCTAATTAGTATCATAGTTTAGTGGGAGCATTTGGTAATGATGTGGATCCATTATTGATTATTGATGGTTGTCTTCAGTAGGGGTTGATTGGTGTCATGGAGGAGCTCTTGGATTATGTGTGCTATAGTGAGATTTCGTTGACATAAGGTGTTGGAGATGTTAAGGTATTGATTGAGAAAGTTGACACTTTGATCAATGTTGTAGATTATCTTACAAAACCAATTCCTACAGATAAGTTCTCTTGGTGCAGGAAGGCCATTGGCCTTGAGTCTTGTACTTGATTTATAATAATGATTCCTTGTTTAGAATAATTGCAATGTATAATGTCAAGTGGGAGAATATTGCGAATATAATTCCATTTAATTGCAATCCTAAACATATTTCATGTATCTCCTAAGTCCTTGGAAAGTGTTCCCCAACACTAGGATTAGAAAGAGATTAAATTCGAATGAAATAAACATGTTAATTGACATTTGTGATTATTCCTAAATGATAGGAACATGTGGGGACATCAAAGAAGAGCTCCTACAAGATAGTCGCACATGGGGCATCCACATGGAAGGTGGAACCCACCTTGCTTAAGTTAACTGTTTGGAGGTGTTAGAACTGTAAAATTCTGATGTATTTTACAAACCCCTTAGTTTCCAATCAAGTCCTCACCATATGCTTAGGGCCTCTCTTCATAATATTTTTCTCACATTCTGCCCATTTTTATCCCATAAAATCCATCTATGTCTGAGTATTTCACATAATGATCCAAATCGGCGTGAGATTATCAAGGTCTCCCCGACCCATAATGCATTTTTGCTAATATACATTTGTTGTAGATTGTTGACAAGACTTCTGGAATGTCACAGCGATCAGAATTCATGTACAGGCACCTATTGGCGGGACACTTCTATTGTTTCAGCGACTGAGGGATCCCCATCGGTGTGAAAGCCACTGTCAGAATAAGGTCTTGGTGAACTCTTTATGTCTCACCAACCAGTGCACATGGACATATTTCGGCCAAACTAAAGGTATTCGATATGAGGTCTCAGCGATTTCATTGTGTCTTACTGACCGCTGATAAGGATATACACTTCGGTAAGACTAATATGCATCAGAGTAAGGTCTTGGCGAATGGCTCCGGTCTTGCCGACAATGCGAATGAATTATATCGATGGTTTTCAGTGTGAAGTTATACAGTCTCGCTGACTCTTATGTCATGCTGATATGTTGTCTCATTGGCGAGAAAGCCCATATGTCTCAGTGAAAGGAATGCATCACAGGGTATTTGGTAAGACCAAAGTGTATTGGTGTAATGTTTTGGTGAGTGCATCGGGTCTCGCCGACAATGCACAAAGGGATTCTACCAAGGGTTATCGGCATGAGGTCTTGCAATCCTGCCGATCTGAATGTCACGCCGACATATTGTTTCATCGGTGAGAGAAAGATATTGTCATAGCGACAAAATATGAACTTAAGGAGATTTTCGGTAAGACACATGGTGTTCTATGAAACCTCTCCCCAACATCAGAATGTTACAGTGAAGCACATGGGATGAATGGACATTCGTTGGTGAGACTCAAAGTGTCGATAAGACGACATGACTTCACAATGAAGCACAGGATGACTGTCGATGTAACATTAAGGATAGGTATGATTACATAATGTCTCGGCGAGTCTTCAACGAATGTTAACAAAATCTTGAATACTGTTGCTGACATGTGAATGCGAAGCGATGCGTCTTTTTAGATGCAGATGTATAAATATTCATTCTCAATTGTAAAAGGAGAGATTAGATTAGATTAGAGATAGATTAGAAATGGATATAGTAGAATAAAATTTTTAGATCAGAGACTATGATGCATGATTTCAAATGGAGATTTCAATGAAAATCAGTTGATGTGGCGGTTCATTTTTGGTGTCAATTTTCTGTTGTGCTTATTGAAAGTATTATTAAAGTTATCTCCAAGGTTGGATTTTCTGGTTATTTAAATTGGTATAACAAGTTTATATTCAGTTTATCAGTGCACATTTGTTGTATCTGTGTGGTTAATTAATTGGTTCTTTCCAGGAGAGATTAAATCCTTTTGATTAATCACAGTAATTAGGGAAATTCATCGGGATCATTAAGAAGAGCTTAGTAATCATAGTCTTGCATGTTTATACAAGTTATAAACAAAACATATGCCAAAAAATTTGAGTGTTCTCCAGAAATAAGTTGCCCATTTCTATTTCATCTGACTCCGCATACCCAATAAGGCACTAGTCTTTGCATTTCACCATTTAGATTCATTCATTTTCTTTACATCTATTAACTGAACATATTAGGATTTAGCCTTGAATATTTCTATACAATTTATACCAAATTTAGTTTTATTTGTCCACTCCCATTTGCCATTGTGGGAAAAACATTTCAAGAAAGATAAGCACATTAAGTCTACTTCATTCGTATAGGTACACCCACCTAGGTCTAGCAACACCTAAAGAGTAGAAAGCTTAAACCATTTGGCTTTGTCTATTACCATAAAACGTACCTAGAGGTTGGCAGCCTCTTGAGGTATTCTTACCTATGTTTTTGAGAGCTAAAAAATTGGCGACTCCGCTGGGGAATTAACTTCAGAATCTGCGCCTTAATCATAGAGTCAGGAACTTTGTACAAACTCCGCTGGGAATAAGAAATATCAAATACTTTCTCACTTTTGAAAAAAGTGAGTGGCGAATCTGACAGAAACATTGCATTTGTTCAAACATGAATGTAAGAAGATCTCAATACAGGGGAGGTCATACTGGAGGTCTTGTTGGCAGCAGTAAGTGGACACACAAGGATGACAAGGTTGATAAGGGAAAGAGGATAAATGAGGACATGTGCATGACAAACAAAGATGAAGCATCAAAGGAACATTGTGAAACATATGATCGTTATGACACATGGAGAGATAATTCGAGTGTAGAACTTTGTACCCCTGAAGAACAAATAAATCCTTTCTATAATCCCCAGAAGCAACTAGAATTTGATGCAAGACTTGAAGCAAAGGGACTTAGATATCAACATGAATGCGAACACAGAATGAAAGGTAACCGAAATGAGTCTAATGATCATGAAATTCCTCAAGATGATTATGACTCTTTAACTTATGAGGAAATCAAGGCACGGTTTGAATCTCAGAGAAAGGAGAGAGAAGAACAGGAGAAAGCCCAGATGATACAAGCAATGAGAGATTTCAAATTGCAAAAACCTCAAAATACTGTTTAGACATCTAGTTGCCCAAAGTATGTACCACCTCATAAGTAGGGTAATCATAGTGCAGGGCCTTCTAACCCATCAAGGGTCCCTCACCATTAAGTAGGGAATCAATACATACAACCAAATCATCCACCTCATATTCCCACACAATATACATATGCACAGCCACCACATGGTCAACATTATGTGCCACATCATAATGCACAATACAATAATCCGATGTACCAATATCAGTATTCACCTAACCCTCCCCCCATCAATACATAACAATGATCAAACAATTCGACCTGACAGGGTTTCAACGGTACCCTTACCCTATGGATAGCAGCTGGAGAAGTCTGGTTCCTAAGTTTATAGGGAGTAGTGCAATTTCTGTTGAAGATCATTTGGTGAGTTTCAATGCTTTCATCGAAGACTTGGATGTACCATATGAAGATCTACATATGAGGCTATTCATGATGTCACTCATTCATGAAGCTAGGGATTGGTTCAACAGCTTACCAATAGCTTCTATTGATTCTTTCCAAGGATTTCAGGATCAATTTCTTGAGAAATATGGAAATCTGTCTACACCAAATTGGGCTTCCCATGGGTTATTAGAGATTCAAGAAAATCAGAACTTGCAGCAATATGTATGCCAGAATCAACAATTTGAAGAAGAAGAAGATGAGTATGTATATACTCAAGGTCAGGACTCCATCATAGAATCAGGATGTAGAATTTCCCCCTTGGATGCATTTCTCAACATAAGGAGACATGAAGGAGAAAATAAAAGTTCTTTACACAACAGGATGATAAATATCTGTATGCAATTACCTCCTAATTGTAAGCCTACAAGGCCCATTTTTGTTGCATAGTTCATAAAATTTTGGAAACCTGAATTAGCCTATTGGTCAGAATCATCAATACAACATGCCTGTGATCGAATGAATAAATTCATTGATGCCATGGAGCGGATGAGGTATGAGAACACTATCAATGTTGAATCCAATAGTTGTATTTCTGATGAGTATAGAGAAATTGATCAAACAATGCAACCAATAGAAGATGAGACAAGTGCAAGTCGAAATGGTTCATATGATAGCTTGCATGAGAAAGATGAAGATACAAGTGATCTCTCTTGCATAACAGATTGTGACAGGGAAAGCAGTGTATGTTATGAGGGATCTAATGAATATCTTGATTGTGAAGATGAAGCTATTGATTTTGATTTACAGCAAGGTGATTCTTACAATTCTTGTGATAATCAAGAGGAAGAAGCAATGAAGAATGTGGCTCCATTTGATAATGAACAAGTAACACTTCCTACTATAGATGAGAACCATGATACATTTGATGATGAAGAGGAGAGTATGTCAACATGTGATGAGAATAACTACAATGATCTTGAAAATTGCCATGTTGATGAATTGGAAAATGAAATGGAAGGGGATTGTGTATCATGTCACAATGAGGAAGAGTTTGAGGGAAGTCATGTGAATCTTGATTTACAACAAGGAGATATTTCTAGCTCTTGTGGAGATCAAGAAGAGGGATAAATAATGGAAGATATGGAAGAAGAAACATGTTCACTTAGTAGTGAGCAAATTTCAGATTTGCTAACTCTTGAATACTAGAGATGTGCACATGAAGGTGACTCTGAAGTCCTGTGTCCAACTTACATTTGTTTTGACAGTGAAAGTTCTTTGTGCAATGATTCATTTGAATCTCAGTACATTTCTCAAAATGATGGAGAAAACTTTGAAGTTGATCAAAAACCTGTGTCCATTCAAGATGAGGTATGTGATTTTGAAATTTCTAACTCATGTGGAGAAGACATCTATTTGCATACCAAGGACGATAGAAGTCCAGTTTTAATTGGTTCACAAATGCATGATATTGGAGATATGAGTCAGAATCCAGTGTCATCTCCAAATGGTGATACCGAAGAAGTGCAAAAGGTTTCATATTTGTTTGTCTCAAACATCATTGATATGACAAAAAAATTTGTTTCTCAAGAGAAGCATTTTGATGATGAAATTTTAGTACATCGGGGAGAGTGTTTTATAATTCATAATAGTGAGAAATACAATGAGAAATGTTGCATTGAATATGCATTTACTTTGTATGTTGAAGATAATAGAGATTTTTCCCATGATGGAGAATTTGAACGGCAGAATGGGGAAGGGAATTTGGGCCAAGCTGAGCACGATGATTCTTTGAAAACTTTCAGCAACAGTGACAGGGAAGATTGCATGAATATCTTCAAGAAGAATCTGATGAACTCAAAACAAAACCAGGTGTTTGACAGAGGAAAGTATGGGCCTTTCTTTGGGATGGCCTTGAGCCATCATTTAGGGTTTGAATTTTAGATCGTAATAGCTCAAAACTGATGAAGTTAAAACACAGAGGATTAAGGGTTGCCAGTGCATGGACAACTCTTGATGATCCTCTTAAAAATTATTTTCCATGCATAGTAGTTTAGGGTTTTGTTCATCTTCATTTCTATTCATTCCATCTTTCTCACGTAATCCATCACCTTGAGTTCTGTCTGCTCACCCAGAAATTTGGATCCTTGCAATGATCTCACAACCATTCATCCCCAGACGGAGCCACTGTTAGAACTGTAAAATTCTGATGTATTTTACAAACCCCTTAGTTTCCAATCAAGTCCTCACCATATGCTCAGGGCCTCTCTTCATAATATTTTGCTCACATTCTACCCATTTTTATCCCATAAAATCCATCTATGTCTGAGTATTTCACATAATGATCCAAATCGGCGTGAGATCTCAAGGTCTCCCCGACCCATAATGCATTTTTGCTAATATACATTTGTTGCAGATTGTTGGCAAGACTTCTGGAATGTCACAGCAATCAGAATTCATGTACAGGGACCTATCGGCGGGACACTTCTATTGTTTCGGTGATTGAGGGATCCCCATTGGCGTGAAAGCCACCATCGGAATAAGGTCTTGGTGAACTCTTTATGTCTCACTGACCAGTGCACATGGACATATTTCGGCCAAACTAAAGGTATTCGATATGAGGTCTCAACGATTTCATTGTGTCTTACCAACCGCCGATAAGGATATACACTTCGGTAAGACTAATATGCATCGGAGTAAGGTCTTGGTGAATGGATCCGGTCTTACCGACAATGCGAATGAATTATATCGATGGTTTTCAGTGTGAAGTTATACAGTCTTGCCGACTCTTATGTCACACTGATATGTTGTCTCATCGGCGAGAAAGCCCATATGTCTCAGCGAAAGGAATGCATCACGGGGTATTTCGGTAAGACCAAAGTGTATCGGTGTAATGTTTTGGCGAGTGCATCGGGTCTCATCGACAATGCACAAAGGGATTCTACCAAGGGTTATCGGCATGAGGTCTTGCAGTCTTGCCGATCTGAATGTCACGCTAACATATTGTTTCATCGGTGAGAGAAAGATATTGTCACGGCGACGAAATATGAACTTAAGGAGATTTTCAATAAGACACAGGGTGTTCTATGAAACCTCTCCCCGACATCAGAATGTTACAATGAAGCACATGGGATGAATGGAAATTCGTCGGTGAGACTCAAAGTGTCAATAAGACGACATGACTTCACAGTGATGCACATGATGATTGTCGGTGTAACGTTGAGGATCAGTATGATTACATAATGTCTCGACAAGTCTTCAGCGAATGTTAACAAAATCCTGAATACTGTTGGCCGACATGTGAATGCGAAGCGATGCGTCTTTTTAGATGCAGATGTATAAATATTCATTCTCAATTGTAAAGGGAGAGATTAGATTAGATTAGAGATAGATTAGAAATGGATATAATAGAATAAAATTTTCAGTTCAGAGACTATGATGCATGATTTCAAATGGAGATTTAAATGAAAATCAGTTGATGTGGCGGTTCATTTTTGGTGTCAATTGTCTGTTGTGCTTATTGAAAGTATTATTAAATTTGTCTCCAGGGTTGGCTTTTCTGGTTATTTAAATTGGTATAACAAGTTTATATTCAGTTTATCAGTGCACATTTTTTGTATCTGTGTGGTTAATTAGCTGGTTCTTTCAAGGAGAGATTTAATCCTTTTGATTAATCACAGTAATCAAGGAAATTCATCAGGATCATTAAGAAGAGCTTAGTAATCGCAGTCTTGCATGTTTATACAAGTTATAAACAAAACATATGCCAAACAATTTGAGTGTTCTCCAGAAATAAGTTACCCATTTCTATTTCATTTGACTCTGCATACCCAATAAGGCACTAGTCTCTGCATTTCATCATTTAGATTCATTCATTTTAGTTACATCTGTTAACTGAACATATTAGGATTTAGCCTTGAATATTGCTATACAATTTATACCAAATTTAGTTTTATTTGTCCACTCCCATCTGCCATTGTGGGAAAAACATTTCAAGAAAGATAAGCACATTAAGTCTACTTCATTCATATAGGTACACCCACCTAGGTCCAGCAACACCTAAAGAGTAGAAAGCTTAAACCATTTGGCTTTGTCTGTTACCCTAAAACGTACCAAGAGATTGGCAGTCTCTTGAGGTATTCTTTCTTGCATTTTTGAGAGCTAACAGGAGGATTGATAACACTTTAGTAATGCATGTTTTGATCCTACAAATTAGGGATTGATATTTACATTAGTGGAGTGGCACTATCAATTTAGTATCAATTTAGTATCAGTTCAGTTCAGTTATGTTTCAGTTATCTTTAGTTGCATGTAGTTATTTTGAGTTGAATTCTAGTTGACTTGAGTTGACTTGAGTTGCATGACTAATGAATTCAGTTGCATGACAGATAATAGGTGGATACTTTTAGTTAAGTGGGGATGATCAATCATGCATAATGTTTGCATGAATTGGTGGAGAGATATGTTTCAGTTAACTAAGATTGACTTGGGTCCACCTTGGGTTCCCAAGTTGGCATCTTTCAGTTAACACCTTATGCATGAGAAGATATTTACAAGGCTCAATCAAGTGGGCCCATTCTTGGGTGCCAACTTTGAGGTGAAGTTTGCAAGATATTTTCTTAACCAAAGTTTAGTTAAGTGTTCAGTTTGGGGCACCTAAATTGAGGAAGACTTTGGTTTGACTTCAGATTACATTATGGAACTTTACTTGCCCAATCTAGGTGTAGATTTTTGTGAGGAGATTTATGCTCTTGTATTGCACAACTCTTATGAGTTTACATGCTCATTAATTTTCAATTTATTGCAACAAGCAAATGTGAGTTTGTTGCAGGTTTGCAGGTTGAGCTTGTGCATGTGTGAGGGTTTGAAGCATGGCATGTGATATGTGGATTCATGCTTGGTCACATGGAATGCATGGATAACTTGTAATTGTAGCAAGTGTATGAGAGTTCAAATGAGAGTTTATTACAGGTTGTGAAGAAGGATTGTTGAAGGCAAGGAAGCATATCAATCAAGGATTGATAAAGTATTATTGTAATCTTGTTCTCAGGTTAAATAATACAAGCACTATTGATTCTAGTGGAGTTTTTTCTTGAAAGTATTTCTCCACTTATATGTTGTGTCACTTATATCTTCTTCTCTCATTCTTCTACAATCTTTAGTCTCTTTCTACAATTGGTAAAATTGATCTAAACTAATTAATCATACACAAAGAATTGTGACGAAGAACACTTAATTAAATCTACAGTCTCATAGTTTTAAGCTACACTATTACCTTCATTTTCAACAGAAGTTGGAGAAAGTTTACACCAGTGAGAATCCTGTAGATATGTTCACACAGGAAATTACACTGGAGAAACTTATTTCCTCATCAGTTTCCATTGTCCTTGATGACTGATAATGGTGGACATAAGAAACCAGCCAGATCTGTAATCTAGTGGGAGCTACAATTGCAGTGGTGTCATCCAGGATTAGTCTCCAAGTGGGAGATTGTTGGTATGTGGTGATTGATCATGCAAATGTTGTACACTCGTAATGTATCCTCATCAAGGTTCGGGGCTAGGTCAAGCCCCAAGCAAGGGTTTGGGGGTGACAACCCCCAATAGTGGGGGTTCGGGGGTGAGAGGCCCCGATAGGAGGGGTTTTGGGGGTTTAACACCTGAATTTTTTTTCCTGTTAACACATCAAGGTTTTCCCACTAACACATCAAGGCTTTCCCATTAACATGTCAAATGAAAAAAATGACTTTGAAAAACCCTAATTCTAGAAGCTTCCAAAAATCTTGTGATAAGTGGTTGGGATGTTTGTTGTGATGTGGAATTCGCGAGATTGTGTTCTATTTTGCACTGGATAATTAACTCATTGAAGGTGGCTGAGTTTCTATGGATGTAGCCCATATTGGGTGAACCACGTTAAAATTTTGTGTTGATCTCTTTTGTGTTATTCTTCATTATTATTTCTAGGTTTTTAATCTACATATATTTGTTAATGTTTATTGCTCCAATCTTCCTAAATCCTAATAGATCTGGAAAGTTTGTAAACAGGAAACAAAAGTGCAGATCTGACATCAGATGACTGCAAAAAGAGATCTAAAAAATATCTAGTAGGACAGTGGTTCCCCCAGAGGAAACATCCTTAGAAATTAAACTAAAATTTATATCAAAGGTGCACAATGTCCTTTTTTTCTCTTGTCCAATTTTCTTTGTGACATTCCAAATTTGTTGTTTCCATGTTAAAGTGGTTATTTACATCATCAAGACAATTAGGTCATTGCATTTCATCATTAAGATATTTCTAGATTTGGTTAATGGTTGGTTGACTCACCTATCAGGCTATAAGTCAATCACATACCTTGTCCAAATCCATCAAACCCCTATTCAATATTTGTATTTTTATCCCTACACACAACATCCCCTCATTATTAATGAAATTAGGGGAAAGTAAGGAACCCTAAGGTGCAAACTCAATGGTTCCCTTTTCCACACATTTCATTTTTGGAGAACCAGACATGTTAACATTATATACCTTCTAAAAATTCACCTTCGATCTAGTTTTTCTTTGCATTGCTTTACATTTCTCATTTAGGGTTTAATTTTTGCATCATAAAAGCACAAAAATTCAAAAAAAAACATATTGCATTATAAGTTGCAATAGGGTTTATTTTACTCATTTTAGCTCAGATCTACATTTAAATTGTTTTAATAAATCTGCATTAGGTCATTTCAAATTTGAAAACAAAATAAAAAGTTGCATTTTCATACATTTCGGTATCTTGCATATTGCTAAAAAGTGAAAAATTGCACTAGTTAAACCTTTCAAAAAGTATTTTCAGATTTAGCATATTAGAATCGATTAATTTTTGCATTTTAGATATGGAAATTGCATTTTAAGTGTCATTTATTGTTCAAGCATTTTCAAAAATTTTGCATACTTGCAGTTTCAATCACATTTCCATAAATTGAGCAAAATCTATAAAATTATTCACTATCAGACTTGTTTGTACATGAACACAAAACCTTAAATAGTATAATAGACAGTAAAACTTTTAATTTTTCAAAAGCCTACCTAGGACACAGGCATCCTAGGTGCCACTATCCTTCCTTTTTTGGCTCAAATTTCTATCAGACATCTATCTTTGTGTTTTTTGTTTATTTTTTATCTTTGATTTTTGTTTTTTTTTTTATCTTTGATTTTTGTTTCTGGCTATTTTGATGTGTGTGTTTTGTTAGTTTAGTGTTCATCTTGGGTACACTTAAGTGTTTTGAAACTTGTATGAGTTTCACGACATAGTGTCCCTTCACTAATACTTTTGTGAGATGTAGTTCTAGACTTATGGAATATCACACTATTGTTACATATGTTGTGGATCTTGAGTCTTCCAACTCTTTCATACAAAGTTTTTTCAATACTCAACCCATTTTGGACTCTATCCCTAATGCTACCATACCAATAACAACCTTACAAAAACCTATCTTTACACATTTTGAGACTATGGTTGCCCATGTTCCCAAAGAGAAACTGAAAAATTGGACAAGGACTTAGAAAAGCTTTAGAAATTTGTGAGTACTAAATAATTCACTAGTACAACAGTGCCTATAATAGATAACATGAGGAAATTGATTAATGATGCTCAAGGATTAGAGGTTTTGTGTAGCCTATCCCATATAGTGGATAATAATGTACCTACAATGGCTAGTTATGCTCAATCTTTGAGAAACATTCAAAGTCAAGGAGGAAGTCAAGTCTCCCTGCCTACCATTATAGCCTCTATTCCTACGTACATAAATCCAACTATCGCTTCAACAATAAAACAAAGCATTGGTATAACTCCAACATTAGGTATTTCCACTAGAATTCCTTATGTTTTTGGCTCTTCACATGTCACACACCAAGTTTCATCCCCTCTCATACATTTGCAGCATAGTAACCTACCAAGCACATACACACTTCCATCATATTCACCACATTCCCAAAACATGTCAACCAATGACTCCATCATCAACCGAATTTTATAAAACGTAACCTCACTTCAACAACAAATCTCAACTTTAAACTAAAACCAAAATGGAAAACCATCACAATATGTCAAAAGGAGCCCATTGTCACTTGAAATATTGAAAGCACAAATGCCACGAAGGTTTTTGTTAAAGGGTGGAACAGTAGGATTCTGCAATACAAAGGTGTGTAATTTAACATTAATAAGGATTTCATAGCCAAGGTGACTAGTATTCCTTCCAATGGAAGGAAATTTTAAAGAGACAGAGGTGCGGCGAAGAAAGCCCTTGCAAATTTCTTCAAATATGATGATAAGAAGAAGCTTAGGTTGGTTGGTAGTGGTCAGTATGCACACAAATCTCTCAAGCCGCATTGGAGGGGTATTGTTCTGGCCATTATGCATTATTTCACCTTGGAGGGTAGGTTTTTTGTAATCTATGGTTATCACTTCATGCTTTTGAATCATTTTCACCATAATGCTCTGGTTTCGTTTCCTTTTTACCTTTTTCTTTCGATGGAGACTAGTATTGAGGATCATCGGAAGAACCCCAAGAAAGCTATTCTCCATGAAGACCTTATGAATCTCTTTTTTAAGCACATAAAGTTGAAGTTGATTCTTGTTTCTCCTAAGACTCTGGCCTGTAAAAAGGGTGGAATTTTTTTTGGGTATGATACTGGTGATTCGACAACGGAATGGGAAGGGAATTATGAGGATGATGATTCTAATTTTGAGGAGATTCTAGAGGAGGTTAGTGATTTTGTTGAGGTTTCTAAGTCTTTTGAATCCTGGTCTAAGGGTTATGAAACTAATAATGAATTGAAGGAAGTTGTGGTGCCTTTAGTAAAGAAGAATGTGAAGGGGAAGAAAAAATTCCCTAAAAAAGAGAAGTGTTTTGTCAAGCAAAAGGTGGAGGTGTCTAAAGATGTGGAGGATCCCCCTATTTTTGATGTCAAACATACCCCAGGTGCTAGCAAGTTGGGTGATATGGAGATTTCCCTTATTTTGGAGGATAGTCATGGCGCAAGTAACGACCTCTCAGGGTCTGAGCATCCTATGGAGGATATTGAGTAGGGGAATGATGGTTTGTTGTGTTCAAAAGGGGTTGACCCTAACTAGGGTAATTTAGTCTCTCCTATTGGCACTGAGTAGGTTACGAGGAGCAATGTGAAGGTGGAGTGGCTGTAAATTCTGGAAGACTTGGAAAACATGCCAGACAAGCACTGGGTTAAAGTCGAGGTGATTGAAGTGGAGGATTCTGCTGTTGAGGAGGAAATGGAGGATAAAGAGGAGGCTTGGGAGGATCCTGTCAAGAATATTGGTTCTCAAGCTGTGCCACCAGTCAATTGGGATGAGGTTAACATGGGCATGTTCTATAGGATGGATGAGGACAAAACTTGCAACTTGCTCTCGTTGGTGAAGTGGATTTTCTTAGAAGTAAAGGAGCTCAATGTTCATCTTAAGAATTGGCAAGATGTTTGTGTGGCGCTGGTGCATAGCAACCAAAAGGAATTGTCGATCAAAGGTAAGGTTAAGACCATGAATGTTATGTTTGATAGACTTTTTATTGATGTTGATCATCTTGGTAAAACTCATGAGGAGAGGATTACATCCCTGGAATTAGCTGTCCATAAGACTTTTGAGGAGAGGTTTGTTAATATTGAGGAGAAAATTAGTAAGATGTCTGATGATTTGAAGACTATGGTTAACATCAGCAATAATTCCTTGAAATCAACTGCTAAGGGCCTCTTTTTTTAAATGAGAAAGCCATAAAATGGACTGGTAAGTCTCTGGATCTAGGTGATCTAGAGAAGGCCATGGAGGATGTTAATTGCATGAATTTGGTGGAGAAGACTGAGGATATTGGTCTTGCTATGGAGAAGAACGTGGATGTTGGCCCGTGTTTGAGAATGAGGAGCAAGACCAAGAAAAGGGATTCTATTTCATTTGAGGAGCTCAAGGATGTGATGGAGATGCACAAGGGGGTCATTGAGGAAAATATGGCCTCGACCAATGTTCTTGAAAAAATGTTGTAGCTTTGTTGTTTCTTTTGCTTGGTCAACCTTGTTGCTGATGTTTTGTTGTTGGGTTGCTGACGAGTTTCCTATTTTTTTTGTTGTCAGCATTTTAGTTTTTTTGGGCTATAGGCTTTATTGGTTTAGTCTTTCTTGCAACTATTCTCCATTGTAAAGGGTTTTGGGTCCCCTTCAAAACCTGTTTTTCCCTATCAAAAACATAGAGATACCCCGGTTTGACAAGTATAATGGCAAGGGAGACCCTAGCAATCATATATCGACATATATAACCTTGTGTAGTGATTTCATCTTTGAGGATAAGCTCTTGGATAAAATCTTTCCTAGGTCATTGAAAGATATGGCTTTGGAATGGTTTTTTTCATTGTCAAATAATTTAATCCACTCATTCAATGAGCTCGTTGATGCATTCCTCAATCATTTCCAAGTAAACATTGGTCCTAGTATTAATATAACCAATTTAATGCCATGTAAAAATAAAAATGAAAAAGGTCACAGATTTCATAAACCACTATCAGTTGCTTTATTCATAAATTAATCTGACTCTTCTTGATATGGATGTCCAAAGATTGTTCATTGAAAACTTACAACTTGACATAAGGTATAGAATCTTATTAATGAAATTTCCATCCTTCATACATTTGTGTACGACCCTTCTTGATTATCAAAATTTATTTAATCAATATGAAGAGATATCTTCATCAACTCCTACTAGGAAGTTGAATATGTACCTTAAAACAACTATCAACCATTCAAGAAATAAAACAAAAATTTTATCAAGTTTCATACACCTCAAACAACCAACCACATTGAACCTCAAGTTGCTACCATAAGTTCAACCCTATACCAATTTAGACCCAAAGATAGATAGTTTACCCAACTTCCTGACACCCTCCATTCAATCATGTTGCAACTTTTGAGCAAGAACTTAATTTGATTACCTCCTATTAGGCCTATGGACACAACCAAACCTTTACCTCCAAATTACAATCCAAATACCTTTTGTAAATATCATTGCACAAGTGGACATGATACAAAATGATGCATGCATCTTAAACATCAAGTTCAAGACCTCATTGATTCTAATCACATCCAGTTGGGTGGTGTTAATGATTAAGGGAATAATTTTGTTGCCACGCCTAACCAAAACTTGTAAATTTTTACCAACCCAATGCCAAACCATTCATCTAAGTTTGTGTAAGCTTGTGAGGTTAAGAATGATGAGATGAATATTGATAAGATTTAAAATATGAGTGATGATGAGAATAAAAATAATGACGAGAAGTATATAGAATGGTTGCTTTAATAGATGTTCAACCTTGTAAGGGTCAAACCACTGTGTTACCTGACATGGATTTCATCCAGAATGATGCACCTAGACATGCACCTAATGGTCCTCTCTACATTGACGGTCGTATCAATGACAAACTTGTACAAGGAATAATTATTGATCTTGTGTGTGTAGAGAATGTGATCATTGAGGAATTTTTGTTTTTGCAAGAGCTTTATCAAGTTTTTTATGAAAAATCAAAAGCATGGTTGAAAACTCATGATGGTTTTTCTCACTCTACGATAGGTTTGATCACTCTTCCTCTTAAAGGTGGACTGAAACAATTAGATGTCTTATTCTCCATCATATCGACATTGGAACACTTTCATTTGAAGCTAGCCTACCTATGGCTATGCTCCATGGATATTGTCTCATCGATTATTCACAAGTGCATATAGTTCCCCTTTGAAAATGAGATATTCACAGTGCATCATAGTGGATTTAATCCCTTGTCCTCATGTGGAAACTTTTCATTAGATTTATTTTGGCCTCGACCTATGGAACCTAGTAAACCTCATGAGGACTTCTTTTTCCAATCATACCAAAATTTTAAGGAAAATCGTATAGTAGAACTATCCCTTACCAATATTCCACCTGAGGATGAGAAGACTATAATTTCTCCTCCTACCCCACCAGTTGTGGATGAACCTATGCCTGAAGCAATTTCCCTTCCATGTAACTGAGGTAACTATGATGTAGTTCCTCCACCCACGTCATATAAAAGACCAAGAGACAATCAAATGATTCTTTTTGTGTCTCGAAAGATAAAACAAGTGTATAGACC
The DNA here is from genome assembly GCA_007258455.2 of Sequoia sempervirens. NCBI lineage: Eukaryota > Viridiplantae > Streptophyta > Pinopsida > Cupressales > Cupressaceae > Sequoia > Sequoia sempervirens. Next base: position 1,195,531,398 of record VDFB02271358.1, on the reverse strand, counting down.
TAAAGAGGCAGTGGTTTCCCAACCCCTAGTGGTTCCTTCAGTTCCTCCCTTAAGGGAAGAAAAGAGAAAAATGGTCGAGAAACCCGCTCCTACCCCATCATAAATTGAAATTTGTGAAAGAAGAAAATGAAATGCTAAAGAGCATAGGCATAGATGTGCTATTGATCACCAATTAGAAGAAAATAATAAAATAGTACATGATAATCTAACACCTATGCAAACAAATCAAGAATAAATACAACTTTCACCAAGACAAGACATAGAACCAAAATAAGAAATGAAATAAGAAAATCAACTGTAATTGTCATAAAACCTCCCACTATCATCAATTTGGATGATGGAGAAGAAATTGCTAAAATTGATGAAGAGGTGCATAATGAGCTCAATGTTTTATTTTCAAAGAAAATGAATTTAGATGGGGGAAACCAAGATGATCCTCCTAATGAGAGTGACCTATCATGTGTTGAACTTGTAGATGTTCCTAGTACGACACTTGTTGTATTCCCTTTAGCTAGTTTTTTTCCTTTCTTATATGATGAGTAAGATTGGGATGCAAATGACCCGCTTTAGGTTGGCTTGCATGTGCAATACTCCTTTATGTTTGTTTCATGTGTTCTTTGTGTTTGCTTGTATGTGATGTGATCTCTCGTATTGTGTTGCTTGGCGTATTTTTATGGTTATGAGTTTTCTTTGGATGACCCTTGTTTGGTGCAAGGATACAAAGAGAACAAATCTACTATGATATTCTTCTATTTGTATCTTCATTCTTCTATATGTCATTAAATTTCATTTATTTTTGTCTCGTGTTTCCCTTTTGTGGACAATGGAAGGAATCAAGACATTTAGGTCTCTTCCATGTTGACCCAAAAGTTTTTTTGTCTTCTCTATGTGTCATTCCTCCATTGTGTTCATTGTTCATTGAGTATTCAGGGAATGATGTTAGTTTTGAGCTCTATTATATTACTATAGAAAAGATGTATATTGACCTTCAATTTATGGATCCCTTATGTGTTCATATTTTTTATTTGTTGTATTGCATTTAGGGGTGACCCCTTATCATGATGTAGCTTTATTTAGAAACATATCATTAGCATAGGGATTTTTAAATAAGCTCTTGTGACCTTTTTTTGCATGGTATTTATCATTTTCTAATTTAAAGTAATTGCTCACATCATGGTGTTTTGAAATTTCTTTAAACTAGGGGCATACATTGGTATTATTTTGCTTCACTTTGTTCAGAGGCATTAGACTTAGTGGTGTGTTGACATTGGCGTTATTTTTCTTCACTTTGTTCACAGGCATTGGACTTAGTGGTGCATTGAGTTTGGCATTTTTGCTTCACTTTGTTCATGGGAGTTGAACTCATGGTTGCATTGGACAATAATTTTGATCATTTTATGGCACCTTATTAGAGTTATTAGGGAGTATAACTCTTGGTATGGTTATGGGTACACACCTAGTGAAAAGTGGTCCTCACTAGACCTACTATGTTTCTCATTTTCCTACCTTTTCTTGGAGGCTCACCTAGTTAAAATCAATCCTCACTAGCCTGTGTGCCTTCCAGTTTGTGATTCATCTAGAAAATATTGGACTTTTCTATGGTGTGATTCATGAATAAATTTGGTGTGGGTCCTAGAATAACATAGCTTGCTAGTCCATACCCCCCTTTTTATGAATTTCATGTTGACATTGTATATTTGTGTATGTTGTCTTGTTGCATTTCATACATGTGTGTTACTTTATGCTTATGTTAGTTTACCATGGGATCTTAGATCTTGGGGGCTTGATCACCTCCCTTGATCATTAGTCATCCTATCTCTTCAACATTCATACAATTGGACCCCTCTTGACATATATTTTCTACTTTAGCGTGATTCTGAGCATAAGTTCTTACTCTCACTAAAGTGGGTGCTAAATGTAACATCGTAAATTGTCACCTTTGACAATTTCACACTATGTTTTGCTCCCCTTTAAGTTATTGGACCTAATTAAGCTCCTAATTTCTAAAATTGTGCATTCCATGGCTTTTTTAAAATATTTTTTGATAATTTGCAAGCATAAAACAAATGCTCTCATTTAATGCTATGTCCCCGACACTTTAAACCCCCAAAAATAGGGTTGGGACACTGGTTCCTAGGGTGCCTATGTCCCCCTATTTTGGCTCCAAATTCATATATGTCAGTGTCGACATTTTATTAATTGAAATTCAAATGTCTAAAGTCAATTGTCAGGATTTAATTTTTTAGAAATTAGAATAACATATAAATACCTAGTTATTGCATTATTTGAAGATCATCAAGGAATAAGTGAAATAATATTGGAAAAATTATGATCAAGAGCATTCAAGAGCAAGTCAAGAGAAGCCATTAAAGGATGTATTGCACCAATTCAAGATCCAACATCATGTCAAAGTTTATGTGAGTTTATTCATGTTCATGTTATCATTTTTTTGTGAAGGATAACCCTTGTTGTAGGTCTTCAATGCAATTCAAGCATTCAAGCAAAATCAAGCAAGCAAGATCCAACATCCTTGAGATGATGTGTATGACTTCAGTCCTTCAAGGAAGCCATTGAAGGGTTGTGAGTTGCAACACTTTGTGATTTCATCTTTCACCCATTTATCATTGACATTACCATTGTGGAAGTGGAAACACTTACACGAGGTTTGACTAAGGCAAGCCCCTAAAATGGCCCAAAATTTCTTCTCTTTTTTAATGCATATTTCAGGTATCTTAAAGATCAAAGGTGTTGAAATAATGAAGAAAGAACCCTTTGATGTGTTTTCATTGATGCCAACAATGTTTGTTGGTAGTTTGTCTGATCTGGTAAATAATTTTTGTGTCACTTTGATTCAGTAAATTGATCTAGATTTTCTCATGTTATGAGATCTGCTTAAGCAATTACAATATGTTGTTTGGGATTGCTAAATATATTTATGTTCAATATTTTAGCAATTTTGGTCAATCTGGTTGAAAGTTACAAATGCCAGAAGTTTGAAAAACTATATTCTGGCTTATATAGTACAAGATGATAAGTGTTATCTGGTTCACATTCCTCTAGTGTTTGGTTTCAGACTCTACAATTTTGGGAGATGATTTACAGTTGTCTACACTATATATATTCCAAATGGTGTGTGCTTATACAATTACATGGATGATCGATGTTGGATGGATTGGCTTATTTTGTGATTAAGTCTAATCCCTGGCTGACCTAATGTTTGAAATTATGTTATGATGATTAATATGTATTGTAGATGTTAAGGGGATCTACTTTAGACCTATGTCAACCTTAGTTCAAGTTTTGCATGTTTTTTTTAAGCACAAAGAATTTTTTTCCAGGTACGAAGACAACAAAGTTTTTTGAATTAAAATGGGGTTACATTTAATCAAGACCTAATTGACGTATGCAGATGTAATAGGGTATATATGTGAAATAGTCTTGAGTCACAAGATGATGAGAAGATGATATGAAGTTAAGTAGTATGGTGTGTGTGTGAGAGATTTGATGTTGTGTGAACTTGTGAATTTATATGTGTGAAATCAAAATAAGGGAATAATTGTTGTCATGTATGTTGAGTGACTGTAGAGTAGTGCAATGTTTTGTTTTTAGAACTTCATTGGAACTAAATTCAACACAAGGAAGGTGCATTTTACATCAGTTCACACCTTGGTTGTGTAGCCATTTTTTTTCTTGTATCTATTTTTCAAGCTATGAGCCTTCTAAGGACAGTGAGACCTGGTAGTGATCCCTATAATACCTTATAACTGGTTACATATTGTGAGTTAATCCTCACCGTGGTTTTTCCCTTTTTGGGTTTTCCATGTAAAAATCCTAGTGTTCATGTGTTATGTGGTGTTGTGATTTCCTTCATGTACACATTCATAGTTGCAGTTAAATATGTTTTGATAATTGGTTGGATTATGAATAGATGGTTTAATAGAATACTAATTCACCCCCCTTTTAGTATTTTGGGTGTTCAACAATTGGTATCTGAGCCTAGTTCCTTTTGAAAAGTCTAATAGCTTGAGGAAGATCTTGGAGTTTGAACACATGGCTAATAAAAGGTATTCTATCCCTTTGGAAGAAATTTCTGAATATGAAGAAGATGATTGTATGTTTGACAAAGAAGAACTTAAAGCTACTGTTGAATATCTTTAAAAAGTTGAAAGTGAACAAAATTTTGAAGGAAAGCCTAGGAGAAGCAAATGAATGCATCAAAAAGTTGAGAGAACAAATCAAGAAGTTCTAAGAAATACATAGAGAAGTTAATGAACAATTGAAGAAGGAAAATGAAGACATCACTAGACTAAAAGTGCAAGTGGAAGAAAATAAGAGAATTGGGGATTGTCTAAAAGCTAAGATACAAAGCAAGGTTGATAAATGTACAAAGCTTGAACAAGAACTAGTAACCCTAAGATTTGATCTAGAGAAAGCAAGAGCTCATGAGGAAAAATTCAAAACAAGTACTATAATTCCTGATGAAATTATTGCAATTCATAAACCTTCTAAGGATAAAAGTGGTTTGGGACTTGAAGAAGGACAAAGTTCACAGAAAAATCAGACACCTAACAAGGTTAACAATCAAAAGAAGACTCAAGGAAGTGGCAGACAATTCAAGAATCAAAGAAGCAATACTGGAAGACCTCCTATCAGACAACCAAATTCTCAAAGGTATCCATCTTTTAATGGTATTTGTTTTTCATGCAATAAATTTGGACATAAGGTTGTAGAATGTAGAAGTAGAATGAATTAGAATGTTGGATCCTTTTCTGGACAATGTTTTGCATGCAATAAATTTGGACATAGAGTTGGTGAGTGCAGAATTCAGATGATGAATAGATTCAATACTGGTAGAATTTTTCAATCCTTCAATGGCTATTGTTACACATATAATGTATTTGGATATAAGGCTAACCAGTGTAGATCAAGAATGAATAGAAGTCAGTTTGGTCAAAAAAATGTTGTATGCTACAATTGCAACAAGCCTAGACATATTTCAAGATTGTGTAGAAGCAAGAATGGAAGGAAGACTAATCCAAAACTAAGGAATAATCTAGTGAAGAAACTTGATCCTACTGAAGTCAAGAAATAAATGGAGAAGATATGGAAGAAAAAGGAGGAACCTAGGAACAAGTATGAATCACATGCATTTGTACCTACATCTGGTGTAGATATTTCTTTTGAAAACTAAACCCATGACAAGCTTAGGGGAGTAGTAACAAAAAAATACAAGAAACCCCTGGTATCACGAGGTGTCAAGCAGTGAGATGAAGATATATGGTGCAGATTGGTATGCTTAAGCTTTTGGAAAAGATTCTAGTAGAAAATACAAAAATCCGAAATATTGTAGAGCCTTTTTTGGATTACAGTGTTTTCATGAAGTGCTTGCCAGCTTTTGGGAATTTGAGGCATTAAATACGAAATTAGGGTAGATTGAAAATGTATAAAGTGAAGTCCCCGGTCAATTTTTAAATTAATTTTGCACATTTTAAAGAAAGTAGAATGAATTGAGGAGTGACTGGAGGCGATCCAAAGCAAATTGGTTCAAACCCTAGTTTTTTTTTAGCATGAAAAAGGTATTTATTGCTATATGTTCTTTGTGGGTTTGTATTAGAAGTGACTTTACAAGAATTTGAAGGTAGAATTGAGGTTATAATGGATACACCAACTGTAGTTGAGATTACTAAAAGACCTAGACCAAATTTTAAGAGGTTTTCATGGAAAGTTTTCGAGAATGACCCCAACAGTGCATTTTCGAAGATCCCAATTAAGGTTTTTCCCACTGAAGACACAAGAATATATATACATTGTAAATTGGAAGAGTATGATCATCAAGTGCTCAAGGATTTATGGTCTAATGAGTTAACTAGAGATGAATTTTTGGTGAAACCAGAATATGGAAGCCTAGTGCGAAAGAAGCTAGACATTTGGAATTGGTCTCCCAACTTTAGCAATAATTTGGATGCAAAGTATGTGAAGATAGCCCTAAGTAGACTGCGTGAAAAATTCATGTGGACTGGTATGCCTGGATTGATTTCAAAAGATGCAATTAAGGTTGTGACTAGATTGTGTGATATTAGACCTGTACCATTGTTGAAGTCTATGAAGAATGATGTAGCTATGCAATTGATCAATGCCACATTTGACAGGAGGGAACTAACTACTAAACCAATCATCAATCCTATAGTGAAGTATGCATCTATGATGATTGGTCTCAAAATATATTTCCAAAACAAAGAAAAATTTGTATCTACAACTGCAATATATGTTTCTTAATGAGAAAGATTATGATTTGTGTGATTTGCTTCAACAACTTCTAGAGAACTTGCATCAAACCAAAACAAAGAAATAGGCTTTCAAGTATGGAACACTGATTATTTTCTTACTTTTCTACTTTATGAGAGAGCTACCTGAAAGCAAGAACATTACATGGGATAGAAGCAGACTAGTTGCAAATCAAATTCTTGACTATTTACACAACATTGGAGACTACAATGCACAGGTTGATGCATTGACTACATTTTTCTCTGTATTCCAAAGGAGAATGTATGAGAGAGAAAGAATTCCTAATAGTTTAGTGGAGAAGTATGTAAATGACATAACCTTTCTTGTCTCCACTAATGAATGCATAATAGAAGCGGTAGAACCTAGAACAATATGGATTGAACCTCTCAGATATGAAATTGATGAGAAATAGGTTGAGAGATACATTGAAATATTGTTAAGTAGCCCTAAGGACCCCTCTCTACCTAGACATGACACATATGAGGAGAAATCTACTAAAGTATACTTGGAGACCTCAACTCCTGCTAGAACAAAAAGGGTAAACAAATAGGTTGAACAACTCTTTGGAATGCATGGCTTCTTGAAAGAAGATGTTGATAGATTAAGGGGAGTTGCAATAGAAAGGAAAGCTAAAGTAGTTGAGACAGTCGATGAGTCCTCTAGACCATGTAGATTAGGAAGATCAACTTCCACCCTTGCCTCTACAATACCAAAACCTACTGCCATAGCTGTCATTAAAGGGAAGAAAGTGGAGCCCAATGCTTCAACTGCAGTTGGTGTACCTGCACCCTCCAGACCTAGCACCCATATCTCAAAGAGGAAGAATGTACCTCTAGTAGCACCCCCAGCTACCTGTGAAAGAAGAAAGAAACAAAAAGCATCTAGAGATTAAAACTTAAGTGATGTTGTGGAAGAAGAAATTAAACTTGGTTTATAGGAAGAAAAACAATTGAAAAGAAAAAGAATAATCAGTGTTTCCACCAGCAGTGAGGGTGCCTCACAAGAGGCTAGTACTGAATCTAAGAGGGCCAGAGTCAATATTGTGGATTTGTCTAAAGAAGAGGATATGGAAAAGGAGAAAGAAGCTTTCAAAATTCATATGTACAAGAGGAAAGAGGAAAAGAAAAAAGATGAAGGCACATCAAAGTCTGAGAAAAAGAAGCCCAAGACTTCTCCGACAAGAGCTCATCCACCTATAAAGCTAGAATCCTTGGTTAGCAATATGTTAGAACATGATGGCTTATTAGAATCCACTACCAAATATATGATGAATCTAATGAGGAAGATCAAAAAACTATTAAATAGATGCTATTGTTCAGTATATGATCATTATGGATGAAAATATGGACAACATGAAGGAGAAAGTAACTAATGTTGTATGGAAAGCTCAGGTGAAAAGAAAACATAAAGTTGTTAAAGCAGAAAACAAGATCAAAACCCATTCCTTGAACAAGATTGGATCCTCTTTGTCTGAGGATGATAAGGCCACCCTACTAGAAGCATACACACAATAGTTCAGGGTAAAGGAAAGAGTTACCATTCTTATGACTAGAGAGAAGGACAACATTGAAAATTTAAAACAAGAAACTTTTGACATAGTGAGAGACATGGCTCTAAAATACAGGATGATTGTTGATCCTGCATCTGATAAAACCCAAGTCAAAGAGCTTGGTAAAGATAATGTTACTAATGAAGAGGAAAATATTCCTCCCATATCTAATTTACCTATTTTTCAAGAAGTAGTAGTAGAAGGGGTAAATGCTCATTCTACATATGAGACTCCACATTTGGATGTTTTAGGGAATATGATTGATGATGCACATGCTCCTCCAAGAACATCTACTCCTCCAGAAGACACTAAGAACACAATCAAAGAAAATAATGAAGATTAGAATAAGAATGATGCCAATGATAATGCTAAATATCAACATGACAAACATGATAAGGATACTGAAAATGAAGGTGAAGAAAATAAAAATGGAGAAGAAGAAGGTAAAGATGAAAACAATAATGATAAGAAGGATGATCAAGATGAAAAGGAGGATGAAAAGAAAGACATGCAAAAGGAAAAAACCTTTGAAAAAGAAGAAGAAGAAGAGAAAGAAGAGAACAAAGAAGAATCTGTAGTTGAAAGAAATGAAGAAGAATCCCTGAAGACCACAATGCCAACAAAATCACTCAAAGAATCCTCTGATAACACTCTCAAGGGTCATTTGACAAGACAAATAAGGATTCAACTAGCCATTCCTCTCTAGTTGGTTTAGCTCCCGTCACAACAAGGCTATTTTTATTTGAATAAGATCACACCTGTTTAGAGAATACAGATTGGAGAAACTTTTATTACCTCTAGGAGAAAAGAAATTATAGGAACTCATCAAAAGGGGTCTGAGCTAATCAATGATACCATCAAAGTCTTATAGGATGCAACCCCCAGTACCACTATTGATGATTCTCTAACACCTGTTGAGAATTTGAAATTGTTGGTTGATTCATTCAAGGAATATACTTTTGGCCTAAAAGAGTAGGTTGCAAAAGAAGCCAATTCAAGGATTGCGGATAAAAGATTACTTGAAATTCAGGATAGATGTGCAGCTACACATGGCAAGGTCATGAAATGCTTGGAAGAAGTGAAGGAATGTGAAGATGAGGCTCAAAGACTATTCTTGCATTACATGAGATGGTTGGATGCTACTCAAGGCATTAAGGACCTAATGGACTCAATAGAGTCACAGTTGACCAATGCCTCTGGAACTTATGACCTTACAAAAGACAGAAACTATGCCTCTTGGATTGCAATTTCAGATTTACAAAATAAGTTTTTCACCTTGCAAAGAGAGAAACAGGATGTTATAAGGCGATTCGGTCAGCTTGGAGACCTGGAAAAGTGCAAGCATATACTTATAGAAAGTGTTCTCGCTGAAGCTAAAAAACTTGAAAAGACAAATCCTTATCTAACTACTCTAGAAGGAGAGTCAAGTTTGGTGGAGTTGGAATCAATGCATAAGGTGCTTGTTACAACTAGGAAGAGTTGGGATGAAGGGAAATATGCTTGGGAAGCTATTCTCAAGGAACTTGATGGTGATTCCTCCTCCAGGTGAACTTATTTCACCTTGTATATTATTTTTTAGTTTCTTTCAATTTTTCTTTCCTATACATATGATTGGATCTAATTATGGGGATTGTCTTTCTATTAATGTGTCTCATTGGCACAACCTTTGTCCTTGATGGCAAATGGGGAGAATTTTGAGAATTTTTGCTGCTAAAATGTTGGAAATGTCTGGAGAAGTTTAGATATTGTGTTTGAGAGAGAAGTTTTTCTTTTTTCTTAAGATGGATTTAAAGTTGAGTTGTTGAAACTCATTTTGTCGAAATTCATTTTTTGGAAAATGTTGCCATCAATGAAAAAGGGGGAGATTGTTGAAAGAATGAACAAGGAATCCTTTGATGTGTTGTCATTGATGCCAACAATGTTTGTTGATAGTTCGTCTGATCTAGTAAACAATCTTTGTGTCACTTTGATTTGATAATTTGATTTGGATTTTCTCATGTTATAAGATCGACTTAAGTGGTTATAGTATGTTGTTTGGGATTGCTAAATATATCTATGTTTGAGATTTTAGTGATTTTGGTCAATTTGGATGAAAGTTACAAATGACATAATTTCAACAAACTATATTCTAGCTTATACAGTACAAGATGATAAGTGTTATCTGGTCCACATTTCTCTAGTGTTTGGTTTCAAACTCTACAATTTTGGTAGATGATTTACAAGTGTCTGCACTACATATATTCCAGATGGCGTGTTCTTATATGATTACATGGATGATTGATGTTGGATGGATTGGATTATTTTGTGATTAAGTCTAATCCCTAGCCGACCTAATATTTGAAGTTGTGTTATGATGATTAATATATATTGTGGATGTTAAGGGGATCTATTTTAGATTCGTGCCGACCTTAGTTCAAGTCTTGCACATTTTTTTTTAGTCCAAAGAAGTTTGTTTCCATGTATGAAGCTGACAAAGTGTTTATGAATTGAAATGGGGCTACATCTAATTAGCCCAACCTAATTGATGTATGCGGATGTAATAGGGTATATATATCAAATAGTCTTTAGTCACAAGATGATGAGAAGATGTAATGAAGTGAAGTAGTATGGTGTGTGTGCGAGATATGATGTTGTGTGAACTTGTGAATCTATATGTGTGAAATTATAATAAGGGAAGAATTTTTGTGTATGTTGAGTGATTGTAGAGCAATGCAATATTTTATTTTTAGAACTTCATTGAAACTAAATTCAACACAAGGAAGGTGCATCTTACATTAGTTCAAACCTTGGCTGTGTAGCCATTTTTTTCATGTATCTATTTTCAGGCTGTGAGCCTTCTAAGGACAATGAGTCCTGGCAGTGAGCCCCGTAATATCTTATAATCGGTTAAATACATCGTGAGTTAATCCTCACCATGGTTTTTCCCTTTTTGAGTTTTCCACGTAAAAATATTGGTGTTCATGTGTTATGTGGTGTTATGATTTCCTTCATGTACACATTCATAGCTATAGTTAAATATGTTTTGATAATTGGTTGGATTATTACTAAATGTTTTAATAGAATACTAATTTACCCCCCTCTTAGTATTATGGGTGTTCAACAAAAGGAAGTTTGTAGATACTTTATTCATTGTTGCATTCAAAACCCTAGGCCTTGACAACTCATGGAAACTCAATTTTAGAAATATCCGAAAATGATCCAACAAGTTTGTAAATGAGAAACGAAAGTACAGATCTAACATCAAAGGATTGTGTAAAAAAATCTGAAAAATACCTAGTAGAATAGTGGCGCCCCCAAAGGAAATTTCCTCAAAAATTTAGCTGAAATGTATATCACAGGTGCACAGTGTCCTCCAATTTCTATTTCTATTGTTTTATTTTCTTTGTGACATTCTAGATTTGATGTTTCTATGTTAAATTGGTTATTTGCATCATTAGGACAATTAGGACATTGCATTTCATCATTAGGATATTTTTAGATTTGGTTAAGGGTTGGTTGACTCACCTAACATGTTGTAAGTCAATCACATACCTTGTTCAAATCCATCAAACCCCCATTCCATCTTTGCATTTCCATCCCAACACACAAGATCCCCCCATTGTTAATGAAATTAGGGAACAATTTGGAACCCTAAGGTGAAAACTCAAAGGAACCCTTTTCCACACATTTCACTCCCTAACATAAACTATGTGTGCTTCAACCTCCTTTACTCTAGTAACTAAATTAGGCTTGACTTGTAGTCCAACTTTTTGTATGTTGAGCCCCTATACATATCATATAAAAGAGAATATTTTAGAATATATTTAAGGGATGGATATATAACTCTTGAATGTTTTCAAAAAACTATATAAATTGACATCAAAACATTAAACTTAATCTCTATAGTTTAGCTCTTGTAAACTCAATTCTCTAAATCGACATTTTCTTATAAAGTTTGCAAGGGGGGTCCATTGGGGGAGGGTAGGAGAGGGTTTAGCTCAATAATATTTAGGGTTTAGGGTATTAGTTATAAGAGTAGAGAACATAGTGGTTTTAGTAGAGGCCTTAAGAATGGCAATGGGATCCACAACAAAAATAAGTGAATATATAAGGATTTTATGGAAGAAATTTAAGTATTTAATTGAAGTTTATTTATCTTGAAGAGTGGATAATAATATATATGAAGGATAATATTTATGAGATCTTGTCTAAATGGAATAGACCTGGAAGGATGGTAAGGTTATATTCTAAGGGAACATGTCTCTAGGATGTTTCAAGATTTGGAGTTCAATTAGACATATCTAAGATATTTCATCATCTTTTTTTTGATGATTATCTAGTGTTTAGGTAGGAATATAAGGTAACAAGGGGGATCCATTAGGGAAGGGTAGGAGATGCTTTATCATAGATGTAAGGAAGGCATGTTCAAAAAGGTTTTAATCGAATTTAATGGAAAACATTTAAAGGAAATTAAAAATGAAATGATATAGATGGAGTAGAGCTCATTGAATATCCATGGGGTAAAGGGTTCACTAAGAAAAGAGGTATGAGAAGGTTAAAAGGAGTAAGTTATAGAAACAAGACATAAAATCCTTAATTTTTTTATGGGATAATTGTTTAGATTATTATTTAAGTGAGGGTTCTTTGAGGGATAAAAATATATCTAAAAAAGAGAGATAAAATGAATGGAAAACATAAGATTTAAGGAGTATAGCCCAAACCAAGGGTAAGGTACATGTTATCACTTTGTGCCTCCCATTTTATTTCCCATAAGTTATAACTGATCCAATAAATCTTAATGGGTTTATCTTGCTCAAATATGCCACTAGTAGTTGTATTATTCCTTTTCTAAACTTAAATACCCATTTGAAAAAATATCAAAGAAGTGGCTAAATCTCCCTCTTTCCTCTTTTGGTCTCGTCAAAATATTGAGTCCCAAATGGACATTTGGATCAAGTCCAAAAGTTAGTTTTATTTATGAGTCCCTGCTTCCTCTTTTGGTCCAGTTAGAGTATCAGGTCCTGAATGGACATTTGGATCAAGTTCAAAATTTCATTTTCTTTTTGAGTACTCACTTCCTCTTTTGGTCCCATCGGAGTATCAAGTTCTAAAAGGACATTTGGACAGTCCAAATCTATTCCCAATTCCTCATTCTCGTCACATTTGATCTCTTTGTAACTTTGGGCCTCACAGGGATCTTTGGACCAAAGTTCCAAATATCCAAATCCATTTTTTATTCCTCATTCTCGTTATCTTTGGTCTCATCAAAAATTTGGTCCAAACTTTGGGTCCCATAGGGATTTTTGGACCAAAGTTCCAAGTTTCCAAATCTATTCCCAATTCCTTGTTCTTGTCACCTTTGGTCTCATTGGAACTTTAGGTCCCACAGGGATTTTTCAGACCAAAGTTCAAAGTGTCCAAATCCATTTTTGATTACTTTTTCTCATCACATTTGGTCCCTTTGAAACTTCAGGTCCCATAGGGATTTTTAGAGCAAAGTTCCAAATGTACAAATCCATTTTTTATTCCTTGTTCTTGTTGCCTTTGGTCTTGTTGGAGTTTCGGACCCTGTGGGGACTTTTGGACATTTTTGCTAGATTTTCACATTTCAACCCTAGAATCACCATTAATGTTGCAACGACTTCCCCAACTACCAGATTTGATTCTTAAAGCTACATGAATGATTTTAAATATATTTTACCAATTCCAAGTGGAAAAAATAGTGCCCATGCTTCATTTATTGCTTGTAGACTACTTTTATGTTAGAGGGCCATCCCTATCCACAATTTTGCTACGAAATTGTGGGTGTTTCTTCTCTTCATCCATAGATTCATCAATATGGAAGCGTGGCTATGGCATAAAGGACCTTATGGTGGGATTTCAGCTCAAGTTTTGGGATGTACACATGTCTACACCTGATTTATAGGTTTTTGGCTAGGGTTTCCTGCCTAGTCACATGCCCTATCTCTCTCCTATGACCCTCAGATGAATATAAGGAACTTTATGCTCATTATAATGGTTCTTCCCTAGTTTCTCTAGCAGACACTGTATTTTAATGCATTCTACAATTTTAAATAGGATTATTCCTTTGCATTAGTGAGAGTTTTCATTTTACCTCTTCCCCCCTTTGGATATGTTGTGTTTATCTCTCTTACCTTCATGTACAAACACATGTTTTACCATTTTATATGCCTATATGCTATGTTAACTACCTTTATAGGTTTTTATTGTGAATCTTTCTTTCCTTCTACTATCTTGTCAAACCCTAACCTCCATATGTACCCTAGGAAATTGGTAGAATAGAGAACTGTGTAAGTCATACAACTATCTTCATTGATGCATTGTGTTGTTCTAAGAAGGAAGACACAAATATAATTTAGGTTTACATCACATCTCCTTCCCTCTTTTATGTAGCTCTTTCTCTCCCTTTTCCTCTATGAGCTAGTAGAATAAGACTAGTGATAGGATTTCATATGATAGGTTATACCAACATATTTTCACCTAGTTTAGAAGAGGAAGTTGACCTTCTCTGAAGATCTAACCTCAATTGCAAGGTACCACACCTTGAGGTTGTTTTCATTTTGTTATTGTAATATTAAGCCTATGTTTAGTAGGGTTTAATTTTATGTGAGAACAATATAAAACTAGCATAAGGAATGGTTAGTTAATTTACTTGAAGAGAATTTGGCCAAGAAATAGTCATCATAGATTTAGCTCAATAATATTTAGGGTTTAGGGTTTAAGATTTAGAGTTTAGGATTTAGGGTTTCTAGGGTAAATAGGGTTTAGGGTTTAGGGTATTAATCATAGGAGTAGGGACCATAGTGGTTTTAGTAAAGGCCTTAGGGATGGTAATAGGATCCACAACAAAAATAAGTGAACATATAAGGATTTTATGGAAGTGATTTAACTATTTAATTGAAGTATTTATCTTGCAGAGTGGATAATAATAGATATGAAGTATAATATTTATGAGACCTTTTCTAAAAGGAATAAACCTGAAAGGATGATAAGTTTAGATTCTACTTGGGAACATCTCTCTAGGATGTTTCAAGGATGGGGCCAATGAGATATATCTAAGATATTTCATCATATTTTTTGGAATGATTATCTAGTGTTTAGGTAGATATATAAAGGTCATAAGGGGGATCCATTGGGGGATGGTAGGATAGGGTTTATCATAGATACAAGGTGGGTATGTTCAAAAAGGTTTTAATCAACTTTAATGGAACATATTTAAAGGAAATTAAAAATAAAATGATACAAATAGAGTAGAGCTCATTGGATATCCATGGGGGTGAAGGGTTCACTAATAAAAGAGGTATGAGAAGGTTGAAGGAGTAAGTTATAGAAACAAGAGGTAATGTCCTTACTTTTTTTATGGGATTATTATTTAGATTATGATTTAAGTGAGGGTGATTTAAGGGATAAAACTATACTAAAAATGAGAGATAAAGAGTATAACAACATAAGATTTAAGGAGTATAGCCTAAACCAAGGGTAAAGTACAAAACTATTCTAAGGAATGATTAGTTTATTTAGTTGGAGAGAATTTGGCCAAGACATAGTCATCATAGATTTATCTCAATAATATTTAGGGTTTAGGGTTTATGATTTAGGGTTTATAGGGTAAATAGTGTTTAGGGTATTAGTTATAGGAGTAGGGAACATAGTGGTTTTAGTAGAGGCCTTAGGAATGGTAATTGGATCCATAAAAAAATGAATATAATACATACTTGAATTGAAAAAAATACTTTAATTAAAAATAATTTGATCTTATTGTTCCTGATATTATAGAATATGATTTAGTCGAAAAAAATTACATGATTTATAAAATAAATAGTTTTAATTAAAAAATACATACCTTCTCTTTGATTTTAATATATTTGCATCCTTTCTTCACATATTTTTTGTTCCTTTTCTGTTGAATATGATTGTGTGGTCTTATTTTCCTTGTCCTTTTATTTACCATCTCCTTCAAGTTGTAAAATATAATTTCAGTAACCCCTTTGCCAATTTTTTGTGTGTAATGTCTCAAAAATTGTAAATATAAATTTTTCAATTCCACATTCCAAATGCAAATTACTTCCAAAAAATAAAAACAAAAAAAATAAATCTTTATTTTTTGATATAAAAAACACAAAATTAACCTCATATATGTAATTCACATTAACATTTAATTGGAAAAAATTGACTTAAAATATCCTTCGTTCAAAGGTTGGCATCTAATTTCTTTTTAATATTATTTTATTAGCAAACCTTAGTTCGAAGGTCCTTTGTCACTAATATTTAATACTATTTTGGCCACTCAAATGGACCTTCATTTGAAGGTTCCTTTGAATGAAGGAACCTTCAAAGGAAGGGAAAATCTTCAGTCAAAGGTACCTTCATTTGAAGGACCTTTGAACGAAGGCCCTTAGCTAGACACTTTCAATGTCTACTTTAAATTTTCCTCAAAAAATCTAATTTCAAACATGGGGTTGGACCTTCAAATGAAATTAACTTGACAAGATAATTACAAGATTATAGTCTTTAAATTGAGCTTTCCAACAAGTATAATTTCAATATGTTTTTATTTTATTATATATATTTTCTGTATATTTTACTAAACATAGGTTTTTCACTAAACATCAAGTTATTTTTTCTACACATGTGAAAAAATAGTAAAATACTGAAAAAATCCAAAAAATATCTATTCACTAGGTTTTAATGTCCTTGTTTCAGCAAAAAATATTGAATTTTGATATATACAAAATAAGTTATATTTTACGACATACATATATATCCAAATTATAATTACTCCGACTTCAAAAATTAATTTTTAAAAAATGCAACAAAAAATTATGAAAAAGTATCCATGCACTAGATATTGGTGTTAGAAATCTATATTTAAAAAAATATATTTTTATCCAAGTTTCTAGAAAAAAAAGTTGTGTTATGACATAAACATCACTTTAAAAAAATATTTTTTACTATAAACAAATTAATAAAAGTTACGTAAAAAAAATATTTCAAATTAAAAATTAAAAATATATTTAGAATCTACACAAATCGTCACAAATCACCAGTTCACGTAATCTTCAAATTCTTAATGATTTAGCTACCATAGGTGTCAGAAAGTGAAGTTTTTGTTAAAAATGTTGATTTCAATCTCCAACTTTGATAAAAAAAAAAAGTGGAACTCATTATTGTGGGATTACCCAATAAGAAATCTATTTAAGCATCATTAAGAAGAAATGTGCAAAAAGTTGTGCAAGTTATGTAAAGTGAAGTTAATTCTTATAAAACATGTTAGATATATTTTCAAATGAAACTTTCCCTCATAGTAGATTATGGTATCAAGATTATGAAATTCATCTACCTCCTTTCAAGTTGAGCCTAATGCCCAAATAATAACAAAATTCATATTGCATAGAACCTATTGTGGGTTGATGCCAAATCAAGTCATTTTAGGGACATTCATTTGTATCCCACTTATGATAAAATATGGTAATAGCATTTAATAGAATACTTGTAACAAAAAAATATACCAAATGTTAGAATGTCTTTCCTTTTAAACCATCAATAATTATATTTGTTCACCAATATAATTTTTTAAAACAATGACTATTTATACTAGAAAAATGATTAATTTCATAAACATTGGAAAATAATTTTCATATTTACATGTGAATAATTTATAAAACCAAAAACTAGTATTTTTCATAATGTTGTTCTTAGGGACAAATAATAATTTTTGATTAGCTATAAATGAGGCAAGAGACACACAAAAAGAAGAGAGAACCATGTCATCCATGATATTCACAAGGAATCAATGTGACATAATACTATAATAGGTATACTCCATAACACATCATAATTCGCTAGTTGTATACTATGATATTGAATTAGGACAATGATTCCTTCTAAATACTTATCTAACTGCTAAAATATAATCAAAATATTATAGATTTTATTTAGAAATACATTCTTCTATAGAAGCCTACATACAAGGTTCTACATATCTCATTTGATTTGACACAACATGACTAGGAATGTGGATATTATCATTGCAGGCCCAATAAAAAATAAAGATGATAATTCATTTAGAATTTGTGTAGGACAAACGTCTCACAAATTTGAGTGGTGACATTTCTAGAATATAAAGATCAAGATATTTCAACATTGTCTAGATGGAATATTCCTTTTTAAATTTTTTTAAAAGAAAAAGTGAAGTTGACTTGATAGTTAGTAATGTTGGTCATTTTATATAAGCAAAATTTGTATTATAGATGTGCATACACTATATGGGTCCAAATTAATACTTCCTATGGAAAAACTAACCTAATATAGATACCTCAAATGTCAATACCTATAGATATTACTATGTTTTCTTATCCTTATAAAAAATATTGCTATTATTCTATATTCTTTGTATTATTGAAGATTAAGAATAATGAGATATCACTTTTTTTCCTTTGCACATGCTTCTTTATTCAATTCTCTATGGGAAGTATGTAGATTCTATGGAAGAAATTGTTGGAAAGATTCTTAGTAACTTGATGAAAATCTCAATAGACTATCTAGGGGCTAACCAATATAATGCATACTACATGTATGATGCTTAGAGACCAGAACCATATATAAAAAACAGCCAAATGAATTGAGAAGTAAATTTTTCCTGTAAGGATCCTTATAGCATTGATTAACTTATCATTCTCACATCATTTCATGTTATCTTACTTTCATAATGTCTTGAATTGTTGTTACATATTTTTGACCTTTAATGTTCATTTTGAATTACCTTGAAGAATTGATAATTCCAATAAATCTTAAAATCCTTTTTTTTTTATATGTATTTACTAGAATATTGTTTGTCTAAAATATGAAAGTTGAGTGTAATTCTGTTCAAATTGGACCAATAATATACCCCCTTTCTCTTATTATCTATTAATAAATTTATAATATTATTATTTAGAAAAATGCATAGGTTCATAAGTTCATATATATGACATTATAGATGATCTAAAAAGAATGCATCATTCTTCGATGGTATTGAACATTGTTACTATGCCATGGAGTTTCCTCCTACATTGTCCAACTATCTTTGACACCTTTTGTGCTTTAGAAATTAAAGCATTGAAGTAAAAATGAAATTCCTCACTCTACATAGAAAAATATCATAATGAAAATAGAATAATAGGGATAATCCTAATAGATAGAAAAAATGCAAATCCTAAGAATTTTGAATAACAAGCACCTTCATAACCCTATGATCTTTAACAAATTGGTGGGTTATACTTTATCTTTTAGATAATCTATCTTATTTATAAATTACACATTAGTGTAACATCCCTCACTTTTGACCTTTGTGACATTGACTAATATTATATGCTATTATGTTTTGTGGTGATTGCATATGGAATATTGTATTGGTATTTAAGTACAACTATTGATTTAACGTATTTTTAATAATGTGTGATTGCTAATTATCACGATTAATTATTTATATGGTGATTATCCTATTATAATTATTATTGTTGCCTAACAATGTTACTAAGTATTTTGTGGTGAGATTATGGTATGCAATAGATATGGATACTAGAAAAGGTGAACTATGTATGTCCTAGTGTTGAATAGCCATAATATGAGTCAGTTGTGTGGGTATTAATTAATCTTTAAAATAATTTAAATTTATTAATTAATATCCAATGCATAGTAACTTCTTAGCTAGAGTAGGACCACTAGAATGGGCCCCAAAAATACCTCGATGTACCTCACTTAAAGTTGTTTGAGCTTCCTCCATGTTTAAGAACCTCAAGAGGGTACCTTCAAAGGGTCTTTAGTAGAATGTGTCACCCAATAAGGTGAAGCGAATGGATTTGTGAATGAATGATTGGCGTTGGGAGGCTAACAAGTTGGGTGGAAGGGTGTTATCATGGAGGTAGTTGTATATATCCTAGTACCATGGTGAATTGGGACCAACTATAGCACATACCAATTATGTTTTTGGGAGATCACAGTCAAGTATAAATAATTGATCAATCAAAAATTCATGTTGTTGACTATTTTGAGGCATGTCCAATAGGGAACCAATTGTTTCCATAGCATCAACTACTTTTTTATTTAAACGAGGTATTTGATCAAACTGAATCTACATAAAGTATTCCTTGAAGTTTTCCACCATATGTTTGTAGGGAAATAATTTATCATCTTTTATTTTATATTCATCATTCACTTGCTTGATGACTAGCTGAAAATCACCATATACCTATAATTTAGTTATTTTCTATTGAATGGTAAGTATAAGCCATGTAATTAGTGTTTCATATTTTTTAATATTATTTGTGCAAGGGAAGGTGAGGTGATAAGACTTAGGGATGCAATCACCTTGAGGAGAAACAAATAATATCTCTACCCTCAAGCCATGCTGAGTAAATGATCCATCAAAGTATACGTTCCACCATGTTCCTTCATCCATAGCAAGAATACCTTCATCTAGGAACTCTATTAATAAAGGGTGGTTATCCATTAGAGGAGCCTTTGCAAGTTGGCCAACAACTACTTGTCCTTTTATGGATTTTTTATCTACATACTCAATATCAAATTTGTTGAGAATAATGATCTATTTTGCCATGCGACCTACGAGAGTAGCTTTTGAGAGCAAATATTTCAAAGGATCTACTTTGAAAATGAGTTGTATTTTGTGATTAAGCATGTAATGTCATAATTTTTTAGCTTAGAAGACCACTACAAGACATGCCCTTTCGATTAGAGTATATTTCAATTCATGACCTACCAAAGCGTGAGATATGTAGTAGATAGCTCTTTCTTTTCCATTTTCATCATGTTGTACCAATAATGTGTTGCAGTTTGGTTATCATTGATGTTAAAAGTTAGTTGGAGTATGTTGCAGTCTAGTTGTTTGATTGCCAGAGTCTCTAAAAAACTCTCTGCACTTATCTGCTAATGTTATTTTACTCCTGTGGTTTGGAGGCTATCTTCTTGGTGTTTCAAGGCATGTGTGATCCAAGTTTCAAGTTCTTTGGATTATCAAAAAAGTGGTTTTGGGAGTGAAAAATTCAAGACTATGTTGATTCAATAAGGATGTTCTCATAGGTACAAAGGTTGTCTCTACATATCTTCACATTTGAAGATATGATTATGTGATTAGAAGATAGTTTTTAGAGATGTGAAGGTGTTATTTCCAAAGTTTAATGTTAATAATCCTTCCATAGAGAAACTTATAAGTGACAGAGTGCAGGACTGTGTTGTCTAGTGGCTAGTTTTAATGTTTGTCTACTGGTTCCAACAGAAGGTTGTGAATTCTAATTGTATGAGTTTGTGTGGAAACTCTGCATGTCTTATAGTGTTTAAGGTATGAAGTTCATGAAGATTTTTCTTGTTTCCATACCATGCAGATGTTTCAAGTCATTGTGTGAAGATATGATTTTATTGAGGTTGACTAAGGCATGTTAATGATGTATGCCACGAGTTCAAGTGTGAGAAAAGCTTATGGAGTGTTTGAAGGTGTTGTATGGGTCATGCAAAATCATCTGGGAGAAGTGCAAGTGATTCCTTATCATTCATGTGTATTGCCAATGTTGTGAAGGCCAACCTACTTCATGTTTCATGTTTTCTAGTTATGGCCGACCTATTTTGAATTTGTAAAGTGTATAGATGATTCCTATTTAAGATAAAAGGTGTGAAGAAAGTTTAGGAACAAGTGAAGCATATGTTGGAATCTGCAAGGCATGTTCCTCTTCCTAGTGTTGTGGTATTCTTTTGGGTCTTGTCCTCTACACATTTCATGTTGATTATTTTATCCTTGGCTGACTTGGAGATGTAATATTTTTGGTGTTATAGGTTGACATGCAATGTAATCAGTGTAATATCATGTATAAATTGTAAACCTAGTTGATCTATGGTGAGGTATGAGTGTGATGCATTATGGAAATTATGTAAACAATTGAAAGAGAAAGAGCAGAAGTGAGATCCTATTTGGTTTCATCTTGATCATATCTCTATGACAAAAGGAAAGTAAAGGAGCATGCTTAATTATTTGTTGGAGGTAGTGTTAAAGTAAGGTTTTAACTTAATTATATTAATTAAGTTACCTTTATTCCTCTCTTAAGATTTCACTTTAGTTGCATATTGTGACATTTAATAATTATATTAATTATTAAATGTCTATCTATTAGGGTTTCTTTAGGGTTGCACAATGTCCTTTTTATAAGGATTGATCATTGTATTTTATCTCTCACTCTGATTAATACATTTTTAGCTTTCAGAGCTCTTGCCTTTTGTTTGTAATGTCTTCTTTCTGTGACAGGTTATTTGCATGCAGGTGTTCATTGAGTTCTGTGGATTTGTATTTCTCAAATCCAACATGGTATCAGAGCTCCAGATCTGCGGCTGCCTGTTCTTTTTTTGAAGATATCAGCTTATAGAGTTTTCTTCTGTGCAAGGGTTTGAAGCCGTTTTTTATTTTTTGCTTTAGAAATCCAACTTTCACTCAGTTGTAGGACAAACAATTTCTGGGTTTTGTAGCCAGGGTCAAAATATGAACTGGGTATTTTTTATATTTTTGATATCTTGTATGGATTTGAAGAAAATTGTAGTACAAAAATCGGCGCACGTCATTTTTTCTACTGGTTGAAGGTTAAAAAAACTTGATTTTTTATCTTTTGCTTGTTGAATCAAAAAATAATTTCTGGGTTTTGTAGCCAGGGTCAAAATCCGATCTGGGTATCTTTTCATTTTTTGATTTCTTTCATGGATCTAAAGAAAACAGCTGCACAAAAACTATCGCGCGTCATTTTTTTTTCCTGGCTAAAAGTTTAAAAAAATTATTTCTACATCTTCTACTTGCTGGATCAAAAAATGATTTATGGGTTTTATTTTCAAATTCAAAAACTTTCTGGGTTTCTGTTTTTGTCTACTCATTATAAACATATTTTTCAGAAATCAAATTTGAGGTCCTTTTAATCATGGAGGCAGATGTGAACATTGGTTTGTGCATGCACTCGGTTTGCATTTTCTCGTTTGCATAAGATGCTTTGGTTTTGGCTGTTTTTCATGTATTTCCAACTTGTGTCTTTTTATGACATTATGATCATCTTCTGTAAGCAATCTTTTATGTAAACGCACTGAGATAAAGTGCCACACTATTGTACATGTATTTTGAGGATTTTGCACATAAGGTTGTGTCATATTTATGTACTTGCACTGTATTATAAAGTGTCATGGGGGGGTTGTGTAGTGCCTTTGTTTTTCCATCACACCTTTGTCTGGTGAGTGTCCCTCCACAATAACAGAGGATCCATATGATTCCAGCCTCATGCATGTGTGCTTTGTTTTGCACACCACTTTTTCAGTTGCAGGTGCTTTCTTGTGCACTTTCAGATGTTGTTTCTTCTCCTTCATGCACTACAGGGTGTTACACAACATTTCAGTGGATCTGTTAGGCTCTCCCAGTTAACATTATGGGGGGTATTATATTGTTCGTGCTAATGCTTCATTGGTTTCGTCTTGGAAGGAATCTTTCATTCTCAGTTGATCAGTGTTTTTTAGACTATTGGTACTTGTTCCATCTGTATCTTCATTCCAGGTGTTTTCCTTTGTTTGCCATCGGATTCGAGTAGTGTCGTTTGGGGCACTCATGCAGATTGTTGTCTTCTTGATCTGATCATCCTATCTTTAGAGGAGGTTCTTCAGTACCATAGTAGTCATGTCTTGACAGTTGTTTGCAGCTTCTTCCTGCTTCAGTGATGTTCTTCATGTCTTTCATCTCTTTTTGGAGTAGATTTTTTCCCATGAGGTTTTCTCTATTTCTCCACTTTATAGAGATTTGGTTGTATTCGAGTTCCTGATCAGGCCTAGTTGTCGGGACCCTTGTTTGCTTTCATGCATTGTAGTTACCTTTGCTTTCTTGCACATGTTTGTAACTGCACTCTTGCTCATCTTAAGGGGGGGTGTTAGAGTAAAGGTTTTAACTTAATTATATTAATTAAGTTACCTTTATTCCTCTCTTAAAATTTCACTTTAGTTGCATATTGTGGCATTTAATAATTATATTAATTATTAAATTTCTATCTATTAGGGTTTCTTTAGGGTTGCACAATCTCCTTTTTATAAGGATTGATCATTGTATTTTATCTCACTCTGATTAATACATTTTTAGCTTTCAGAGCACTCTTGCCTTTTGTCTGGAATGTCTTCTTTCTGTGACAGGTTATTTGCATGCAGGTGATTCTTCGGGGTCTATGAGGTTGGCTTTCTCAACTTCAACAGGTAGTGAACCAACAATAATACTTCTTGATTGTTGAAAGTAGTGAGCCAATAAGCAACTAAGAAGACATTTGAAGAAGTGACAAAGCATAATTACAATCATAAAAAGATAAGTGACAAAGAAAAATTGCAATCATCAAAATGAGTCAAATTAATTAGTAGTTTCAAATAGTGGAACAACTGCCATTCTATAATCTTTCTTGAGTTTGTGCTTAGTCTAGGGATTTATAGCTTTCTTGGGTTGTATCCCTAAAATAAAGTCTAATCAGGGATTTGTCACTTCCTTGGGAGTGACCCTAAAACCTATAATCAAGGAGTTGTAGCCCTAAAATAAATTTGTAAATTTTGTTCACCTTGTGAGGCTAGATTAGGATAGTAGCTCCTAGCAACTCTTATCACCATGGTTTTTCTCTTGTGGGGTTTTCCACGTATATCTGGTATTGTATTGTGTTGTGTTGTGTATTGTTTTCTTCTTTCATGTTCAGTAGACTTTAAAGTATCTATTTGTTCTAGAGGGTTTGAGATTTGATAGAATATCGATTCACCCCCCTCTTAGTATTTTGGTGTGTTCAACAATTGGTATTAGAGCCTAGTTCCTTAGAAGAGCTCTAACAGCTTGAGGAAGATCCAGGATGGCACAAGAAGGGTCTTGTAAGACACCTAGGTTTGATGGAACAAATTTTACTTTTTGGCGATTCAGGATGGAAACCTATTTGACCTCTTTAGGTTTTGGTGTTTGTAAATCTATCAAGGATGGTTATGTTGTTCTTGCTACTCCTCCAACTGATCCGACAAAGATTAGGGCCTATGAGAACAATGTAAAGGCTATGAATGCTACCTTGAGTGGGCTAGCAGATTCTGATGTTGTAAAAGTAATGCACTGCAAATCAACAAAGGAGGTCTGGGAAAAACTTAGTGGCAACTATGAAGGAGAAATTAAGTAAAACAATCCAAGTTGTAGATCTTCAGAGGCAAGTTTGAGAACCTAAAAATTTTAGAGGATGAAGATATTGCAAGATATCTACTCTTGGTAGATGAAGTGGTCAATGCAATCAGAGGACTTGGTGAAGATCTGGAAGAATCAATGGTGGTTAAAAAGGTACTAAGGTATCTTCCTAAAGCTTATAGTCTTAAAGTATCTTCTATTGAGGAAGCCAAAGTTTTAGATAAAATTTTAATGGATGGGTTATATGGTGCCCTTATTGCATTTGAAATGAGAGAGTTTGACAAAGAAGGTCCAATGAAGGAATCAACTTTGAAGGCCAATAAGAAGGAGATGCATGAAGCATCTGATCAAGATAGTGACACTTATGAAGAAGAATCAAACTTTGTAAGGAAGTTGAAGAGGGGTACCAGAAATTACAAATGAAAGCTCTCTTTCAAACGTTTTAAGTGTGGAGAGGTTGGTCATTTTTCTTCTAAATTTCCCTTGAAATATTCATGAAAAGAGAAACAAAGATTCAAGAAGAAATAAATTCAAAAGGATTCTCTACTCCAAGGAAGATTCTTGCTCTTCAAAGGATGATGAATCTAGTGGTCTGGATAATGAGGATGAAATCTTGTTTTTGGGTGCTAAGAAGACTAAAGATTCAAGAATTGTGTGTATTTCATTTTATGAAAAAGATGAGGCAAACTCCTAGGTGATTGAAAGTGGTTGTTCTGACCACATGACAAGGGATATAAGCAAGTTGATCAAGCTTATGAAGTGGAATGGAAGTACAATCAAGCTTGGAGATGATACTTCAGTATAGATCTATGGAAAAGCTATAATAATTATTGATGGAAAGAACAGGACAAAAGATGTTCTTTATGTTAAAGGTCTCAGGCACAATCTTCTTAGTGTGAGTAAAATGTGTAGAAATGGATACAATCTCATATTCAATGAAAGAGGATGTGAAATCAGAAAAGGAAGCTCTAGAAAATTGGTGATAAAAGGATCTAGGACTAATGGTGACATATACAGTCTAAGGGATGTCAATGGGAGAAGTTGTCTCTTGGGACAAACAAGTGAATATTGGCTTTGGCATAGGAGAATGGGACACATCAAATTTGAAAATATTGTGAAGATCAACTCATTACATGTGGTAAGAGATATTCCTAAGAAAATCAAGCCTATAAGTGCTATGTGCAAAGAATGCCAGTTTGAAAAGTAGACAAGGACAAGTTTCAAGTTCAAAGATAATTATTCCTTTAGACCATTGGAGTTTATTCATATTAATTTGTGTGGACCTACCAAAAAAAAAAGTTTGAAAGGAGAAAGGTATTTCATACTTTTTATTGATGATTTCTCTAGGATGACATGGGTTACTTTCTTGAAAGATAAATATGATGCTTTTAGTAGATTCAAGATTTTCAAATCAATGGTTAAGAATGAAATGAAAGCTAAAATCAAGTGCTTAAGGTTTGATAGAGGAGGTGAGTTCACATCAAATGAGTTCAATGATTTTTAGAAAAAAATGGAATAAAGAGGCATCTATTTGCTGCTAGAACTCCTCAATAGAATGGGGTTGTGGAAAGAAAGATTAGGACTATTCAAGATATGGAAAGGACTGTGTTGATGGAAGAAAATTTGATTAATGTTTATTGGAGAGAGGGAGTTCATACTACAATCTATATTCTTAATAAATGTTTATTAAGGATTAACAACACTAAGACCCCATATGAGTTATGGTATCGAAGACCGACAACTATCAAGTATTTTAGAGTCTTTGGAAGAAAATGCTACATCAAAAGAGATGGAGATGTTTTTGGGGAATTTTGATCTAAGAGTTGATGAAGTTATTCTTCTAGGATATTCATCTTAGAGGAAAGCATATAGGTGCTATAACAAAAGATTGGGAAGAATAGTTAAAATTACAAATGTTAATGTTGATGAAGATCTACATCAGAATATGAATGAAATTGAGGACTGCGGATCTGATGCACCTCCTTGCTCAGAACAAGAAGAAGAAGAAGTTGAGGAAGAAGAAATAGTAGAAAAGCACAATAAGACCCCTGCCAAGTATGTTCAAAGGAATCATTTAGAGGATTAGATTATTGGAGATAAGAATGAAGGAGTGCTGACCAGGAGAAGGGTTGCAAAGACAAATGAACAAGTATATTTTTGTTTATATCAAAGATAGAACCAAAAAAAATATTGATCCTAGTAAGGATGAAGGATGGATAAAAGAAATGGAAGAAGAAATGAATCATATTAAGAAGAATAAGACTTGGGAACTGGTTCCAAGGCATACGAACAAAAATGTGATAGGAATAAAATGGGTTTTTAGGAATAAGCTGAATGAAGATAGAGAAGTTGTAAGAAACAAAGCAAGACTAGTATGTAAAGGCTATTCACAAGTAGAAGGAGTTGATTTTGAGGAGAATTTTTCTTTGGTAGCAATAATGGAAGAAATCAAAATGTTTCTTTCCTTTTCAGGCCATAAGGACTTCAAATTATATCAAATGGATGTCAAATCAACTTTTTTGAATGGAGATTTGGAAGAAGTCTACATAGAGAAACCTGATGGATCTTGGTTATTAGAATGAACCAAACATGGTGTGTAGACTCAAAAAGGAATTGTATGGTATCAAACAAGCTCCTAGGGCTTAGTATGCAAGGTTGTGCAAGTACTTGCTTTAGCAAGACTTCAAGAAAGGTACCGTAGATAGTATTTTTACTTCAAGATTGAGGATGAAAGAATTTTGATTGTTGTATATGTTGATGATATAATCTTTGGTGAAAATGATGAAATGTGCAAGAAGTTTGTTGAATCAATACAAAAGTAAATTGAAATGTCTATGATAGGTGAGTTATCCTTCTTTCTTGGTCTTCAATTTCTCAGCTAAATGATGGTATCTTTATTTCTCAAGAAAAGTATGTCAAAGATATTTTGAAGAAGTTTGGTATGGAAGATTGCAAACCAGTGAGTACTCCTATGGTAACTAGTTGTCATTTGAGTAAAGATGACGAGTCTCCCTTGGATGATCAAACTCTATATAGATCTATGATTGAAAGTTTGTTGTACTTAACTGATTTAAGACCTGATATTATGCATGTAGTATGTTTGGCTGCAATATTTCAAGCTAATCCTAAAGAAACTCATGTGAAGGTAGTGAAGAATTTTTTTAGATATTTCAAGAGAACTCTAGATTATGGAATGTGGTATCCAAAAGGTAATGAATTTGATCTAAGTGCATACACTGATGTTGATTGGGCTGGTTGCATTGATGCTATAAGGAGTACTAGTGGTGATGCTTTCTTTCTAGGAAATAGGTTGGTTTCATGGCATAGTATGTGTAAGGTAGGAGGACCAACCACACTAAGGCTCCAAGTCACAAAGAGCCGAGAGTGGGGGGATTCCCTAACTTACCTCAAGCTAAGCGGGTGTTTTAGGTCAAGGATAGAGAATGCAGAGCACTCTCAAGTTCTTTTGTCACTCCACTGATTTGAATGCTTGAATGAGGCTAAACGAGCCAGTTTTTGGAGTCTAAACCATACCTCAAATAGCTCTCTACTTGAAGACAACAATGCAGATCGGGGATGACAGCTCAACGCATTGGCATCTCTCTAGGATTTTGGCATCCGTACGACCAAAAAGTGGAAAAATAGAATACGAAATACCAAAAAGCCTACTTGTAGTCTAGCCAATAAAGTTTAACGAACTAAATAGAATAATGAAGTATAAAAAATGACTATAAAGATGATAAAGGAGGTGATAAAAATGAAGGTGACGAAGACCAACTCACTGAGAGTCCAGTCCACTAGCAAGCTCCATGCACACGTACACCTACACACAACCAAGAGAGGAAAAATGTTGGGGATGTATAAGGGTTTTCCTCAGTCAAACCCCCAATTTGGTGTTTCCACCTCCATAGACAGCCAGGAAAGCCATGTGGTAGAAAATGCGATACATGAAATAGTGGAAAAGAGAGTATCGAACACTATGAAAAACATAATGCTATTCTTTCAAACCACAACAAAAGAAGGATAGTGAAGCATTACCACCTCCAGCTAAAGAAAATCAAGGCCAATAAAGGGAGAATGCAAGACTACAAGCTTGGAAAAGTTGACACGGACATAGTAGTGATGAAGGAGATCTCACAAGACACCAAACTTGCAACTTCTATGGTAGCACAACACGTTCTCAGTGAAGTTGATGGAGCAGCAAGTTGCCAAGCAATGTTCAAGAGATTGCATGAATTTCCAAGAAGATGAAGTTGAATGCTCAAGAGATTGTAGAAGATGGAATGAATGTGAAATGGATGTATTTGAAGATCAAAATGGGAGGGAAAGAGCCGTTTTCGGGCCGGTTGGTCAACAAAGAGGTGTTACATTTCATCCCCAATGAGGAGTGTAACATCCTTGTGGACTCCAAAGGTAGGAATCTATCAGGGATGGAAACACACTACATAGATTTCCGTGCACCGTGCTCATGTCCCCGACAAAAATTCCCCCACCGACACAAAATATAGGTGCCAAGTGGATGCATTACAAATGGGTGATGTGGAATTTTTTAGTTGGGTTTGATTTTTCTAAGGTAGGGGGTGTAAAAGGGGAATTTATGAGAGGGGTGCAAATTTACTCCTATACAGTAAGAAGCAAGATTCAATATCTTTGTCAACTGTAGAAGAAAAGTATATTGTTGCAACATCTTGTTGTACTCCAATGCTGTGGATGAAGAAAAAATTGAAGGATATGAAGATAAAGTATGATGAGTGCATTCCTATTCTATGTGATAACACAAGTGCTATCAATATTTAGAAGAATCCAATGACGCATTCAAGAACCAAGCACATATCAATCAAGTATCACTTTCTAAGAGAGAAGGTTGCAGATAAAGAAGTAAAGTTGGAGTATGAATCTATAAAGGATCAGATTGCAAACATTTTCACAATGGCACTGGAAAGGATACATTTGAATATCTCAGGTAGAAGTTAGGGGTAGTTGCCCCTCCTTTTTCTTGCTAGATGCATAGTTGGTGCATTTTTCCAGGGGGAGTAAGAAGTCACATCTTTATTCCTAAAAAGATGGGAGCTACCTCTCATGGGAAGTGTTGGCCTCTTACAATGATTTAACAACTAAGCCCTTACAACTGTGATTCAGAGATTGGACATCTAAACTAAATAGGCATTCAATCATCATGAAGGTGCATTTAACTTGTCAACCTAGGGACCTGAACTTGAAATGGGTCAGCACAGTATGTTCACTAAGGATCCCAAGTAGCCATATTCATTCTACAACTAAGAAAAACATAATGTTGAAGGTAAATTGATTAGAAGGAAATAACATAAATATTGAACATCAACCAACAACTATGCTGAGCTGAAATGCATGACATAAATGAAAATCTGAGCAAACAAACAGGAAACTACTCTGTATGCTTTGGCTACAGGAACAGTCACAAAATAGAATTCTAGTGGCTACTGGAACAGTCAGTGCCATATTCTTAACTAATTACTAGACATAAAGTAATAACTAAACTAAACTAAACTAAGGATGGAATGCTCACCAAGTGGGCCCCCTTGGATGAGTATCCTCTAAAACTAATATAAACTCAGATGCACAGACTTATAACTTCATCTTATTCATTGGAAAACATGAGTACAATAAAGTAGTGTAACTATATTGTTGAAAACTAAGAATGCAAGTACATCATCAGATTGTGCAACCTTTTGAGAAGGAGCATCTGACTCTTATTTATAGGAAAATAAGCTACTAACTAAACAAGGCAGTGAACTCCATGAATTGGGAGGATGCCATTTTAGGGAAAGAATAAAAAGTGGAGAGGCGGTTACACATGCATGGAATCTAGTCAGACGTGCTTTCCTCAATGTAGATTTAGCATAGCTGTAATGCCTATATTCGCTCAACATCAATAAAGATCATTTACAAGGCAGTTACAAATCAGTTTGCATGAGGAATCTCCAATCATCAACCTCTTTGAATGATTCCCTTCATTGAACTTTGCATGACCACTTTATTAGCCGTTATGACAAATGACTAGTTGGCAGAATATTCTCAATCTAGTGGCCTCAAATCATATCTGTATGGAAATATTAGTACACATAATAATCGCATATATGTAACTATCTTGAAGAACATTCATTAATCCACATGTAGAATTATCACAGATAGTCCATATAACATGTCAATGTCATTAAAGATTTGTAGAGATAAAATTAGGCCCAAAGTTTATGGTTTTGAGGAAATATCAACATTTAAACATCAAGGTTCATGACAATTTCAACAAATAGATCATAAATTCTACCAAACTTAAACCATAAACTAGACTCATCATCCCCCCCAACCTAAGGTTTTGTTGGTCCTCCAATAGGGGAAGGGTTGTTCTTTTGCTTAGTCAAAGCCCTAAAATTTGTAACTTCCAACTGTCCCACATTAGTGGTTGTTGTGCATGAATCAAGATCCAAATAGAACCCTTGTTGTCTATCCAATCGGTTCCATCTTTGTCTCTCTATAGCAATATCATAGTTGTAAAACTTGTAATTTGGCATGGGCCACATTAGGATGAGTGGCTGAAAAGTTAGTGGAAGCCAGAATCATCCTTTTTTCCTCCCAATCTATATATATCTTTCAATTCTTTTAAGTGTTGCAATATAGTTTTGTATAGAGTGGGGCTTAGATTGCTTTAGTTCATCAGTTAGGCTATTCCATCTTTGTGACAGGTATCTCTTCTTATTTTTCTCTTTTTCTTTTTCCACCACCTCATATTCACTATAAAATGCTTCTATTAAAGGCATAATCATATTACCATAGCTAGGTATGAGAAGCATTTTGTGCCACTCCCTATAAATGTCCCCTAGATTTCTTGATTCAACCCTGATGGGTAGAGGGATGTTGGATTCCAAGTGCTTATAAGCCCCATATTGTTGCCCCCAACTGATCTCATTTTGTATCCATGACATAAATGCCCTTAGTTGGACATCCCCAACATATAACATTGGATTCCAATCATGGTCTTGAGTCACAACATAATTGTGCAAATAAAATTCACACAACAAATTCTTCATCGCACGGGAAGCAATCCGATAAGCATTGAAAAATTCAATAGGAGTATGAATGGAAGGTTTCAAACCTAAGACCATCCTTGCCAGCTTAAAAGAAAGATATTTCTCCTTCAAATGAAAAGCATAGACCCTTGGAGGGGCCCTACATTCTACTATCTGGGGTACCAAGGCTGTCATATCATCCACCTTCTTTAAAGTAGCAATTTCTGCATCCTTGTCTGCAATCTCCGCATCTTTCTTTTGAATTTCCTTCTTCAGCCTATGTTTCTCTTCTTTCCAGTCCTCTTCTCTTCTTTGCATCTCTTTCCATAAATGCATAGCTACCATGTGCATTGAAAAAGAAGGGGGGTTATGTATTCCTACCAACATTTTTCTTGTCACTGATGCTTGCTCTTCATATAGTACCAACTGCAGGGATTCAAGTTGTTCAGTCAATTCCGATTGCAAGGCCTCTTGTTCCCATTTTTTCTCATGCTACAAGATCTCTTTCTATAGGAAATCTTGATTTTCCTCATACCCTTGATTCTCAACTTTTTCTACAATATCAACAAGATCTGCCAGTGTTATGTTTGTTGCTTTCTCATATCCTCTTCCTCGACATTCACCTGCCCCATTGGATCTTCTGTGTCCCCCTGTGATATTTCTCTAGACTTAGGGATTTCCTATGGAGGAATATCAAAGGATGGCCTGGCTAGTCTTGATTTCCTGGGAGGGCTTTCACATTTTTCTTTGGTTGCAGGATGAATAGTGTCAGCCTTCCGCTTCCTAGAGCTTGGTACTTCTTTTTCTACCAGCTGCTTTTTAGCTTTTCCTTTTCTTATTTCCACTTCTCTCTTATGTGCCCTAGTTTTAGTTAGGATGCCAAGTGGAACATCATCATCAGAATCTCAGGAGGAACTTTCTTTGTATGAGTGCTCTGTCTCAGAAGAGCTAATTTCTATGGTTTGTTTTGCTACAGGAGGGTTTGCACTAGGGCTTGTGCCAAAGGTTGAAGCACCAGGAGTGGCTTCAGTCGTGCTCAATTTCCTGCTAGACCTATGAGGTTGAGTCAAAAACCTAGGTCACAAATTCTCTAGTCTAATTTGATCAATATTTATGAATTCTTCCCAAGTCATCTCAGATACATCATGCAAAGACTTCTCAACTAACAATTTAATCAAACAGTAGTGGGAAATAGAATTGTCCCTACCTTTCTGAGTCTCGGCTACCATGATTTAAAGAAGGTGGTAAAGCATGTTTGAGACATTCATCCTCCTCCCATGCCTCATGTGATTCAAGAGTTTAAAGTGCATAGAATGTAGATTTGACTGGCACCCTTCACAGGTGATATATTTTATGACATGAACAGCTACTTGCTTCCATGGATTGGGCAAAGAGGTTCTTTTTGCACCTTGTTTTTCCATGCTCAATGGAGGGTCGCCAGGTTCTATAAGTTCAGCCCTAGCTGACCTGGCGTCTCTAAAAGCAAGGTAATTTTCACCATCAATAGGCAACCCTATAACCTCTACAATTATTTCTTCAGTAGCCAATACTTCCAACCCTTTTACCATGGCTTTTCCCATAGACAATGTATGAGAAAATCCTAATGCAATGTCTTCATTAAAACCATTCAACTTCATGAAATAGTCTAACTAGCCACAGTTTCTGAATTCAACTTGTGAAGGTGCATCCTACAGTAATATGTCATGAACCATGGGTTCATTCCTGATTAATCCACCTCCCATTGTTCAGTTTCCTGCAATCAACAATCACTCTACAAATTTTCCTTCCTACAATACTGCCAAATTTCCAACGCCAATGTCACCTGAATTTTCTTTTTCTATTTTACCTTTTCTTTCTTTCTATTTTACCTTTTGGTGACTTAAGATTATGATAGGATCAATAATGGAAGTAAATGAATAATAAAGGAAGGTTATGATGGAGAAAAATGGCGGGGACAGTTGGTGTCACCTCACGCATATGAGTCGTCATCTTACTCAAAATTCAAATTGGCTTGATTTAAACATGCTGACATAGACCAGTATGGACTGACACATGGGAAAAGTACTGACATCTTTTCCCCCCAACCTAAATTTGAGCATGTGTCCTCACATGCGAGGTGGTAAGGATGATTTGACAGGGACAGGGAATAATGACATGCTATGGTGAACGTCCATATTAATTCATAGCAATTAAATGAATGCACTAAATACAATTAATAGATAGCAATTAATGCCCACATACTTGGATTCATGGAAGATTTGATGCAAATATTGTGGAGAAAGTACCAATTTCCTTTTAAGAAATAAGTTGAGAAATTAATGAAAATGAGGTGGAGTGGAATGAAGTGAAGTGATGGAAGAGAGAGAAATGTGGAGATGGATGGGTAGATGGGTGAAGAAGTGGCCTCCCATAGAAGTGGAAGTCTTTATTATGACAAGTACATACCTTAATTATCTAGAAGGAGGGACACTAGGTCCACTTCCCTTGGCTGCAGGAAGCTCAGGTGTTGCATGCTGAGTGAATTGTTGTAGGAACTCCTCTTTGGAAGTTGGCTTGTGATACAATCTGAGGCAATGACCATTGAAAAGCAACTTAAATCTAACTGGGTCAATAGTAGTGAGCTGAACAACACCATTGGGATATACTTCAACAACCTCATATGGTCCTAGGAACCTTGTCTGCAGTTTTCCTACATTATCCTGATATCTTGAATCATAGAGAAAGTCTCAATCTCCTGGTTAGAATTTCTTGTCCTTGATAAATTTATCATGCCACCTGATTCTCTAATTTTGCACTACCTCTGTGTGATGCAAGGTTCCTCAACTCATCTCATCCAAAGCATTTTGCTGGAGAATTCTTTCTCTTTGTGCCTCAGAGATATCCATCCCGAAGTCTACTGTAATCCTAAGAGTCTTATGTTCAAATTCAATGGGCATCATGGTTGTTTTTCCATACAACAACTCAAAAGAGTGAAGCCTGTCTTCCAGGTTGTCCTATAGGCCCAGATAGCTTCTGGCAACCTGTTTTCCCAATCCTTTTTATGAAGAACCACTGTTTTGGTCAGGATGGCTTCAATCTCCCTGTTAGTCACCTCAACTTGGCCATTGACCTGGGGGTGATAAGGAGTACTTCTTGTGTCTTATGTTGTACTCATTGACTAGTGCTGCAACAAGGGTTGATGTGAATTGAGCCCCTTGATCAGTCACTATCTTTCTTGGAACTCCATACCTTGTGAAAATATCCTCATAAAGAAATTCAACAACCTTATTGTCTCTTGTATGCTTCATGGCCTTAACTTCTACCCACTTAGTTACATAATCAATGCAAACTAAGATATAAGACTTACCATTTGATGGAGGGTCAATGGGTCCCACAAAATCTAGTCCCCATTTATCAAGTGGAGTGATTACTACCTGAGGGAAAAGTGGCATCTCATCAGATTTGGTTGGTTTTCCCATCCTCTAGCATCGATCACATTTTCTTGTATACCTTCTGCATCCTTGAGGAGTGTTGGCCAGTAATATCCTGTGTTCAAAATATTCATTGTTGTCCTCTTGGCTACAAAATGTCCTTCACATGGTTCGTTGTGGCATGCATGGAAAATATCATGTCTCATCTTCTCTCACACATCTCCTGATGACATGGTCTGGCCTAGTGTAAAACAAACATCCAACAATCCATGAAAAAGGAAAAGATTTTTCAATGAGCACCCTTCTCTCTTTTGGAGAGAAGTGAGGAGGAACTCTCCTTGTGACCAGATAATTAGCTATGTT
Source organism: Sequoia sempervirens (assembly GCA_007258455.2). Classification (NCBI taxonomy): domain Eukaryota; kingdom Viridiplantae; phylum Streptophyta; class Pinopsida; order Cupressales; family Cupressaceae; genus Sequoia; species Sequoia sempervirens. Next base: position 1,195,495,554 of record VDFB02271358.1, on the reverse strand, counting down.
AGCATACCATGGTGTTTTCACACTGATGGAGAATAGATTCTCATTAGGAAATGAGTCATCTATGGATTGATTGTCTTTTGATGTAGTCAGCCTTGAAAGAAAATCTGCAACAACATTGGCCTTCCTTGGTTTATCCACAATGGTTATGTCAAACTCCTGCATCAACAATAGCCATCTTGCTAACCTACCAGTGATCAAGGGTTTATTCATGAGATATGTAATGGTTGCATGATTGGTGTGCACAAAGATTTGATAGCCTATTATGTAGTGCTTGAATTTGTTCAGGGCATAGATCACTGCCAACATTTCTTTTTCTATCATTGTATAGTTGAATTCAAATCCTTGCAAGTTTTTGCTAACAAAATAAATGGAATTTTCAATAGCTCCTTCTTTCTATCCTAAAACTACTCCTATGGTATAGTCTGATGAATCTATATGCATGTGAAAAGGAAGCTCCTAATTAGGTCCTTTGAGTATAGGAGCATGAGTCAAAACTGTCTTCAAATCAGAAAATGCTTTGTCACAGTCTTCTGTCCATTGAAATTCAACATCTTTGGTGAGAAGAGTATACAATGGTGCTACTATTTTGCTGAAATCCTTGATGAACCACCTATAATAGCCTGCATGTCCCAAGAAACTCTTAACATCTTTTTTTTTGCAGGTGTGGGAAAATTTGTGATTACCTCAATTTTTGCAAGGTTTACTTGAATTCCTTTGTGAGAGATGTAGTTTCCAAGAACTACACCTTCCTACATCATCATGAAACACTTTTCACTGTTTAGAGAGATATTGTGATCTTCACATCTCTGTAGGAATCTCCTGAGATTCTCCAATGCTTCATTGAAATCAACACCATAGGTGGTGAAATCATCCATATAAATTTCCATGCAATCATGAGAGATGTCTGAAAATATGCTAATGAATACCCTTTGAAAAGTTGCAAGTGCATTGCATAAGCCAAATGGAAGTACTGAGTAGGAATAGGTTCCCCATGGAAAGGTAAAGGTGGTCTTCTCCTGGTCCTCAGGTGCAATTTGGATCTAGTTATAGCCACCGAAGCCATCTAGAAAAGAAAAGTATTGCTTCCATGTAAGTGAGTCCAAAACTTGATCTATGAAGGGTAAAGGAAAATGGTCCTTTTTGGTGGCAGCATTAAGTTCCCTGTAATCAACACAAACTCATCATTTCCCTCCTTTCTTGGGCACAATCACCAATGGAGACACCCACTGGCTATCTGAGAAGGGGTAGATAAATCCTACATCTAGCAATTTCTGTAGTTCTCCTTTTACAATTTCTCTTAGTGCAGGGTTAATTCTTCTTTGTGGCTGTCTAACTGGGGTGCAATCATCTCTGATATAAATTCTATGAGTGAAAATCTTAGGGTCCAATCCTTTCATCTCATGATAGTCCCACACAAATGCATGTGGGTGGGTCCTCAGTAAGTTTTCCAACAACAACTGTTGTTCTTCATTTAGTTTGTTGTTAATATTCAAATATTTTCCTTCTAACACCTGTACTTGTGTAGTTAACTCTATCATAGATACTTCATTAACACATGGTACCTTGAGTTCATATGGCAGAAATGTATGGGACATACCTATTGCTGTAGGAAGTCCAACTGCAGGAAGAGTGGCTGTAGGATGTGCGTCTATAGGAAGAACGACTGCAGGAAGAGCATGTAGAAGTGTCCTAATTGGAACAATAGAATGAGAAGATGATGCTTCCTCCACTTCACAATGATTTTGAATGATGTTATCCAATAATTCATCTTCATCTTGGTGCTGCATGAAAGAGCTTATGCCTAACATCATAAGATGTGCCACATAATTAACTTCCTTGGCCTCTTCACCAACATGTGGCCATACAGGATTATCCTCATCATGGGATGGTTGAGCAAGAGGATAAAGAGCAAGCTTTTTGGTTCTCTTTCCATCAGAAATGGTCATTTCTTATGTCCTACATCCAATATATGCATCTACTATTGCTAATAATGGCCTTCCAAGAATAATGGGATACTTGCCTAGTGTGGCTTTAGGAGAGAGAATCATGAAATCTACTGGGTACTCCCATGAGTCTAAAATTACCACAAGATCCTCTACTATACCATCAGGCTTAACAATAGAACTATCAACAAGTTGCAAGATAGTAGGAGTAGGTCTCATGCTTGCAACATTTAGTTATGCAGGATATCCTTAGTCATTACATTTATTGTTGCTTCCAAGTTAATCAGAGCATTCTTTATTTAGATCCCATTTATAACAACTCCTACCATAGGGCTACCTAGGTCATTGTACTGAGGGATAGTCACTTTCCCAAGAATAATGTCAACTAGTTGTCCCACCATATGAACCATAGTGGGGTCCTTCTTCTTTCTTCCTGGTTTCTTGAGGCATACTTCCTTGATTGCCTTGCCATAGATTGGAACATCTTTTATGGCCTGAAATAGGGGTATCTGGACACATATATACTTCAGCTGATCTATAATGTCAAAATTTGTGTCCTCATTTTCTTCCTTCTTCTTGGCAACTTCCAATCTCTAAGGAAATGGTGGTTCTTGTTCAATTTGCTTGACTGGGACTGGTTCAATATTTTTAGGTGCGCTGGGTTGATTGGGGGTATTCAGAGGCTCCTCTTCTTCCACAGGAAGCTCAGTGATAATGAGTATGGAAGGAGCTGGTATAGTAGTTCTTGAATGTAGGTGGATGTCACTCACACTCACAACATATGCAGGGAATTGATTTGAATCAACAGAGTATACAGACTATTGTTGTGGTTTGTTATTTGGATTGTGTGTGGGCTGAGCTGGTAGCTGAGTAGGTTTAGGTGGATTTGAGATTGAATTAGTAGGAGGAAGCATTATAGCAGGTTGTTGGCGTTGAGAAGGTGGTTGCATGTAGCTATTTGGCTAGTTTGGCCATTGTTGTCCTCCCCTCCATTGATTTGTTTGCTGCCAATTTCCTAGGGGTGGCTACCAATTTCCTTGAAACTATTTCCAATTCCCCTGAGGTTGCTTCCATTGGGGTGGAGAGTTTTGATGATTACGCTAGGTATTTGGAAGGTTAATCCAAGGTTGTGGTGGATATCCTCCATAGTTGGATGGATATGGGGGCTACCATTGGTTAAACAATGAATAAGAATTGAAATATGGCCCAACAAAAGAGAGTGGATCTGGTGGCATACCTTGTCTTGGAGCTCAAGGTCTCCTTTGTACAACATAGTAGACTTGATCTTCTTCAATCTGAATTGGCTTGAACTTGGGTGCAATCTTCTTGCATCTATAGTCCTTCTTTTGTATACAATGGGGGCAATACTCTACCAATGTTGCCTTTGCCTCCTCTTGTTTCTTTTTGGCCTGAAGTGCATTCATTTGAGTAGCTAGATTGTTTATAATGTCTTGCTTGAAGTCTGCCAACAAATGAGTAATCTCCATTCTCGAAACTCCATTGGTAGATGACTTACCCATGGAAGATTGGTAAGCTCTTCCTTTCTTTGAAGCTGCCCTACAATAGTTCTGGCATATCTTATTGATATCCTCCCAAGGAACTTGGGAGATATCTCCTCCATCAGGTCCAAAGCATCAATGCCAGCTGTCATTAATTCCTCTCAGGAAAAGAAACTTTTGTGAGTCTTCATTGAGTGTATGGTGTGGATATTTTTGTAGGAAAAACAAAAACCTTGCAATGTAATCCTCCAAGCTCTCATCTTCCTTTTTCTGCATCCTAAAAATGTCACCTCCTCTCATGTCATTGCCCCTGCAATATTCCTTGTATTTCTCAAGGAATTTTGTCTTCATTTCATCCCATGTCTCCACATTATCTCTGCCTAGGCTCATGAACCATCTTAATGTAGCTTATTTTAGAGTGGTAAGAAATAGCTTAAGCCTATGGACATTGGTGGTATAGTCATAACTCCTGCAGAGTATATCAAACTCGAACAAGAAGGTATTAGGATCTTCTCTAACAAGTCCATAAAACTTGGGAAGGATTGAAGCAAGGATATTTTTGAGGTTATCTACTTCATTTTGATGAGCAATGGGGAAAGGAAAAGCTAGTTGGTTAGGTATGTTTCTATCTGCATCACCCATGCCTGCTTGATGTAGTTCCAAAGCAAAGGGATTCTCAAGCTGATTTTGGTCTTTAGAGGAAACTTTAGAGCTATTTAGATCAATAAATGAATCAGCAAAGAGTTGTGGATCTTCTTCTTCTTCTTCTCTTGGCAGGTTCTGATATTCAACTAGCTAGAATAGATCAGGATTGTTAGGAAGGAATCTCCCATAAGCATCTCTTCTCCTTCCTCTATGCATGCGGTATCAACTCACTATCAACCAGCTCACACACATAATTGGTAAAGAATAAGGGGGTCATTACTTCCTAAATGAGGGGTATACTAAGAACAACTTTTAGAAATACTACAGCAAGAAAACTATCAATGACTCCAAAAAGCTCCCTAGTTTGACACCATCCCCGACAACGACACCAAAAATGTTGGCCTCCTACAATGATTTCACAACTAAGCGCTTACAATTGTGATTCAGAGATTGGAAATCTAAACTGAATAGCCATTCAATCACCATGAAGGTGCATTTAACTTTTCAACCCAGGGACGTGAACTTGAAATGGGTCAACACAATATGTGCACTAAGGATCCCAAGTAGCCATATTCATTCTACAACTAAGAAAAACATAATACTGAAGGTAATTTGCTTAGAAGGAAATAACATAAGTACTGAACATCAACCAACAACTATGCTGAGCTGAAATGCATGACATAAATGAAAATCTGAGCAAACAAACATGAAACTACTTTGTCTGCTTTGGCTGTAGGGATAGTCACAAAATAGAATTCTAGTGGTTGCAAGAATAGTTAGTGTCAAATTCTTAACTAATTACTGAACATAAAGTAATAACTAAACTAAAATAAACTAAGCACGAAATGCTCACCAAGTGGGCCCCCTTGGATGAGTATCCTCTAAAACTAATATAAACTCAGATGCACAGACTTATAACCTCATCTTATTCATTGGAAAACATGAGTACAATAGAGTAGTGTAACTGTATTGTTAAAAACTAAGAATGCAAGAACATCATCAGATCACGCAACCTTCTGAGAAGGAGCATCCAACTTTTATTTATAGGAAAAGAAGCTACTAACTAAACAAGGCGGTCAACTCCACGAATTGGGAGGACGCCATTTTAGGGAAAGCAGAGAAAGTGGAGAGGTGGTTACACATGCCTGGAATATGGTCAGACGTGCTTGCCTCAATGCAGATTTAGCACAACAGTAATGCCTATATTCGCTCAACATGAATAAAGATCATTTACAAGGCGGTTACAACTCGATCTGCATGAGGAATCTCCTGTCGTTGACCTCTTTGAATGATTCCCTTTGTTGACCTTTGCATTACCACTTTGTTAGCCATTATGGTGAATGACCAGCTGGCAAAATCTTCTCAATCTAGTGGCCTCGAATCATATCTGCATGGCAATATTAGTACACATAATAATCACATATATGTAACTATATTGAAGAACATTCATTAATCCATGTGTAGAATTAACACGGATAGTCCATATAACATTTCAATGTCATTAAAGATTTGCAGAGATAAAATTAGGCCCAACATTTATGGTTTCGAGGAAATATCAACATTCAAGCATCAAGGTTCATGACAATTTCAACAAATAGATCATAAATTCTACCAAAATTAAACCATAAACTGGACTCATCAGGGAGCAGGTAGTGGTAGTTGCTTCAAGAAGGAGAGATTTTCAAAAGGGAGAGTCCTTTTCCCCTTTATCCTTGATTTCAAAGGGGGAGAGATTGAGGGGAAGAGATAGTGCACCAAAGTGGTGTGAACATGTTTTTTCCATGAACGATAAAGGGGGAGATTGTTACAGATTGGTTATCATTGATGTCAAAAGTTCTTTGGAGTATGTTTTAGTGTGGCTATTTGGTTTCTAGAGTCTTAGAGAAATGCTCTATATTTCTTTGTTGATGTTGTTTTTCCCTTGTGATTTAGAGGTTAGCTTCTTAGCATGTCAAGACATGTGTGATCCAAGTTTCAAGTTCTTTGGGTTATCAGAAAAGTGGTTTTGGGAGTGATAGATTCAAGACTGTGTTGATTCTATGAGGATTTTCTTAGAGGTGCAAAGATTGGCTCTTCATATATTCACATTTAAAGATATGATTGTGTAGATCAGAAGATAATTTTTTAGAGATGTGTAATTTCCAAAGTTTCATGTCAATAATCCTTCTGTAGAGAAAGTTATAAGTGACAGAGTGTCGAACTATGTTGTCCGGTGGTTGGTTTTAATGTATTTCTACTTGCACTAATAGAAGGTTGTGAATTCTAGTTGTATGAGTTTGTGTGGAAACTCATGTCTCATAGTGTCCAAGGTATGAAGCGGATGACTATTTTTCTTGTTTCCAGTACCGCGTAGATGTTTCAAGTCATTATGTGAATATATGCTTTTGATGAGGCCAACTAAGGAATCCTAATGATGTACATGACAAGGTCAAGTGTGAACAGAGCTTATGGAGTATTTGAAGGTGTTGTATGGGTCATTCCAACTCATCTAGGAGAAGCGCAAGTAATGCCTTATCATTCATGTGTATCACCAATATTGTGATGGCCAACATACTTCATGTTTCATGTTTTCTAGTTATGGCCGACCTATTTTGAATTTGCAAAGCATGTAGATGATTCCTATTGAAGATCAAAGGTGTGAAGAAATTTTAGGACCAGGTTAATCATGTTTTGGAATCTGCAAGGCATGTTCCTCTTCCTAGTGTTACGTGTAGTCTTTTGGTCTTTTCCTCTACATGTTTCATGTTGATTGTTTTATCCTTGGCTAACTTGGAGATGTAATATTTTTTGTTATAGGATGACATGCAATATTATTAATATAATATCATGTATAAATTATAAACCTAGTTGATCTAGGGTGAGATATGAGTGTGATGCATTATGATAATTATGAAAGCAACTAAAAGAGAAAGAGCAGAAGTGATAGATCTTGTATGGTTTCATATTGATCATATCTTTGTGACATAAGGCAAGTGAAGGAGTGTGCTTAATTATTTGTTGGAGGCATTGAGCTGAAGGAAAGACTTCTTGATTGTTGAAAGCAGTGATCTAGTAAGCAAATGAGAAGACATTTGAAGAAGTGACAAAGGAGAATTGCAATCATCAAAAGAGAAGCGACAAAGTAGAAATGAAATCATCAAAAGGAGTGAGATTAATTGTCAGTTTCAGAAAGTGGAAGGACTGCCATTCTGTAATATTCATTGAGTGCATGCTTAGTTCAAGGAGTTGAAGCTTCCTTGGGAGTGACCCTAAAACTTGTAATTATGGAGTTGTAGCCCTAAAAAAAAGTTGTAAATTTTGTTCTTAGATTGTGAGGCTGGATTAGGACAGTAGCTCTTCTCACCATGTTTTTCCCTGGTGGGTTTTCCACGTATATTTGGTGTTTTGTTATGTTGTGCATTGTATTCTTATTTCATGTTCTTGATTATGCAATAAACTTTAAAGTATATATTTATTCCAAAGGGTTTGAGACTTGATAGAATACCAATTCACCCCCCTCTCAGTATTCTAGTGTGTTCAACATAATTCCCCCAGTGCCATGTTGGTAGCTGATATATATAGCAATAGTGGTTGTATGGATTAGGTGGCATAAGGATGAGGGGTGAAGCAAGATAATATTTGAGCTATTGAAAGGAATGTTGATAGTTGTTATCCCATTTGAACATAAAATTCTTTCATAGAAGATGTGAAAATGGTTGGAATTTATCAACAAATTGAGCAATAAATCTTCTTATTTCTTGAAGTTTCCCTTGAAGAGTACGTAGTTGTTTGATATTTATTGGTGGAGGCATATCCATTATTTATTTGACCTTATTAGGATTTAATTCTATACCTTTGTGTGATACAATGAATCTCAAAAGTTTTCCCGATGTTATGCCAACTACATATTTCTTTGGATTTAGGCACAACTGATATTTCTCCAATTGATCAAAGATTTCTTCTAATACATCTATATGTCTGCCTCTTATTTTTAATTTTCCTAAGAGTTCATCCACATAATATTCCATAATTTCATGCAACATATCATGGAAAATTATAGTCATGACTCTTTGATAAGTGGCTCTTGTGTTCTTAAGACCGAATGCCATTACTTGATAGCAAAATGTTCCCCATGAAGTGATAATTTTTTTTTTATTCTGATCTTCTTATGTTATTTGTATTTGATTATAGCCAGAACAACCATCCATGAGTGATAACATTTCATGTCTTTCTATTAAGTCTACAATAATGCCAATATTAGGTAGTGGGAAGTCATCTTTAGGGCATGCCTTATTAAGATCCAAAAAATCAGCATATATTCTTATGCCCCAGTGGGCTTAGAAACTGGCACTATGTTGGATATCCATTCAAGATAATTTATTGGTTGAATGAATTTAACTTCTAGAAGCTTTTGTAATTCTATTTTAACTAAGAGAGTGATTTGTGGATGCCTTTTTCTTAGTTTTTCTTTACTGGTTTTGCATCAAGATATACTGCCAAATGGTGTACTACAAGAGATGGATCAAGTCTTGGCATATTTGCATAGGTCCAAGAATTTTTTGGATCTTCATCTAAGGAAGGTGGATAGATCCCGATTCACCTCATCTTCTAATGTTACAACCATGAAGGTGATTTTTGGTTCATTTTTTGTTCCCAAATTAATTTCAGTAGTTGCTTTAGCTAGTATTGTGGATGTTTCTTGACATCGAGGAATAGAATCAAGTGCCTCATCTTCTGGAACCTCATAAAGGTCTTCACTAGGACATATATATTTTATTTTTACTTTTTCATGATCCAAAAGTGCTTCATCGAGGTTTTCACTAAGGGATTTTTCTTTTTTATTTTTTCCTTGTTTTATTTTGTGACTAAGGAACATGATTTGTTCCCCAAAGTAACCATCTTTTTGTAACTTGATTTCAAATTCCTTTTTGTGATATCCCATAGGTATGTGCTCTTGAACCCCCATAAGTTCAACAACTGCTTCATCATTTTGGAAGGTATCAAGAATAGGAGGACCTTGTTGATCCCAATCAATAAGTTTAGGATAAATGAGTAAGAGGTGAATGGGTTGGGATGGTGTAATGGTTTAAATATATTCATGATCAAAAAATTGGGTGATATGTTCCAAAGGTTCTTCATTGGGCCCCTCCTGAGGGCTTTTAACATCAGTTAAGATCTCACCTTCTTTATTGCAGGTACATTTAGGCTCTTTGGGTACCATCTCAGTTGATTCATACCCAATTCCATGGTGTCCTATGGGTAAAAGCAAGAAGTTGGGTCCATAAAGAGGGGAAGTTTTGGCAAAAAAAATCTCGTAGGAAATGCATACACATTATTAAAAAACACGTACCCACTTAGCAATTGGTACTTGAGCCTAAATAAAAACCGCACACACATTATGCTTCGATTATGCACTAAGAAACACACACACGTTATAATGGGTACATGTTATATAATGCACACGTATTTTATAACGCGTACATGTTTCTAAAATGTATTTAATTTTTTAAATAATTGAATACCATTTCTATTTAAAAAAACATATATGTTTCTATTTAAAAATGTGTATGTGTTTCATCATGCGTACGCATTTCTATTTAAAAATGTGTATGTGTTTCATAACACGTATGCATTTCTAAAATTTTGAATTCCCAAACCACATGTTGCCTCGGTTTTAGGATCGAGAAAGGCTTGGAAACCCGACCCTTAGCCTTTGACTTGCAACTAAAAAACTAAGGTAGGTTCAAGAGAAATGTCCAACTTTGGCAATATAGCTAATGGACTTCTTTTTGAATTAATCTATGAAATTAAAACCCATTATAGAACATGATGTCTAGTTTCCAAATATACAAATTTTGTTAAGATTGGATTATTATTTTTATTTTTTAATTAATTTCTAAGAAAGCTGGTCCATAAACTTGAAATATCATGATATTTTATTTTTTAATAACATTTTTTTAGTTAATTTTTTTGTAAGAAAATTATACGACAATAATCTTTAGACAATTCTCTCTACACAATGAAAAAAAAATTCAAAAAAAATTATTTTAGGTCTAATTATGTTGTCCATACACGTTGAATTTTAAAAACAATAATAAGGGCCAATAAAAATTCAATAAAAAAATTATATTCAATTTTTTTTTACAAAAATATCCTCATCAATCTTCATGTTGTTACATATCTTTCCCCAAAATGAATTAGAAAAATACTTTTATTTAGGTCAATGTTATCAATCAGATATGCACCCTTTGTCATATTTACAAAAAAATCAAACTATCTGTTGAAACATGGAAACCCTTTTCAGATATGGGTGATCTATGTGAAAAGAGAATCTCTAGAGTGAGTTGGTTCTCCAAATGATGGATCCTATTCTAAGCAATCTTCTAGGAAAATGGATAGAGAATATGACTGAAATGTAAAACCTATCTAATATGATCTCAAACTTAATAATGACTTTGATATTCTACCCACAAACAGTCTTCAGAAAAATAGCAATGAATTCACAATCTCTCATGAACACCAATACAAAATTGATTTGCATGAAGGTTTAGACTTAAACACATCATGCAACCTACATTAAATGAACTTTATGTATCAATGATCTGCAATAATAGGACATGAAAAGGATCTATAAACAAAGTCACAATGTAGACATCATACTAAGACTGCAAATAGAGACATAAATTGGAGATAGGAGTGCTTCTTTTATTGAATGAAGGAGTGAAACTCTCAAAATCTGAGTACAAAAAAGTTTACAAGCTCTCACAATGTGTATCAGAGCAAGAAACAATAATCTGAACTTATAAAAATACTAAGTTTTCTTCAAGATATACCTCAAAAACCCTAATCCGAGCTCAAGAAGAAAGCTCAAGGAAAAGCATAAAAAATTGCCCAAAAAGTTGGCACAAAAGTGGAAAAGTCACACTTTTTGCATGTACATACTGAAAAGCTCCTAAAAATAGGTCAAATCTGCTTTAAAAGCAAATAAAACACCTTATCTCTCCATCAAGAAGCTCAAATCCGACCAAAAGAAAGATTACTCACAAATCTGCTAAAGATAGCAAAGAAATAAAGTAATTTATAAAATATTGCTTTATTCTTAGTTTACATGATTTGCAGACTTTAAACCTTTTCAATTTGACTATCTTTTGCAATTAAATATTTAGGAAATTTTTTTACAAAACAATATAACTTAATCCCCTTTACAAAACTCAATTTTTCTCAAAAAATCATAAAATATAAAGCAATCTCTTATCCATACCCTAATTGATTTCTTTAAAAGCAATTGAAAATAAAAACCCTAAATCATAAGTAAAATATCACTTACAACTTTTTATTGATTTCTCTCAAAAACCAATCAAAACCCAAGGCATTTAATCACTTTCCAATTTTACTAAGGCATCATTGACATAAAACCCTAAAGTCTAAAGCCATAAAAATATTCATTAGACAAGCCTAAAGACTTAGGAAAAATTAAAATATGAAGGCCTCCCCATAAGACTTGACCTAAGGTATGCATCAAATTATAATCACTAAGGCATATACCACCTAAGTCAAATTAGGGCTGGGAAAATGGAACAAAACTAAAGCGAAACCCTAAAAGCACATCATTCGCACTTTGCCATTTGAAAGAAAACTCAATTGAGAGGAAGAAGGCGCCGCCATCATGCTAGGGTGTTGGCTTTTAAAGGGAAAATTGAGCTCCATCTATCACTTCTTCTGTCGAATCTTCATGGTTTTTGTAGGTAAGCACATTCTTGAGCTTTCTGTGGGCTTTCTGAAACTCCTTGCTTTGTTTCTAAGCCATTTTCTGGCCTTGAGGCCGCGACATGAGCATACTTTCTGATGTATTATGGCTCTGTATCTTTCTTGCCTTTGCTTTTGTATTCTTGGTCTTCACTATGAGAGGTTGGCCCCTGTATCTGGAAGCTTTTGAGGGCTTGGTCGTGGCTTTCTTACTCCTCTATGGCGCGTGTGGTAAGCTCTATCATCCCTCTGTATCTTTCTTAGCATTCTTTCTACAAAATAGAAGCTTAAGAAAGCTTTATATACTCCTGCAAAGATTACTTTTTCATTTATATATTCATGGCCATACATAGGCCGCGCCATGCTTATATGCTTTCAATACATTTTATTCAAATTTTTTATAAAATCTCCATTGTTTTCTTCAGATTTGAGATTTAGATGGCAATTTCACAAGATTTTTGATTTGCAAGTGGAATTTGGGGCTGAAAACCCCTCCTCCTGGCCGTGGCCATTCATGCTCCAAGCTGACATTCTAAAAACTTATGGGCTCGACCCTACACCATATTGCATATATTTGTACTTCTAGAACAAAATCCCCATATGGATGTCTGTATTTGAGAAAATAAGATCCATTCTCCATTTCTGGAAAACTAGAGCTTGGGCTCGATCCACCATTGTACAATTTTTGCATTTTAAAGAAACCCCATGTGGGTATTTAGAAAATAGTAAAAAAAATAGGTAAATCTATATTTGGATTTAAAATACTCAAATGGGTATTCGTGATTTCAAGTATGACTGTATTTTTAGCTCAAAAACCCAATATGGGTATTCCTGAAACTTGAAAGAAATTCATTATTCTCTCTCTGTGTCAAAATTCTTGAAAAACTAGTCTTTGTGTAAGAATGGCTACTCCTCTAGTATTTTAACTTTTATGCCATTGAAGAAACCCTTAACTTGGCTTTGTAATTTCTGCTCTGTATATGACATCTCCATATGATTTTGAAAGAGGAAATTTTATAGCTTTAAATGATAAAACAACAAAAAAACTTCAAATCTGTCTCAAGCTCCTGTGAATAATTTGATGCTTCTACCCAAACCCTTGTTGTATTTTCCTATCCTTCATTGTATAATTGATTGCTCGTAGAGCGAAAACTCATGTAATGTAAGCATGATAAAAAGTCTACATTCTGAATCTCTGTACTCTACACATTTATGTACTTTCTTGGAATAAAACCCTGGCTCAAGGGCATACTAAACAAACAGTAAGATTAGAGATTTTGTAAAGAACATGAATGTATGGAATTTCTAGAATTCTCAGGACATAATATATAAGTTTTCCTATGTTTTGTAGACCTTGTCCATTCTGCAAATTTCTTATCAAGTAATTTTTGAAAGCATACTTTGAATGATAAAAAAAAATCTCTCTAGAGCAATGCACTCTCAGTTGGTTTTCCTCCACTGTCAGCCAAAATGAAATTGGTTGTCTCCAACGTACCTGATCACTATATTCTGCACTTGAAAAAAAGTTGCGTCTTCATCATTCAAACAAAAATTGTATTGTCCATGCTTTGATCCAATGATATCATTGTTCCTCTTCTTGGCACTCTTCATGCATTTTTATGTTCCATTATGAAAATATTGTTCTATGCATTTATTCTCCTTTAAAGTATTCCAGATGGCTATAACAACTTCACTTAATGCAATACTCACATTCATCCTCCATTCAAATGAAAATCTAAAGCTTTTCACATATTTCCTTTATTGAACAATGCTCTTGTTAATGAGGCATTATGTATGCCTGTTCACTATCACCATCATGAGCATGTATACTGCTGTAATTTCTCATAACATCATGAACATGGAAATATTTAAACTTGCAAATATGGCATTGATGAATCTCAGTTGAATTGATTAAATTCATTAAGTCTATTGTTCACCTGTAGCTCTCAAAACAACATATCACTTGATTGTTATGAATGAACAATAGGCTTAATGGCTTTGATGAATGAAACTCTGCTTTACTCATTCAGAATAGTTCAAATGAACATAAGAATTGCATCCCGTCACTCAGCCCCATTTGTAATGTTTAAGGGGAAGCATTTCGAGCTCTACCCTTGTGGGAGCCCATTTTTCACCACATGCTTGGTCTTCATAAGATAATCAACTTCATGATTTCTCCTATACCTGCACACGAAACACACAATGTTAGAAAAAAAACAATATATGATGATGATGTTACCCTTTCCAGCTCATGTTTCTACTCTTCTCTTTAGTTGCTTCTATGCATTCCAAGGATTGAAATATATTTCTGTTAGTATGGCATGTAGTATAGTTCATATCCCGAGCTCTTAATTGAAACCCTTCTCAATCTTTTGTAGGTACAGCCAGGAACGGAAGCAGAATGGAGCAAGCTACAAGTCATCAATTGAAGATCAAATATAGGCAATGATGGATATGTACCATGTTATTTGCTTCTCTCTTTCAGTTGTATATTTCCTTTCTTGTAATGAATGGAACCTAGCTAAAACCACAACTTGTGTGGATCTTTTAATTTATTCTTCCATTTCCATTTTGAAAGAAATGCATCAAAATGCAAAGTTGTACCATCATTTTGTATTCTTGCAATCAAATGAAAACATGTAATGTGAATAACTTCATGGAATAAATGAAAGCAATTTGTTATGCTTAACCATTTGTATACTCAGTTCTGTACTCCACTTGATTTGTAAAGTATTTGAGCAATACTTCTAAAACTCAGTTTTCTCAAAACATTGGCACAACTGGTACTTGATAAAAAAGAGTGCAAACAACACCTAGAGCACATACAAAAATAACTGTACTTTCACTTTCAAATATAACAAAATTTAATTAGCTCCACCAGTTGAGTTGTAGTGAAAATTTGGTAACAGTAAAAAAGTGGTGTTGCCTATCAAAATTTAATTTCTATCATCTAGGTATTTGAATAAATAACATGTTTGGAAACTAGATTCAAAATACTAAATTTCATATTACTAACTTTTTAAAGATTCATTGTGTAAGTGCTTCAAAATTTCAGTCCAAGTGTGAAAAATTATGAAAAAAGGGCAAAAAACACTTCCACTTTTTGAGACTTTTGTGGACCCAACTTGTTGCATCAGTCCCTATGTGCTCTTTCAACTGAATGGGTTCCATTATGTCTTTTTCATTAGTCTTGATTCCTCTACCTTTATAGCCCATATGTTTGCATAATTCAGGCCCTTTGAGATACCTGCTAACTTCTAGGAGGGGTGGCGACTTTTCTTTATACAACCATGATGAAATTCCCTCACTAAGATATTCTTTATCTAGAAGTCCCCATTTATTAAAGCTTTTGAAAGTTTATTTAGGTTCCATTTTCAATATCTTGGATTGACGATGGGATCATGGAAAAAGGGGGACTTTTCTTACATAGAAAGAGTTATGTAGTCCATACTCTCCACATCCTTTGTTTGTAACCTTGATCTTGATCTTAGGGGTGGGTTGTGAGGTGGGTTTTAATGTGGATGGGTCAATGTAAGAGGAGGAAGTGGATGTTGCATCATTGATTGGATAATGGTGTGAGTGATTATATTTTCCTTCCAACATTTTATAATATTGTAAAGGTTACGAGTCAACTAGTATGGTAACCTCACTACCATTGTATGCAAATTTTAGGAATTGATGGTATGTGGAAGGGATGACTTACATAGAATTTATCCAAGGTCGAATGAGGAGGATGTTATAAGGAAGATCAAGATCCAAGATTTGACATGTGATTTCCATGGTAGCCAGTCTGACTTGGATAGGTATTTTGATGGTACCTTCAGATTCTCTCTCAGCATCATCATAAGCCTTAATAGTTATCTTCTTTTGGGGGTCAATAATATCTTCAGAATAACCCAATTTCTTTGTTAACTTTAGAGTATATAGGTTAAGGCTAGATCCACCATCTATTAAGACTCTTTTAATGGTATGCTTATGGATGATTGCTTCAATGTGAAGGGCTTTATTATGTGGAACATCAATATGTAAGTCCTTATTTGTGAAAGTGAGGTGATGCATTGAGGAAATATGTCCAACTATGGCTTGGAATTTATTGATGTTAATGTCGCTTGGTACACAAGACTCTTGAAGAGCTTTGTTAAGGACTTCTTTATGAATATGAGATGTGCAAAGAAACTCCAAGATGGAAATCTGGGCTGGAGTTTTTCCAAGATGATCTAAGATGACATATTTATTGTTCATGGAAGAGGAGAGAATGCCCCCTATATTTTCACTCGGCCCCGATGGGTGGAGATGACATAATTAACTTCTTTAATGGTAATTGTGTCAATTATTTATCACATTCTTCTATACGGTTGATGATAGAGACATGAGATGGGGTATGAATAGTGTTAGTGTATGTGTATGATATTGCATTGTAAGACCCAAAATATTTCCATTTATTATGTGGCGAGAATGGTTGTGTGTATATGTCTAGTTGTTCATTAGGAGAGTTATGGGTTTGACCTTCAACATTTATCTCTCCTCTACCAATGAGATCTTGTATATGGTTTTTCAATTTCATGCATTTTGATGGCCTTTAACCTTATGGTGTTCACAATATTCATTATCTTTGTACCATGCGGGTTTAGGTTGAATTTCATCTAATGATTTTGTCACAAGAAACTTTATGATATGTTCCCTTGTGAAATTTTATGGAATATGACTTCAATTGGTTCACCCAAAGGGATGTACTTGTGCTTAGGTTGATTATTCTATCAAGGTTTTCCTTGGGGAATGGTGATAGTATTAGAGACTATTGTTGTGGTGCTTGTTGAGTGTTGGATGATGTGGGTTGAATGTTTTGCACATGTTTATTGTCTGTCACACCATCATTCACAATGTTTTTTTTAATTTTTGGACCAAAATGTAAATTTATCATTAGATTGGTTATTATTATCTTTTTGGTCTTTATAAATTATAACCATCCCTTTATCAATCAAGTATTTTTCAATGGTTAATACCTTATCAATACGTTCAACAAAAGTATTAACAAATTATAGCAGTAAGTGATGGCTCATGTTTGTGTTTAAGTTTTAAAAAAAGATATTACCATTTGTTTTTCCAGGCATATGGAAGGGGAATAGACTAGCTAAGTGTCTCCAACATTGAAGGAAGGCGGAAAAACTCTTCCCAAGTTTTTGTTTAGTGTTACATAGACTCACTAATGTGACCTCTTGCTCAATGTTGTATGAAAAGTGAGCTACAAACCTTTTAGATAGGTTTGAGAAGGAGGTAATTGATCCATGAGGAAGATGTGTGAACTATACCAAGGCTTGTACCCAAAGACTTCTAGGGAATAATCTCATAAGATAAGCCTCATTGTAGGCTACTTCTTGACATGTTACATAAAACTCCTTGATGTGTTATACTAGATCACCCTTTCCCTTATATTTGTCAAATTTAGGGAATTCATAGTTCTTGGGGAAGGGTATGCATAGTATGGGTTTGTCAAAAGGATAAGGAAATATGTCCTCAAATCTATAGGTCTTCTTAGTTTGACCCATTTGGAGCCCTTGGATCATATTCCTCATATTTTGCAATTCTTGGGCAAGGTCAATGTCGGTGGATGGAGGAGTACTTGTGTGTTGATAATTATTTTGAGGCCAATGGAGGGCTGTGGATGGGGTGCTTATATTAGATGTATTTGGATGTTGTGAAGTGTTTAGGGTATGCTGATTAGTATTTGTGACATGTTGATTAGTGTTTATGGTATGTTGATTAGTGTGTAGGTATGTGGAGGTGTGGAATTCTTGTGGTTGGATGAAGTTAACAATAATTTATGTAGTGAGGGTTTGGGTAGGTATGATAGGGTGTGTATATGTGTATGTGGTATTAGAAGGAATATTAAGTATTAAGTGAGAAGAAGATGAAAGAAGTTTCTAATATTTTGGTTGAGATGTAGATGTGTAAAGGTGATGGTTCAGATTAGGTTGTGACCCCAAAATATTATTCAAAAGGTGGTTGGATGATGGATTATTAGAAGACTCTTGCATCCTAATTTGTGAGATATCAAAGTTGGGTGGGAGTCTAGATCCCTTGGATAAAAGGTCTAATAAAATGGTATCCTTGTCAAGTTCATATATTCTTTGCATAATTTCTTGGTTATGCAGACCTTGAGAAAAGGCCTACAATCTAGGAGAGTGTTTTGGTTAGTCTACATATGCTTCTTCATCATGGGAAAGTGTAGGTTGGTTGGTGATGTCTTCAATAGTGAAATTCTCTTGGGAATCCATTTTCCTTTTAGCTTGTGCTCTAGTGATTGGCATGCAAAAGGAGGATTCTTTTAGAGAGGTGTTCTTAGGGTGTTTTATAGATAAGTTTGGGGAGGAAGTGGTTAGGATAGCTTGGAATTAGAAGTTGGATTACTAGGATAAAGTTATAAGTGATATGGATAATTTTATGACATATTGGTGAATAGTGGATTGTTGAGGGATACAAAATCAAACCTTGTATCAAAGATAGAGATCTAGACCCTTAGAGATGAAATGATTTTGGGATGTATCCTTGCTTACTTAGGATAAGAAATTTCCTAAGCAAGATTGGATTAAAGGATTCTTTAAAAAACTTAACTCAAGGGAGCTAAATCCTTAAGCTAAATAATTCAAAGTGATGGGCTAAAAAAAGTGCTACTTAAGATAGGAAAGTTCTTAAGCAACACCTAAGTTAGAGGATGAGAATGTAAGGATCTAGATCTAGATTTTGATAAAATTTTAATTTGTAAGGATGTATATGGGGGGATGATTAGGATTGTAATGATTAGAATGTTTGGGATAAAATATTATAATGGAGAAGATTGTCTAGGATGAATTGATAGCAGAAGAAATGAGGATTGGTAGTAAGTCCAAGTGGTAAGAAGGGTGAAAAGGGAAAATTGGATAAGGGGATGGTGATAGTGATGAAGGGGAAAGGCCAATGGTTGGAATATAGAATTGAAAAATATGAATTTATGATCAAGGATATCTATTGGGCACTTGTGGAAAGTTTTTGATTTTAAGATAAAACATAAGAACAACTTGACTGAGCATAGGTTTAGTTTGATAGAGTGCAGGCATAGTTTGACAGGCATGGCACAAGTGCAACTTTATAGAGTGTAGGCACTATTTTAGGAAAAAATACAATATGATAGAAAAAAAAGCATAGTTTCAAGCTTAGGTACAGGCACCACTTTACAAAGTGCAAGCATAGCTAGATGTGATAGAAGTGTAGTTTCATAGTGATAGTTTTGGCAAGAGATATGCAAACACAAAAACACATTGGCCAATTGTTTTGACTTATTTTAGGGTAAAACGCTATTTTTAGCAAGTCATGTTGAGTGGATTATCATTGGTTTAGCACATGAAGACACATCAAGCACATTAGCACAATCCTAAAATTAGTCAAGTGGGATTATAGACTTAATGTGGACTGACTAGTAAAAGGATAATACTCCCAATTGAATGGGTAACCTAGGGTATGCAAAGGTCATGTACCACCTTTACACCCCTTACCTTAGAAGGACAAGGCCCAACCAAAGGTTATGTGTCACCTCAACAAAAGGTCATACATGGTGAGTAATATTGAGCATCATCAACTATACCGTACACCAAACTAAGCTATGACTAAATGATCTTAAGCCAGGCTTCACGAGTTCTCTAGGGGTATCCTCCAAATACCACAAGGGTACATGAGGCACAACCATGAATATTAGTCTATCACAAGTGTGACTTGAGAAATTTGGATAGGAAAGCTCGAACCAACCCTATACCTCTTATACTAGAATCACCCAAACAACAAGGCTTCATTAGA
Organism: Sequoia sempervirens; assembly: GCA_007258455.2. NCBI lineage: Eukaryota > Viridiplantae > Streptophyta > Pinopsida > Cupressales > Cupressaceae > Sequoia > Sequoia sempervirens. Next base: position 1,195,475,915 of record VDFB02271358.1, on the reverse strand, counting down.
CATGAGACAACTAGATTGGGGTACAAATTTCATTCTCCCCCCTTTATATACCTCACTAATATCATATGGTTGAGGTCATCCCTTGGGATGATGAAATCCCCAAGCATAACTCCTAAAGGGGAAGGACAATGATAGGTGTTTTCAATTCCCAAGATCACATTAGGTGTGAGGGTGGAGCATACACACAAAATTAGAAAAGACCTAGGATCTAATCTAAACACAAAATGAGATGTAAGATTTCTAATCCCCAAGATCACTCTAAGTACAAGGGGAGAGCATACACCTATGCAACCCTCCACACAAAAAAAATAAAGTTCTTTAACTCCTACTTTAACTTTACTACCTAACTTAGTGGAAAAATAAAAAGTCTCCGACCACTGAATCTACAAAACCACAAGTTAATAATCTTAGATTTTAGTCTTGTCTGTATGCTTAAACTAGTTGCACCACTTGTTAGCTCCAAAAGTTAGCAAAAAACCCTAAAATAAAATTAAAACTTGGAGACTAAAACAAAAGCTCATTTCTATGAAAAAAAAAGCAAAAATAGTCTTTACAAAGGTGTAGAGGTCGAACACAAAAGCACAAAAATACAAAAAAAAAAGCATACCTTACAAAAGCATTGTTCTATCAGATAGAAGCACTGGAAGTCACCTTAGAGGCACAACAGGTCACTGCATAGATGTTGATGTGTAGAAAAAAGGTGCAATAGGTCTTTGTGTAAGTGAAACAAGTCAACATAGAAGTGCATTGAGTCTTTGTGCAAGTGCGACTTCATAGTGGAAAAAATATGTAAGACAAAGTTAGCATAAAATAACCAAAAACCTCAAAATACAGAGTGCTAATGTTAACTTGTTTATCAAAAATGCTTGTTAATAGAAAGCAAAAACCTTTAAGATCAATTCCCTTAAAATTTTAGTTTGTCCCATAATCTTTAGATTAATGCAAGCTTAATGTGTTCAAAAACAAGATTGTATAAACCCTTAACACTAGGTAAATTTGTAAAAAAATATAGTAACAACTAGCAGAAAACTAACTATTAACCCTAGAGTTACAATTTTTTTATTCAAAAAAAAAAGTGTCACTTTATGCAATGGAGGTGTCGTTAGTCACTACACAAGTGCGATGAGTCACAACCCTGGTGCCAAAAAACAATGCACAAGCACCAATAGACAGAGTGGAAATGCCACTTGTCATCTTGCAAGCACGACAACAATCTATAGAGGTGCAACTACATAGAGGAAAAAGTTTGCTTATAGAAGAATATTGTGAGTATATTTTAACCTTATTATGTTCTTAAAAACTTCAAAAATTGTTGTTGTGATTAGAAAATACTTAAGAAAAGTAAACTTAGATTATTTTTTTTCTTTTTTACATTTTTAAAAATGTATTATTAAACTCTAACCTTACATGTGAAAAACAAAATTTGTTTGTTCTTTTTAAAGTTAATTATTAAATGTGAAAAGCATAGTTTGTTTGTTGTTATTTTTAATATTAATGATTAAATGTGAAAATAAAGCTTGCTTGTTGTTGTTGGTTATTTTTAAAATCCTTATAATAAAACCCTAATCTTTGAGTGTGAAAATGATTGTTACAATTAGAGCCTAAGGCTATTTGCAATTGAAGAAACACTTGCAAAGTAACCTATAAAACCCTAAAAAATTACAAAACAAAATGAGGGTTAGCTCAGATTATAACAACTCTGCACTAGAAAAAAAGTGACATTTTGTGAGACAGAGGCATTGAATGCCACTTCAAAGGCACAATGAATTGACACAATGATGCAAGAGCATCCAGGACATACAAACAATCTTGCATCAATCTGTGTTATTTCTTTTCCAATAAGAGTTGAATCGGCTTCAGTTAGTTGAGTACATGGTAGTCTACATGAGTTCAAGCATTTGGATGTAACAAGTGAACATCGGTATTCAATGTTAATGGCGTTTGGTGAATTGGCTCCTTGGAAGGAGATGGCAATTTCAAAGACACTTTGTTTCATGTCCCTTCGACATAGCGTTAAGCATTTCATGACAAGTGGTGGATGGATGCGAAGATTCTTCATCAGGATAATAGGTGAATTTTGGCATGACTTGGTGGTGAGTCCCTTCGATACTATGACAAGGTGGCAGTATTTGTGATGGTTGGCATGCTCATATTGGAGAGACACATCATTTTCGACAGGACAGAGATACAAGTCTCTTCAACATTCCGACAATCCTTTCATCAGAGAGAGACACATTTCGGTGGAACATCAAAGTGAGTCCCTTTGACATGTCGATAAGATGGGACCTGATAGAGTGACGATAAAGGTGAACAATGACGTCAAAAGTGACAGGTGGCGATAGCCTGACTACCTACTAGGATTTTATGGGTCCATATCCTTTGCTGGCAATTTAGCGAGGAACAGTGTGGATTTGAAGGAAAAGATCTAATAGTCATGATTCAAGGGATGACATGCAAGTAGTGGGGACCACTTCGTCAAGGCTGCAAGCATTATCAGCAAGGAATTCTTTTTTTGGCGAGAGGACATAAGGAGTCAGTTTGACAAACCAATAGGAGCTTCATCAATGAGACCTTGCCATAGCAGGGTGAAAGAATTTGAAGTCCCCTCAATACTATGATGGCGGGAAGGTGAACAAAGACGTGAGTAGATCGATGGTGATGGATGGACGAGTAAGGTGGGGACACATGGTGAGAATTTACTCGTTGATTTCACATCATTGTTGTGAATCAACACAATCATTGTCCAAATGATTTTAAACATGAATCTGATGGATGGAAGACAATTACCTAGCGCGAACAAATAGAAATAAAGTGACTGATAATGAGGTAACTGCCTACGAGATTTGGATGTTTCTTATTGGATGGAGGTGGTACTACGACAACTAACAAGAAAATCTGACTTGAAGGAGGAGATAGATATATAGAGACAAAGAAGGTGACAAAAGTAGTAAGGGAGGTGTATAATGATATCGTAGAGAAGAAATTGAAGGCTCCAATCTACATGTTTGACTGTTGTTTTTGTAATCAAACAACCAATGTAATTTTGTAATTTGTTTTCCATTTTAGAATAATAGAATCTCTTGTTTTCTTCCACATATTGGTTGTTCATTTTGTGTTGTTGTTGTGAGGTTGAGCCCATAAGGGGAGTACCCTTCATCACATGAATACACATCTTTATGTGACACATGCATCAAAAATCATCATAGAAGCATGGCTTGTTGCTACACAAGCACGGTGAAATATAGAGCCGAGTGTGAAAATGGAACTTGCAACTCAAAACCTCAACAAAACTCAAGCAAAAAGTTAGAAAAGTGTCGCAGGTCCCACCGGGTGTGCCAAAATGAAGCTATTAAAAATGATTGAAGCATAAAACAAGCAAGAAACACAAATAAAAGCATGCAAATAGCTATACCTAAATACCCTTTAACCTCCATGATTGAGCCACACAAGTTTTACACCCAAAAAAACTTACAGATTTTCTCTCTCGCTTACTAATGTGGAATACTCTATAATAATTTTAGAATAATCTAGATATCACTCAAGACTTGATGAGAAATGGAGGGTGAGAGCTTCTATTTATAGAAATAGACTCAACAGGATGGAGGGCTAAGATCTTGCCAAAAGATCAAGGGCTCATGTTGAGAGGTGCTCTCAAGAAAAAGAAAGAGGACAAGTGTCGTGTGAGAGATTGAGGAGAGTCAAGTTATAATTTAAAATTAGATTTTATGGAGAGGAGAGATATAGCCCCATACCAAGTCAACTCAAAAAGTGACATTTGTCTTTAGTGGATTTAATGAGATGGAGGTGAGCATTTATTGAAGAGATGAGGAAGCAAACATGTGAGGGGAAATGACATGTGGCATTGGAGGAATTTAAAATTGGGGAAAAGGGCTAAGTGGATATTAATGAAGTGGGATTTAATTAATTAATCTAGGTTAATTAACTAGTGGCTTTTGGGAAGGAAATCTAAGGTTACCTTAAATAAATAATTTAACCTTAAGAATTGTGTGTTTTTGGTGTAAATCGTGTATCTTTTTTAGCTCGACATTTTAGATCACACTCAGTGATCCATCATCAGGAAGAGGAGAAGTATAGAATGGAATGCAGAGTTAGCCTTAAAAAGGATAAGAGAGAAAGGTGGGTAGAAGGAGATAAAAAATCATTTAAAAAATGAAGCAAAAAATAAATGTCAAATACTAAAAGAAATATGACCAAAAGCATAAATAAGAAAATCAAGTTTAAAAATCTTTTATAAAAGTATATAATTCTAACAAAGAAGATGCATATAAAATAATTAAACTAAATAATATACAAATATATAATACAATTAATGAAGTACAATTATATGATAACTATATATATACAAGTATATATATATGAACAATTTATAAAAACAAAAGAACATTTAATATAATATATATATAATAAAAATTTAATAAAAGCAAAAAAGAATATAAATAATTATAAAATTAAATAAAATAGATTTATAGTCTAATCTTATAAATACAAAAAAAGGCTTATGGATGAACATACTATTAAATAAGATTATGGAAAAACAAACAAAAAGACATACACAAGGATAAAATAAATTAAAAAAATAGTGAGTAAAAAGCAAAAATAGGAAAGACAAAAACCACCTTCAAGAATAGCTTCTTGAGACTAAAACTAAAATCCAAGAGGATCCGCGCAACGAGTCCCTGTATGATAAGCTCAATGGAGTCAAAAGCTCCTTAAGAAGCTTTCAGACTAACAAAATTCAAGGCCTTAAAGTCATAGCCAAACTGAATTGGCTTAACTGTGGTGATAAGGGTTCGAAGTTCTTCTTAAGGTACATTAGAGAAAAAAGCAAGGAACAAATTGGCCAAATCTGCCACAATGGATCCGTTGTATCCAACCAAGATGAAATCATGGAATAATTCCTCCTCTTCTACAAGGAGCTTTTCCAATCTGAAGGCAAAAGGGGAGAGTGCTTTAATGCCAAGGAGATGGTCAAAAAGATAATTCCCGCTAAGATCTAAGAAGAAGACGTTGTTGACCTTGCAAAGCCTATATCCACAGAGGAAATTAAGAAGGCTATTAATGACATGAGAAATGAAAAATCTCTTGGACCGAATGGTCTCTCTGTTGAGTTCTACAAGGAGTTTATTGACTGGATTAGTGATGATCTACATCTGGTTTACACGGAAGCCATAAAAAGGGGTTCACTTGGTAAGAACATAAATAAGGGGATTATCAAACTCCTTCCCAAAGAGAGTGATAAAAATTTGATAAAGAACTAGAGACCAATCACTCTGTTGAATGTATCCTATAAGATCTTGGCCAAATTAATGGCCAATAGGCTTGCTAGTATTCTGCCCAAATTCATTAACACCACACAAACGGGGTTCATCAAAGGCAGATATATTTTGGAAAATTTGATTACTAGCTGGGAGGCAATGGAATGGGCTAGGCATAGTAACCAGAACCCAACCATGTTGTTGTTAGACTTTGAAAAGGCCTACGATAGAGTGGAATGGTCATTTCTTAGAATGACTCTAGAAGCCTTTGGTTTTCCGCAGATCTTCTGCAGAATAGTTGAAACACTTTTGAAGGATGCTTTTTCCCAAATTGATATAAGTGGCTCGTAGACTCAAACACTTTACCTTGAAAGGTCCATCAAGCAAGGATGTCCCTTGGCCCCTGCCCTCTTTGTCATTGCTTTTGATGCTTTGCATTACATCCTAAGAGATGTTTCCTACTCACCCAAGGTCAAGGGCCTAACCTTACCTAATCAGAATAAACTCCTCAATATCCAATTTGTTGATGATACTGCCCTATTTATTTATCTGGAGGAAGAGAACCTAGACAACTTAATGATCAAGCTCAACTTATTTTGTTTGGCCTTAGGTGCAAAATTTTCTAATTTGAAATCTACAATGCTAGGCTAGTCTGAGGCCCCTCCTATTTGGCTTAAGAAGCTTGATTTTCAATGGGGTGGACCCTATAAACAAGTAAGGTACCTCAGGATTCCATTCTTAGTTTTCCCCAACCTCAAGGAAATGTGGCTCTGGGTCAAAGGAAAAATTTATAATAAACTTGACAGTTGGAATAGACACTACCTCTCCCTAGCTGGTAGGCTTCAAGTGTGCCAAAAAATCATGTCCTCCTACACTGTCTACTTTTCTTTGTTCTTTGGTAGTTATCAGGTGATGGAGGTGCAAAAAAAAATCAGGCATTTCCTTTGGTCTGATGGGAAAGGGAAATGAAAACTACACTCTGTTAAGTGGGACTGGTGCTACTTGGATAAGGTGCATGGAGGTCTAGGACTGAAAGACCTAAAGAAGCATGGTGCAACACTCACTGCAAAATGGATACTGAATGCTCTAAATGGAAATGAGCCTTGGGAAGTGTTGATAAGGAACAACATTGAGCAAGTTGTGCCCAAGTTGGAAAAATCCTAGAAATTTCTACCCTTTAGTGATCTCCTTATTACCAAACACCAAATTGTGCCTGCAGGGTCAGTTGTCTTCAAAAGCATATGTAAAGCATGGGAACTCATTAAATCTAATGTTTGGTGCCCTTTCTTCATAGAACTCAACTCTAACTTCTTTCACCCCAGCAGGTCCATCAGGTGGAATCTTGAGCACAATGGGAAACCGCTAGCCCTCCTTCAGGGGTGCTCTACTAAAAATTGGGCCCACGTTGGCATTAATACTTTCAGCAATATTCTAAGGGATGTGATTTTGATGGATTGGACCCAGCTTAAAGAGGACTTCAACTTGCCCCATTCCAACTTTAGAACCTACTTAGTGCTCAAAGAGGCCTGTAAAGACCTTCCCCTTAATCCAATGAGCAAAGGCATTGGTTGTAGCCAAATTGAGTTCAATTGGCAGGGTAATACCCCCTGCATGATGTCAAAACCATAAATATTTATAAAGAGCTTGTTAATTCTAAGCCCCCCATGGATTACCTAAATCATATCTGGCCTGTCAATAAAGAAGATAAGTTTTGGCTCAAAATATTTACCTCTCGTTGGCATGATAATGTGGATGCAAAAAAACCATGTTTTAGATGGTTATTACTGCTACAAAAGCTCCCATTTAAATTGAACCATGGTGATATTGACAACTGCAATATTTGCAAAGTGCCTGAAACTATTTTTCACATCTTTTTTTACTGTCGTTTTGTAAATGAAGTTTGGAATATGTTTTGTAACAATCACTTCTTTGATATGAATGGTAAAGTCAACTGGATGCTAATCTTATTTGGGAATGAACTTAAACTTAACAAAGAGTTGCATTTATTCTGGTATATCTTATCTACTAAAATTTTATGGTTCATTTGGAGGGCAAGGAACGATGACAGGTTTAATGGAGATCAGAGAATACTCTCTAAGTCTTCCAAAAGACTCACACTCTTTAACATTGCGTTGTAGGTAACTGCCACGATGGTGATCTCAGAGAAGAAGTTCGTGAACCTCCTCAAGGATGGTGTGGTGCTACTTAACCAGAATGGACAACCCAGTTTAGCTATGTTCGGGAAGGCCCTGGATGCATTCCAGAAGGAGCTCAATGAGAAAGAACACAAGGCCCAACAGGAGCCCAGATACCCCAGAGTTTGGTGATGAAAGTAGAAACTTCCAATCTGATTTCTAAGTTGCTGCTTCTGAAGATTATTGTACAGAAAATGGGCACAGCTAACGTTTAAATAATGTTTTTTTTCTGTATAAGTTGTTTTTAGTGACTGTACCTTTTCTTACCCATAGTCTGGGGGCTGTTTTGAGTCATTTTTCTCTAAAAATCTGAATTGTTTATGGGTACAGCAATACCCCACACCTATACATGTGTTGTATATGTAAGTTTAAACTATTATTAATACAAAAAAAAAAGGAAAGACAAAAAAGCAAGAACAATAACTCATAAGAAAAAATAAAAAGAGAAAAGAGAAACAAAAATAAATACTATAAGAAATAGAACCAAATAGAAGATTAAGAATAAAAATTATAATTTTTTTTTTAAAAAGTATACAAACCTATGTATGAAGAAGAATATAAAAATACTTAAAATATAAACAAATGTTTAAAGATAATAAATAAATATAATATATATATATATATAAGTAAGCAATAAAATAAGCATAAATGAAAACTAAATAAAGAATGCTAATAAATAACAATAAACTTATCTATTTTTTCACAATTAAGGAAAAGAAACCTAAATAGTTTATAAAAATTGTGTTTTATAAACTTATAAATAGCTTATAAAAAGACATTATACTTAATTGAGATTATTGTTGTCTAATTTTTGTTAGAGGTTATCTTGATGTTTAGGTAGGTGCTTGGGCTAGTTCTGGAAATCCTTAGATGGGGTTCTATGAAATACAATGTCTTCTATATGTGATTGGTCCTATAAATTATATTATGTAGGAAAATATCTAACTTTTGTGGATATTGTTGCATCTTTATATTTAGCTAATTAAAAGTGATAATTTATTGAAAAGATGTATACAGCTATTCAAAGGAATTGCATATTCATCATTATTATTTAACATTTAGATATGTGGTATTTGATATTTCCATAGAAAAAATGATAAGTAATACTTGGGATTTATTTGAAAAAAAATTAAAAAATAAGCAAAAAATAAATGCCATATACTAAAAAAAAATGGCAAAAACATAAATAAGAAAAAACAAGTTTAAAAATCTTTTATAAAAGTATATAACTATAACAAAGAAGATGCATAGAAAATAATTAAACTGAATAATATACAAATATATAATATAATTAATCAAGTACAATTATATGATATATATATATATATATATATATTACTGATTTTAGTATATACATATATGATATGATTTCTTTAATAATATTATTAATTAACTATATATAAATAAATGTATGTTTTTTTTCAAATAATAATAATTATTCATATATAGACTGACTTTTGTGATCGACGGTTAAAAATGATGCAAGACGATTGAGAAAGATCTATCCATTCAATAATTTTAACAATATAGATAAAAAATTAATATCAATAGATAATATCACCACTTTAAAAAGCTATTTTTTTATAAATTAATCTCTACATTCTCTCCCATTTCTTTTTAAGTTATATTTTTTCTTACAAATCAAAGAGATAATATACTTTAAAAAGTTAATTTTTTTAAAATCAAATCTCTACATGCTCTCTCATTCCTTTATAGCTTATTTTCATTACAAATCATTTGATATTATTTATTTTATAGCATTTTAATGTAATTGCATATTTAAACTTATTAATAAAAATATTATTGCCATTATATCTACTTTCTATTTACATTGATTACAAATTGTATAACTTATAGTAGTGCTATTTTTTAATTTTTATTTATATTGCTAATGCATAAATTGTGGCATAAAAGAAATTTCATGGAATCTCATGCAACACACATAGAATCAAAAAATAAAATTCCTACTTTAAAAAGCTAAACTTTTTTGGACATCAAATCTCTACACATTTTCACATTCCTTTTTAAGTTATAGTTACTTTTAAAGAAACAAAGGATAAAAATCTAGCTTTTTGTATAAATCATAGTTTTACTTTCATTGCTAATTATTTTGTATATTGTTTCAATTGTTTAATTTTTTATTTTTTTTAAAAAAAATTAATATAACTTTTTTTTTTATTATTACTTACAAATGGTTCAACTTGACAATATTTGTTAAATTTTTTATTGCTAATGCATAAGTTTTAATATAGAGAAAAACATCCATAGAATCTCATGCAAGAATATGTAGAGGATCAAGATAGAAATTATGACTTCACTAGGGTGATCAAATATCTACATGCATTCCTTTTTAAAGTATAATTAGTTTTAAGGAAACAAAGACATCTAATTTATAGTATAAATCATAATTTTTCCTTTATTATAAAATATTTGAACCTCTTTAGTTTGTATTGTGATTTTAACTAGCATACATATATTAAATATTAATATATATAAAATATGCCGAGAGTAGGTGCATTATTTAGGGCTTAAATTTGACGGTCAACCTTGCCTATCAACAATTTTTTCAATGACGGTTATCTATTCAAAGGTTCCCTTAAAACATTATGATATACGTTAGTGTAAGTAAAATTATATATAAATCAAATATATATCTCATTATAATTCTATATAAATTTTGACAACCTATCTAAAATCTCTCCTTTCATCTGATACAATCTTCATAAAATTTTGATTGTATTTTATGGCAAAAATCTCTAAATACGGTCATACGACCATCAAATTTAAGCCCTAGGCGCATATCCACAATATCTTGAAAACTTAGATAAAAAAATAACCTTTCTATTTTTTTTCCCTCTTTTTGCATGCAAATCATTTCACATTCTAAAAGTAAAATAAATTCTACTTTCAAAAAAGTCATAAAATATTTTAAGTAAAAAAGCTTTTGATTTGTATCTTTTAAATAGGTTATTAAGAGAAACAAACCTCTTCTAAATTTTTTAGTTCAATTGAATTTTATTGATCTTAGAATATTTTGAAAAGCAAGAAAGATAATATCTTCCAAATAAATTTTAAAAAAAGATATAACATCCATTTTTCTCTTATTTTAAAAATAATTTGAAATCTATAATAAAAAATGTCTACATACAATGAATGTAGTTATGTAGTCGAATGTCATTTGAACGTCAAATTCGAGCTAAAGAATTTTTCCTTACATTGAATTTTGCTTTCTGGTGGATGCCATTGTAATATGCCTCTTAGTGTAATTATTTAAATTTAAGTATTTTTATAATATAAAATTAAAACTTTAACTAAATCAAAACAATTGATATACTTAATCAAGACAAAAGTAATGATATAGATAAACAATTTATTTTATATATACAAAAAAATATTTGGATGATGTATTTTTATTTTTATATGTTAGATTAAATATTATGAGGGAGCGTATATCTAAATTAGAAGTTATCATTTGGTTAAACTATTAAAATTAAATGATCCAATTCCATCAAAATTATTAAGGTTCAAATAAATATCAATCATACCAAAAAAAAACTATGATAAATGATATAATAAAAAATAGATCATCATTCTCACTATTTAAATAAAACTATTTTTTTTAAACCTTTGAATATTCCAAATATATTTGAAAAATATTACAAACTAATTTAAATAAAAAATAATTAAGTCAAGAAGATCGTAGCCCACTTGAAAGGATAACTCCAACTCCCAACCATATAAAAGTGGAGTCAAGATACTTTTTCAAAGGGTCTCTTTATGTCAAAAGATAAAAAAACCATGATTGCATATAAATGGGGTTTATTGGCCTTTGATCTCTTCGTCACCTTTGATCTCTTCGTAACTTTGGGTCTCACAAGGATTTTTGGACCAAAGTTCCAAATATCCAAATCCATTTTTTATTCCTCGATCTCGTCATCTTTGGTCTCATTGAAACTTTGGTCCAAACTTTAGGTCTTGTAGGGATTTTTGGACCAAAGTTCCAAGTTTCCAAATCTATTCCCAATTCCATGTTCTTGTCATCTTTGGTCTCATTGGAACTTTAGGTCCCACAGGGATTTTTAGACCAAATTTCAAAGTGTCTAAATCTGTTTCTAATTACTTGTTCTCGTCATCTTTGGTCCCATTGAAACTTCAGGTCCCATAAAGATTTTTAGAGAAAAGTTCCAAATGTACAAATCCATTTTTTATTCCTTGTTCCTGTTGCCTTTGGTCTTGTTGGAGTTTTGGACCCTGTGGGGACTTTTGCAAATTTCTACTAGTTTTTCACATTTCAACCAGGCTAGAATTATCACCATTAATGTTGTAACGACTTCCCCAACTACCAGATTTGATTCTTAAAGCTATATGAATGATTTTAAATATATTTTTTACCAATTACAAGTGGAAAAAATAGCTTCCATGCTTCATTTATTGTTTGTAGACTACTTTTATGTTAGAGGGCCATCCCTATCCATGATTTTGCTACGAAATTAGGGGGTTTCTTCTCTTCATCTATAGATTCATCAATGTGGAAGCATGGCTATGGCGTCAAGGCCCTTATGGAGGGATTTCAGCTCAGGTTTTGGGATGGACACATCTCTGCACCTGATTTATAGGTTTTTTGCTAGGGTTTCCTGCCCAGTCACATGCCTTATCTCTCTCCTACAACCCTCAGATGAATATAAGGAACTTTGTGCTCATTATAATGTTTCTTCCCTAGTTTATCTAGTAGACATTGTATTTCTATGCATTCTACAATTGTAAATAGGATTATTCCTTTGCATTAGTAAGAGTTGTCATTTTACCTCTTCCCCCCTTTGGATTTTTGTGTTTATCTCTCTTACCTTCATGTCCAAACATATTTTTACCATTTTCTATGCCTATATGTTGTGTTAACTACCTTTGTAGGTGTTTGTTGTGAATCTTTCTTTCCTTCTACTATCTTGTCAAACCCTAACCTCCATATGTACCCTTGGAAATTGGTAGAATAGAGAATTGTGTAAGTCATCTAACTATCTTCATTGAGGCATTATGTTGTTCTAAGAAGGAAGACACAAATATAATTTAGGTGTACATCACCTCTCCTTCCCTCGTTTATGCAGCTCTTTCTCTCCCTTTTCCTCTATGAGCTAGTAGAATAAGACGAGTGATAGGATTTCATATGATGGGTTATACCAACATATTTTCACCTAGTTTAGAAAAGGAAGCTGACCTTCTCTAAAGATCTAACCTCAACTGCAAGGTCCCACATCTTCAGGTTGTTTCCATTGTGTTATTGTAATGTTGAGCCTATGTTTAGTAGGGTTCAATTTTATGTGACAACAATACAAAACTAGTATAAGGAATGATTAGTTAACTTAGTTGAAGAGAATTTGGCCAAGACATAGTCATCATATATTTAGCTCAATAATATTTAGGATTTAGGGTTTAGGATTTAGAGTTTCTAGGGTAAATAGGTTTTAGGGTTTAGGGTATTAATTATAGGAGTAGGGAACATAGTGGTTTTAGTAAAGGCCTTAGGGATGGTAATGGATCCACAACAAAAATAAGTGAACCTATAAGGATTTTATGGAAGTAATTTAACTATTTAATTGAAGTATTTATCTTGAAGAGTGGATAATAGATATGAAGTATAATATTTATGAGACCTTTTTCTAAAAGGAATAAACTTGAAAGGATGATAAGTTTAGATTCTACTTGGGAACATGTCTCTATGATGTTTCAAGGATGGGACCAATGAGATATATCTAAGATATTTCATCATTTTTTTTGGGATGATTATCAAGTGTTTAGGTAGGTATATAAAGGTCATAAGGGGGATCCATTAGGGGAGAGTAAGAGAGGGTTTGTCATAGATACAAGGTGGGTATGTTAAAAAAAAATTTAATCAACTTTAATGGAACATATTTAAAGGAAATTAAAAATGAAATGATACAAATAGGGTAGAACTCATTGGATATCCATGGGGGTGAAGGGTTCACTAATAAAAGAAGTATGAGAAGGTTGAAAGGAGTAAGTTATAGAAAAAAAGAGGTAATGTCCTTAATTTTTTATGGGTTTATTATTTAGATTATGATTTAAGTGAGGGTGATTTGAGGGATAAAACTATACTAAAAATGAGAGATAAATGGCATAAAAACATAAGATTTAAGTAGTATATCCTGAACCAAGGGTAAAGTACAAAAATAGTCTAAGGAATGATTAGTTTATTTAGTTGGAGAGAATTTGGCCAAGACATAGTCATCATAGATTTATCTCAATAATATTTAGGGTTTATGGTTTAGGGTTTAAGGTTTAGGTTTTAGGGTTTAGGGTTTAGGGTTTAGGGTTTAGGATTTAGGGTTTCTAGGGTAAATAGTGTTTAGGGTATTAGTTATAGGAGTAGGGAACATAGTGGTTTTAGTAGAGGCCTTAGAAATGGTAATTGGATCCATAAAAAAAAATGAATATAATACATACTTGAATTGAAAAAATTACTTCAATGAAAAATTTTATTCCTTTTTTGTTGAATATGACTGTGCGGTCATATTTTCCTTGTCCTTTTATTTCCCATCTCCTTCTTTGTAAAATATTATCTTAGTAACTCCTTTGCCAATTTTTTTTGTGCAATGTCTCAAAAATTGTAAATACAAATTTTTCAATTCCACATTCCAAATGTAAATTACCTCCAAAAAATTATAACAAAAAAATGAATCTTTATTTTTTGATATTAAAAACACAAAAATTAACCTCATATATATGTAATTTGCATTAACATTTAATTGGAAAAATTTGACTAAAAATATCCTTCCTTCAAAGGTTGGCATCTAATTTATTTTCAATATTATTTTATTAGCGGACCTTAGTTCGAAGGTCCTTTGTCACGAATATTTAATACTATTTTGGCCACTCAAATGTGTGTTCATTCAAAGGTGCCTTTGAATGAAGGTACCTTCAAAGGAAGGGAAAACCTTTGGTCAAACGTCCCTTCATTCAAAGGACCTTTGAACGAAGGCCCTTAGCTAGACACTTTCAATATATGCTTCAAACTTTCCTCAGAAAATCCAATTTCAAACATGGGGTTGGACCTTCGAATGGAATTAACTTGATAAGATTGTAGTCCTTAAAATGAGCTTTCCAACAAGTATAATTTCAATATGTTTTTATTTTATTATATATTTATTTTCTATATTTTACTAAACATAGGTTTTTCACTGAACATCAAGTTATTTGTTCTACATATGTGGAAAAATAGTAAAATACTGAAAAAAATCCAAAAAATATCTATTCACTAGGTATTAATGTCCTTGTTTCAGCAAAAAATATTGAATTTTGATATATACGAAACAAGTTATATGTTACGACATACACCTATATCCAAATTATAATTACTCTGACTACAAAAATTAATTTTAAAAAAGTGCAACAAAAAATTATGAAAAAATTATTCATGTACTAGATATTGGTGTTACAAATCTATATTTAAAAAATATATTTTTATCCTTTCTAGAAAGAAAAGTTATGTGTTATGACATAAACATCAAGTTCTAAAAATATTTTTTACTATAAACAAGTTATTAAAAGTTACGTAAAAAATCACAATTTATTTCAAATTAAAAATTAAAAATATATTTAGAATCTACACAAATTATCACAAATCACTAGTTCACATCATCTTCAATTTCTTAATGGTTTAGCTACCATAGGTGTAAGAAAGTGAAGTTTTTGTTAAAAATGTTGATTCCAATGTCCTACTTTGGTCAAAAAGTGGGACTCATTATTGTGGGATTACCCAATAAGAAATCTATTCAAGCATCATTAAGAAGAAATATGCAAAAAGTTGTGCAAGTTATGTAAAGTGAAGTTAACTCTTATAAAACATGTTAGATATATTTTCAAATGAAACTTTCCCTCATAGTAGATTATGGTATCAAGATTATGAAATTCATATACCTCCTTTCAAGTTGAGCCTAATGCCCAAATAATAATAGAATTCATATTGCATAGAACCTATTGTGGGTTGATCCTAGATCAAGTCATTTTAGGGACATTCATTTGTATCCCACTTATGATAAAATATGGTAATAGTGTTTAATAGAATACTTGTAACCAAAAAATATACCAACCATTAGAATGTCTACCCTTTTAAACCATCAATAATTATATTTTTTGACCAATACATTTTTTTTTAAATAATGACTATTTCTACTAGAAAAATGATTAATTTCATAAACATTGGGAAATAGTTTTCATATTTGCATGTGCATAATTTATAATACCAAAAAATAACACTTTTCATAATGTTGTTCTTAGGGACAAATAATAATTTGTAATTAGCTATAAATGAGACAAGAGACACATAAAAAGAAGAGAGAACAATATCAGCCATGATATTCACAAGGAATCAATGTGACATAATACTATAATAGGTATACTCCATAACACATCATAATTCACTAGTTGTATACTCTGATATTGAATTAGGATAGTTATTCCTTCTAAATACTTATCTAATTGCTAAAATATAATCATAATATTAAATTTGATTTAGCCAAAAACCTATGATTTACACATTTCTCGTGGTTTCTACAAGCCAACAACTCATTAGGCCACTAATCTTCAAACAATTCTCTACACAATGAAAAAGAATCAAAAAATGTTTAGTTTAGGCCCAATTTTGTTGTCCATACATGTTGATTTTTAAAAACAACAATTAGGGCCAATAAAAATTCAATAAAAAATATATATTCAAAAAAAATTACAAAAAATATTCTTATCAATCTTCATGTTGTTGCATATCTTTCCCAAAAATGAATTAGAAAAATACTTTTATTTAGGTCAAAAGGTGGTGTTCGTACACGTGCATGGTATGCTAATTTTTTTTAAAAGTGGTTTTATTACATTCCTATCGAAATTTAATTTCTATCATTTGGGTATTTGAATAAATTACATATTTGGAAACTAGATTCAAAATAATAAATTGCATATTATTGCTTCAAATTTTCAATCCAAGTGTGACAAATTCTGAAAAAAATAGCAAAAACATTTCCACTTTTTGAGCTTTTTGTGGACCCAACTTCTTGCATCAGCCCCTATGTGCTCTTTCAATTGAATGGGTTATATTATGCCTTTTTTATTAGTCTTGAGTTCTCTACCTTTATAGCCCATATGTTTGCATAAGTTAGGTCCTTTTAGATACCTGCTAACTTCTAAGAGGGGTGACGACATTTCTTCTTTATACTGTAGACACCTAAATTTGGACACTTACATTTGTCCAAATTTATCCCTTTTCATCTAAATACCTCTTATTTTCATTAATTAAGTAATATTTCTATTATTTAATTAATACCCTTAATTCTACTACATACGTCAGGTATTTAGTTAATAATTAAATACCTTACCCTTTATTCCCCTTTTCCTCAAAATAATTAAATAAAGAATACATTTATTTAATTCCTTACATGTCACATCCTCCATCACTTTTTATTAATCCTAATCCCATCATTAGGGATGTGCACATGTCTAATCCATGATTAGGATGTGTCACATCCTCCAACTTTTTCAAGTTGGCTCTTAATATTCATTAGCCACTAACTATTTTCTAATCATTGATTAGTTAGTCCAATCAACATCTTAGTCAACTCTCTCATCTCCCAAGGAATATTAAATTCCTTTTATTATCTCCATGTGAATTTAAAATTCATTTTTATTCCTCCAAGGATTCTCCTCTTCCCCATGTGATTATTGAAAAGTCACATCACTCACCTGGGTCAAACTCCTACTTTTGGGAATCTTTTCTTATGCACAAGATACTCCCAATCATGTGAATTTAAAATTCACATTTATTATCCCAATAACTTCTCTCATTCCCATGGTCCTCTCACTTGTCACCATCACTCTCATCCCAAGGTATTTTCAAGTACCTCCACCTCACTTGTAATCTCTCCACCTCATTTTTCCTTGTGACATCTCATCCTCCACATGGCAAGATGTGAGGGCTTGTGAGTCGTCAACTCATCACAGCCCTCCATCTTGTCCATGTTGGCACAATCTCAACCGTTCAATTCTCTATAGAATTCTCCCCTAAATATAGAGGATTTATCTTTCATTCTCATAGGAGGCATTCACCACATTCAACAACTTTCAAGCTCTCCAAATTCATCTCAATCAACTTCAATCACTTGCATCCATCCTCCATTGTTGAAGCTTCAAGCTTTCATTGTAGCCATCTCTTACATCTATCCAACTACCCACATCTCTCATTTGAATCTTCATTTCATCAAGGTCATTTTTCATCCACTTTTAGCACTCTTGCCATCAAGGAGAAAACATCAACCAACAATCAAAGGGCTAACCAAAGATCAACTTGAATAAAGGTAAAATATTTTGTTGTTTATCTTCTCTTTTGTTTGAGTTCAACTAGGCTAATTTTGAGGTCGTGTAGTGTTGTTTCCTTCTTTGCATCATTCTGTTTTGCATCATTTAGGATAGGTAAACTTCACTGCATCACATATTCAACCATGATGAAATGACCTCATTAAGATCTTCTTTATCTAGAAGTCCCCATTTATTAAAGCTTTTGAAAGTTTCTTTAGGTTCCATTTTTAATATTTTGGGCTGACCATGGGATCATGGCAAAAGGGGGAGTTGTCTTACATAGAAAGAGTTATGTATTCCATAATCTCTACATCCTTTGTTTGTAACCTTGATCCTGATCTTAGGGGTGGGTTGTGAAGTGGGTTTTAATGTGTATGGGTTAATATAAGAGGAGGAAGTGGATGTTGCATCATTGATTGGACAATGGTGTGAGTGTTTATATTTTCCTTCCAACATTTTGTAATATTGTAAAGGTTACAAGTCAACTAGTATGGTAACCTCACTACCATTGTATGAAAATTTTAGGAATTGATGGAATGTAGAAGGGATAGCTTACATAGCATGTATCCAAGGTCGAATGAGAAGGATTTTATAAGGAAGATCAAGATCCAAGATTTGGCATGTGGTTTCCATGGTAGCCAATCTGACTTGGATAGGTATTTTGATGGTACCTTCATATTCTCTCTCAGCGTCATCATAATCCTTAATAGTTATCTTCTTTTGGGGGTCAATAATGTCTTCAGAATAACCCAATCACTTTATTAACTTTAGAGTATATAGGTTAAGGACAAATCCACCATCTATTAAGACTATTTTAATGGTATGCTTATGTATGATTGCTTCAATGTGAAGGGCTTTATTATATGGAACATCAATATGTAAGTCCTTATTTACGAAAGTGAGGTGATGCGTTGAGGAAAGATGTCCAACTATGGCTTGGACTTTATTGATGTTAATGTTGCTTGGTACACAAGACTCTTGAAGAGCTTTTTCTAGGACTTCTTCATGAATAGGAGATGTGCAAAGAAACTCCAAGATGAAAATATAGGATGGATTTTTTTCAAGAGATCTAAGATGTCATATTTATTGTTCATAGAAGAGGACCTGAGAATGCTCCCTGTATTGTCACTCAACCCCGATGGGTGGAGATGACACAATTAACTACTTTAATGGTAATTGTGTCAACTATTTGTCACATTCTTCTATGCAGCCGATGATAGACACATGAGATGGGGTATGAATAGTGTTATTGTATGTGTATGATACTGCATTGTAAGACCCCAAATCTTTCCCTTTATTATGTGGTGGGAAAGGTTGTGTGTATATGTCTATTTATTCATTAGGAGAGTTATGGGTTTGACCTTCAACATTTATCTCTCCTCTATCAATGAGATCTTGTATATGGTTTTTTAATTTCATGCATTTAGATGTGTGATGGTCTTTAAACTTATGGTGTTCACAATATTTGTTATCTTTGTACCATATAGGTTTAGGTTGACTTTCATCAAATTATTTTGTCATGAAAAACTTTATGAGGTTCGCTTGTGCAATTTTATGGAATATGTCTTCAATTGGCTCACCCAAAGGGGTGTACTTGTGCTTATGTTGATTATTTTGTCTAGGTTTTCCTTGGGGAATGGTGATAGTATTAGAGACACTTTGTTTTTGTGGTTCTTTTTGAGTTTTGGATGATGTGGGTTGAATGTTTTGCACATGTTTATTGTTTTTCACACCATCATTCATAATGTTTTTATTTTTGGACCAAAATCTAGATTTATCATTAGATTGGTTATTATTGTCTTTTTGGTCTTTATAAATTATAACTATCCTTTTTTATCAATCAATGCTTTTTCAATGGTTAATCCCTTATCAATAAGTTCAGCAAAAGTATTATACATTATAGCAATAAGTGATGGCCCATATTTGTGTTTAAGTTTTGAAAAAATGATATTAACCATTTGTTTTTTCAGGCATATGGAAGGGGAATCAACTAGCTAAGTGTCTCCAACATTGAAGGAAGGTGGAAAAACTCTCCCCAAGTTTTTTAAGTGTTACATAGACTCACTAATGTGACCTCTTGCTCAATGTTGTATGAAAAGTGAGCTACAAACCTTTTAGCTAGGTTTGAGAAGGAGGTAATTGATCCATGAGGGAGATGTGTGAACTATACCAAGGCTTTTACCCCAAGACTTCTAGGGAATAATCTCATAAGATAGACCTCATTGTAGGCTAATTCTTGACATGTTACATAAAAATCCTTGATGTGTTCTACTATATCACCATTTCCCTTATATTTTTCAAATTTAGGGACTTCATAGTTCTTGGGAAGAGTATGGATAGTATGGATTTTTCAAAAGGATAAGGAAATATGTCCTCAAATCTATAGGTCTTCTTATTTTTACACATTTTTGTGGACGACATGCTTATATTAGAAGTATTTGGAGGTTGTGAAGTGTTTAGGAAGCTGATTAGTGTTTATGGCATGTTGATTAGTGTTTATGGTATGTTGATTAGTGTGTAGGTATGTAGAGGTGTGGGATTCTTGTGGTTGGATGAAGTTAACACTAATTGATGTAGTGAGGGTTTGGGTAGGTATGATAGGGTGTGTAGATGTGTAAAGGTGATGGTTGAGATTAGGTTGTGACCCTAAAATATTATTCAAAACGTGGTTGGATGATGATGGATTATTACAAGACTTTTTCCTCCTAATTTGTGAGATATCAAAGTTGGGTGGGGGTCTATCTCCCTTGGATAAAAGGTATAATAAAATGGTATCCTTGTCAAGTTCATATATTTTTTGCATCATTTTCTGGTTATTTGGACCTTGAGCAAAGGCCTATAATGTAGGAGAGTGTTCTGGTTAGTCTACATATGCTTCTTCATCATGGGAAAGTGTAGGTTGGTTGGTGATGTCTTCAATGGTGGCATTCTCTTGGGAATCCATTTTCCTTTTAGCTTGTGCTCTACTGATTGGCATGCAAAAGGAGGATTCTTTTAGAGAGGTGATCTTAGGGTGTTTGATGGATAAGTTTGGGGAGGAAGTGGCTAGGATAGCTTGGACTTAGAAGTTGGATTCCTATGATAAAGTTATAAGTGATATGGATAATTTGATGAAATATTGGGGAATAGAGGATAATTGAGGGATACAAAATCAAACATTGTATCAAAGATAGAGATTGAGACCCTTGGAGATTAAATGATTTTGGGATGTATCCTTGCTTACTTAGGATAAGAAATTTCCTAAGCAATATTGGATAAAGGATTCTTTAAAAACCTTAACTCAAGGGAGATAAATTCTTAAGCTTAATAATTCAAAGTGATGGGCTAAAAAAGTGCTACTTAAGATAGGAAATTTCTTAAGCAACACCTAAGTTAGAGGATGAGGATGTAAGAATCTAGATCTAGATTTAGATAAAAAATTTATTTATAAGGATGTTTGGGATAAAAGATTAAAATGAAGAAGATTGTCTAGGATGAAGTGATAGCTAAGCAATGAGGATTGGTAGTAAGTCCAAGTGGTAAGAAGGGTGAAAATGGAAAATTGGATTTAAGGGGATGATGATAGTGATGAAGGGGGGAAGACTATGGTCAGAATATAGAATTGAAAAATATGAATTTTTTATCAAGGATATATATTGGGCACTTGTGGAAAGTTTTTGATTTTAAGATAAAACATAAACACAACTTGAATGAGCATAGGTGCATTTTGACAGAGCGCAAGCGTAGTTTGATAGGCATAGTGCAAGTGAAACTTTATAGAGTGTAGGAACTATTTTATGAAAAAGTACAATATGATAGAACAAAAGCATAGTTTCAATCTTAGGTACAGGCACTGCTTTACAGAGTGCAAGTGTAGCTAGATGTGATAGAAGTGCAGTTTCACAGTGATAGTTTTGGAAAGAAATATGCAAACACAAAAGCACATTGGCCAATTTTTTTGACTTATTTTAGGGTAAAAGGCTATTTTCAACAAGTCATGTTGAGTGGACTATCATTGGTTTAGCACATGAAGACGCATCAAGCACATTAGCACAATCCTAAAATTAGCCAAGTGGGATTATAGACTTAATGTGGACCCACCAACCAAAGGCTAATACTCCCAATTGAATGGGTAACCTAGGGTATGCAAAGGTCATGTACCACCTTTGCACCCATTAACTTAGAAGGACAAGGCCCAACCAAGGGTTATGTTTCACCTCAACAAAATGTCATACATGGTGAGTAATTTTGAGCATGATCAGTTGTACCCTACACCACACTAAGCTATGACTGAATGATCTTAAGCCAGGATTTATGAGTTCTATAAGGGCATCCTCCAAATACCACAAGGGTACATGAGGTACAACCATGAATATTAGTTTTTCATAAGCGTGACTCAAGATATTTCAACAGGAAATCTTGAACCAACCATGCACTTCTTATATTGGAATCACTCAAACATCAAGGCTTCACTAGACATGACACAACTAGATTGGGGTTCAACGTTCATTATCCCCCCTTTATATACCTCACTGATATCATGTGGTTGAGGTCGTCCCTTAGGGTGATGAAATCTCCAAGCATAAATCCTAAAGGGGAAGGACAATGCTAGGTGTTTTCAATTCCCAAGATCACACTAGGTGTGAGGGTAGAGCATACACACAAAATTAGCAAAGCCCTAGGATATAATCTAAACACAAAATGAGGAGATGCAAGATTTCTAATCCCCAAGATCACTCTAAGCATAAGGGGAGAGCATACCTCTATGCAACCCTCCACACAAAACAAATAAAGTTCTTTAACCCCTACTTTAACTTTGCTGCCTAACTTAGTGGAAAATAAAAAGTCTTGGACCACCGAATCTAGAAAACCACAAGTTAGTAGTCTTATATTTTAGTCTTGGATGTATGCATAAACTAGCTACACCACTTATTAGTTCCAAAAGTTAGCAAAAAACCCTAAAATAAAATTGAAACTTGTAGACTAAAAAAAAAGCTCATTTCTATGAAACAAAAGCACAAATAGTCTCTATAGAGGTGTAGAGGTTGAACACAAAAACACATAAATACAAAAGAAAATACCTTACAAAAGCATTGTTTTGTCAGATAGAAGCATCGGAAGTCACCTCAGAGGTGCAACAAGTCACTGCATAGATGTCGATGTGTGGAACAAAGGTGCAATAGGTATTTGTGTAAGTGAAACAATTCAACATAGAAGTTTGTTGAGTCTTTGCACAAGTGCGACTTCACAATGGAAAAAATATGCAAGACAAAGTTAGCAGAAAACAACCAAAAACCTCATAATACAAAGTGCTAATATTAACTTGTTTGTCAAAAATGCTTGTTAATAGAAAGGAAAAACCTTTAAGATCAATTCCCTTAAAATTTTAGTTTGTCCCATAATATTTAGATTAATGCAAGCTTAATGTGTTCAAAAACAAGATTGTATAAACCCTTAACCCTAGCTAAATTTATAAACAAAATAGTAACAACTAGCAGAAAACTAACTATTTACCCTAGAGTTACAATTTTTTATTCAGAAACAAAAGTGTCACTTTATGCAATGGAGGTGTCGTTAGTCACTGTGCAAGTGCGATGCATCACAACGTTGGCGCCAACAAACAGTGCACAATCATCAACAGACAAAGCGAAAGTGCCACTTGTCATCTCGCAAGTGTGACAACAATCTACAGAGGTGCAACTACATAGAGGCAAAATTTTTCTTATAAAAGAATATTGTGAGTATATTTTAACATTATTATGTTCTTAAAAACTTCCAAAATGGTTGTGATTAGAAAATACTTAAGAAAAGTAAACTTAGATTAATTTTATTCTTTTTTACATTTTTTAAAATGTATGATTAAACTCTAACCTTAGATGTGAAAAACAAAATTTGTTTTTTCTTTTTAAAGTTAATGATTAAATATGAAAAGAATGGTTTGTTTGTTGTTATTATTTTTAATATTAATGATTAACTGTGAAAACAAAGCTTGCTTGTTGTTGTTGGTTATTTTTAAAATCCTTATAATAAAACCCTAATCTTTGAGTGTGAAAATGATTGTTACAATTAGAGCCTAAGGTTATTTGCAATTGAAGAATCTAAAAGTAGTAAAATGCTTTCAAAGTAACCTATAAAACCCTAAAAATCTATAAAAAAAAATGAGGGTTAGCTCAAATTATAACTCTACACTAGAACAAAAGTGTCATTCTATGAGATAGAGGCATCAAATGTCACTTCAAAGGCATAAGGAATTGACACAAATACACATCTTTATGCGACACATGCATCGAAAATAAACACAAAAGCATGTCTTGTCGCTATGCAATGCATGGTGAAATATAGAGTCGAGCACGAAAATGGAACTTGCAACTCAAAACCTCAACAAAACTCAAGCAAAAAGTTAGAAAAGAGACATGGGTCCCACCAAGCATGCCAAAATGAAGCTATTAAAAATGATTGAAGCATAAAACAAGCTAGAAACACAAAGAAAAGCATGCAAATAGCTATACCTAAATACCCTTTAACCTCCATGATTGAGCCACACAAGTTTTACAACCAAAAAAACACAGATTTGCTCTCTTGCTTACTAATGTGGATTACTCTATAAGAATTCTAGCATAATCTAGATATTATTCAAGACTTGGTGAGAAATGGAGGATAAGAGCTTCTATTTATAGAAATAGACTCAAGTGGATGGAGGGCTAAGATCTTGCCACAAGATCAAGGGATCATGTTGAGAGGTGCTCTCAATAAAAATAAAGAGGACAAGTGTCGTGCGAGGGATTGAAGAGAGTGAAGGTATAATTTAAAATTAGATTTTATGGAGAGGAGAGAGATAGCCCCATACCAAGGCAACTCAAAAAGTGACATTTGTCTTTAGTGGATTTAATGAGATGGAGCTTAGCATTTATTGGAGAGATGAGGAAGCAAGCATGTGAGGGGAAATGACATGTGGCATTGGAGGAATTTAAAATTGGTGAAAAGAGCTAAGTGGATATTAATGAAGTGGGATTTAATTAATTAATCTAGGTTAATTAACTAGTGGCTTTTGGGAAGGAAATCTAAGGTTACCTTAAATAAATAATTTAACCTTAAGAATTGTGTGCTTTTGGTTTAAATTGCATATCTTTTTAGCTCAATGTTTTAGATCACACTCAATGATCCATCATCAAGAAGAGGAGAAATATAGAATGGAATGCAAAATTAGCCTTTAAAAATGATAAGAGAGAAAAGTGGGTAGAAGGAGGAGATAAAAAATAATTTAAAAAATGAAGCAAAAAATAAATGCCAAATACTAAAAGAAAAATGACCAAAAGCATAAATGAGAAAATCAAGTTTAAAAATCTTTTATAAAAGTATATAATTCTAACAAAGAAGATGCAT
The DNA here is from genome assembly GCA_007258455.2 of Sequoia sempervirens. Taxonomy (NCBI): domain Eukaryota; kingdom Viridiplantae; phylum Streptophyta; class Pinopsida; order Cupressales; family Cupressaceae; genus Sequoia; species Sequoia sempervirens. Next base: position 1,195,450,726 of record VDFB02271358.1, on the reverse strand, counting down.
ATAAAATAATTAAACTAAATAACATACAAATATATAATACAATTAATCAAGTACAATTATATGATAACTATATATATATGAACAATTTTTAAAAACAAAAGAACATTTTATATATATATATATATATATATATATATATATATATATATATATTATAAAAATTTAATAAAAGCAAATAAGAATATAAATAAGTATAAAAGTAAATAAAATAGATTTATAGTCTAATCTTATAAATATCAAAAAAAAATGCTTATGGATGAACATATTATAAAACAAGTACCACGTAGTGGTTAGTACTTTCCTTTACAGTATTGTAATTATTGTTTTCTACATTTTAAAAAATAAATGTAAGTTTTGCTAATTATGTTTTTTATTCAAGGGGTAAATGCTTTTGACCAGAGCTATGAACTGGAATACAACCATTCAACAATACCACCCCAACGGGGTTTGAACCTTGGTGGCAAGAACAACAATACCACCTTTAAACCAACACACCATGCCAATACCAACAAATTTTGCTAATTATATTGTTTTAGTATTGTTAATTAGTTATTTGCATGACCTTTTATATTACTAATTATTATATATTAAATAATTTTATAAATAAAATATATACTAAAAATAAATAATGTTGTGTAAAAATTTCAGCATCTACAAAGTTTTTTTCAATGGTTGGAGAATCCATTTCTCCAGCTTGTTAATGAATAAATTTATAAAGAAATATTAGAGCAGCAAAACAAGTTGGTTGGTGTGGTGAGAAATTGGTAGGAGGAGTGATTGTTGGAAACCAGTGACTATTGTTCTTTTTGTTCTTCAATTTGTTAGCGAATCTCTTTGTTGCTTTGTGAGTAGGTGAAAACTTCTTTCCATTAACCTGCCTCTATATTTTTTATTTAGAAAATCTAGAAGAATTCAACTCCTTGGTGAAATTGCATTAGTGACCAAAAAAATTGCACGGAAATGACTAAATCCAAGATTGGTTTCTAGGTGGCAACCATCTCATGTCATTTGTGATCAGAGTGGAAATGATCTATAATGGTGGTTGCACATGTGACAATGAGGACTTAGTTCTCAAGCTTTTTATGTTGTGATTGGATATGTTTGTCCCCAATTACAATTGTCTGTTGTTTATGATTGGATGTTTTTTTCCCCAACCACAATTGTTAATAATTTTTGGATGGATGTGTTTATCCCCATTCACAAGATGGTGTAAGTGATTGGAAGTGTTTGTCCCCAGTTACAAGAGTTTGTAATTATGATTAAATGTGTTTGTCCCCAATCATAATTATTGTGAGTATATGTGTGTGTCCCTATTCATAACCTTGATGTTGGATAGATGTGTTTGTCCCTATCCAAACTTGTTGTAAAACCATGGGTAGATGTGTTAGTCTCTATCCTTGGATGAACATATAATGAGCACAGTGAGGCTAGTTCCACTACTGCTTCTCATGAGTAGATGTGTATGTCCCTACTCATATCATAGGATAGACTACTGGAAATTTTAAT